>FR990123.1:13680160-14288982 GCA_905404295.2 Ochlodes sylvanus | reverse complement strand
CGATTTATGTAGAAAATAATAATCATAATGAATAAAAACAATATTTTTAAAGATATTTTACGTAAATTTTATTAATTACCGATTATACGTACTAAAAGTAACAATACTTGAAATTACTGCATAAACATTATTCGAGCTTACAACACTGTGGGGTTCGAACATGACAATTTTGTGTAATTCGTTTAGTCGCCTCGCTCGATGTCGTGCGTTTCGGGTGCTCTTTTGTGTTTGAATTTTAACGACTTGGCTTGTGTACTGGATTTGTGTTTGCTCTGTGATTTGGTTATCCTGCCTAGTATACTATAGTATTATATTCCTAATAATTGTGTCGAAAGTTAGGGAATCAAAAAGTATCAATTTATGTCAAATATGAATGAACATTTATTACGTAGGTACATGACGTAACGTAACTTCAAAATTCATGTTTTTAAAATTAATAAAAAATAATTAATTCTGTTAATACAAGGCGAGATGGAGGTAAAATAATGCAATCTGTATTAAGTCTGGAAAAGTTTGAAAAATAATAATTTCACTGTTTTAGTAAGTAAAAAATTAAATATCTCGAAACTAAAGAGTAATAAAAATATATGATCCTTCCTAATTGTACAGTCACTTAAGCATATTTAAATGAAACACAGTATTTAATTTCAATAAAACATATTTGTTAGATTCGAATAAAATCGAAGAGTAGAAATCGATATCGATGCGATTCGATACACCAAAATTGCGGTAATTACCAACAGCTAGTAAATTGAATACTTTCCAATTCTATACATTGCCAGTGTGTAACTGACGTTACGATGACGTTCCCAGTTGGCCATATTGCTAAATCATTTGTTTACTACATTTCTCGCGGCTAGAAAAATGGACTATAGAGACATGTATAAATGAATAGTAAGTCATTCATCACACAATTATAAAAATCATTGCTTTGGGTTCTATTGCGTTAATAAAACTCCCTAGTGAAAGGTTTTGTCATATGTATATCTTTTATGTGCAGACAGCGACCAACCACCCACAACTACAGATTTCAATAAGTAAGTAGTAGAAGACTTTAGAAGTCGTATTCAATAGGTTTTAAATTTTTGGTATTCCTTATATTATAGCACTTACACCACGTAATAATTAACATTTTTGAACACATTTACATTTTAAAAACGGCATTAAGTCTTACGTTCTTTCCTCTACCCAATGGTTGCCTGGAAGAGATCGCTACTTTAGCGATAAGGTCGCCTTTTGTATATCATTGTTTGTCTATATTATGCTTATATCTGGTGTACAAATAAAGAATATTTGTATTTGTATTTAATTAGATGATCATTCGTTTTTTCGTAACTCTTTGGTTACTAGCATTGAGGTGAATGACAATATTGTTGAAACTTTAATGTTGGTAGGTATTCGAGCGACGGATCTCCCCTTACAAATTTATTAAGTATGTATGTATCCATTTTTACGTTTAAGTATGTACCATTGGCACTGGTTTGAAATCCAACAGTTGTCAATTGAAATTGAGTGTAATCAAACGAAAGTGACATACACCCAACGCATCGCGCCATCGTACGATCGCTGCCAATTAGGACGACGCCTAACATTTTCATAAGACGGCAGCGAGAGTTACTCGTATACGTTATGATTATGATGGTCCAATGCAGTCGCCAGTCTGCCTGCCTTTAATGTTAGTTATGTCATGTCAGTGAAGCAGACGGAGCGATGCCCTCTCCTTCTCTGTTTTGTCGATGCTGCGTGTTGGAATGGAAGCTAGCTGTTAGCTAGTACATGTACATAATCATATGCGAGTCTGCGACCCATTCGGGTCGCACGTACGTTTGCCCGAGCCAGCTTAATTACCTTATCCTACCCTAGAATTAGCACAACTAATACCGGATGTTGTGATTGTAAGAGAGTGCGCGCACGGGGGACTTGTGTCTGCGTGACATAAAAGTTTTTGTCTTCGTCGCGTCGCGTTTCTAAAGTGGGGTGCGCTCACGAGGGCGACAGTGACAAAACTTTTTTGATATGGAAGCGTCAATGGAACGACGATCTGGCATGTTAACCATTGCGCCATCCGGCTCGTCAATGTGAACAGAGAGTGACAATTTTGTCACTCTGCACAGTGTTTCGAATAGAACAAGCTAGCTAGACAAAATTATTTATTGGGTTTATTTGCTTGGTACGGCTTTCTGATGATGTTTTATGTAAGTTTAAGTGCAAAATAAACTAAAAAAAGACGGTAGGATCACGGGTTCCAAGAAAATAAAAATTAACAATAGATATTTTTTATAATTGAGATACTTAAAAAAATAACAATAGAAAAAGATTAACAACAGTCATAAAATACTTTAAAATTAATGACGTAGCTACGAATTCACAGTGGGACATCATTATTTACCTGTTAACAATGTTTTCTTACTTAAATAACAAGGAGACAAAACTTACTTAATATTTACCAAATTCTTATATTTACAACTTATAATAAAGTTAGTATGATACACAGCTTAGAAATAGGTAAATTAGTTCAACAATATTTACAGCTCTTATTTATCCTACCTCACTAAATTCTTCGTCTGATGAATCTTGTACATCATAGTTTGACAAAATGACATTTTGGCAACTAACACTTACACTAGACTTTATATTTACAGTAGGGGGAATTATTAATATTAAAATTTCAGAAGGAAGTTTACTCGTAGGCTTTTTGGGAGCTTCTCTATACTATTAATAACAGGATCAGACGTGATTAGTAATTTATTAAGTAAATCTCTATTCGTGGCAGTACGTGAGTGTTTTCGAGTATTGTGCTCTCGGAATCTTTGATGCTCCATTTTCTTGTTTATAAGAGTGGCTTGTAGATTTGGCGTCTACATATTACGCTAAAGCTCCTCTTTTGACAAACATCTTGGTTTTTCGTGAACACCGACACTTCTTGTCATCACTTGACACTGACTGGCTTCAGTGATCACTGAAGCCAAGTTTCGATGTCCGAACAATCGCGCCGATAATTCAGCTGCTTAACATCATAAAAATTGACCAACTGGTTAACATCCCGTGAACATCATCCACGCGCCTCCTTTTCGTTTTGTCACCAGCCTCATCCTATCATATCCTTTGATGGACGCCCAGGAATCGAAGCTCTTCCTAATGTTGATGGTACTGAGTAGTGGACGGATACTTTGAACGTAGAATAACCAGCCAACAACTCAGAGTTCTTAGTCAGGAAGCGATCGCGGTTCCTCGCAGAATTTTGCCATTTTTCTACTAAAATGGATGATATTTTTGAAATTTTCATTTTAATTTCTCTCGCAGATTCAACCGTAATATTTCCAAAATCATTTTTCATTGATAGAAAGTCATAGAGTCTACTAATACGGTTATGTTTCTGCCATTCATAGAAAAACTCGGTTTACGAAACCGAGAATTCAAATTCGAAAACAGGCAAAAAAAACAAAGTTGTACTCAAGTGTGCAAGCTAAAATGGGCATCAATTGAAAGCTAACATATATGGCTATGACATATATAATTTCCAGCCCGGGTACAAGAGGGTACAAGTACTTTCTAGTCCAATGAAAACAAATAACCGTCAAAAAACTGCATATCTTTTTAAAGTTGAGGTGTTATAAAAAAACTGGGGATAAATATATTTATATATTAATTACAAATAAAAAGCCCATACCTTTAACTTGAAGATCCATCACTAATATTATTGAAAAAACTTAAAACTCACTGACATTAATGTTACTTCGGTAATCGCAAAAATGCAAATGATTTGTAACTTTTTCACCGTTTCTTTGTATACTGCCCTAATTATCTAATTAGTGGTTGACATTAGGGCAAAATAATTCTTGGATTTGGGATAGTTGGGGTATTGGTTAGGGGCTCAGATATAAAATTCCGAGAAATTCAACAATGACTTTTGTCTAGCTAGCTTGTTCGACTCGAAATACAGTGCTCTGGGGTGAAAGGATTTTATCAACTGATTCTCTGATTTTATCAACTGTTATATACCTATTTAGAAATGTATGGCGGGCGAAGCCGCGGGCGAAAGGTAGTACACGCTACACGCACACGCTCAAAATAATGCGGTCTAAGGCTGAGTGGGGTCAGTGACATTTGAGTCCCCGCGCCTTAGAGTATATATATTAACTATATATACTGTAAGCCCTGCGCGGTATGCCACACTCGTTGCCCATACTTTTGCTATTTAATTGATAATTAGGTCAAATTTTAAGCACCCTTTTTAATTTATTTGAAACGAGAATCGAGTACTGAGTATCCCCTATTAAATGTTAAGAATCACCTTGTATTAGGGTGTGTAAACGCGCGTCAAAATTTTGCCATCTGAACATTTCCTTATTCCTACATTACTTAAAATCGTATTTTTTATATATATATAAATCCTAAAATTTCAATAACTTAAAAAATGGTTAGGTTGTGGATGTGGTGTCTCATAGTCAAATCGGTCAGTAATATTGTACTTATACTATAACGCCCTCAATCATCAAGTTGAACAGTAGGCCTGTTTAAAGTGTCCCAAAAATTATGGATAATCCTCAAGTACTGTCAGTAGCTGAGCTATTGGGGACTCATAATCTATATATAAAAACGAGTTGTGCCCGCGACTTCGCCCGCGTGAAATTTAACAAAAAAAATCTAAAATATAAATAGCCTAAGTTACTCCTTATGACATCATCAATCTGCCAGTAAAAGTTCCGTCAAAATCGATCCAGCCGTTCCAGAGATTAGCTCAAACAAACAGACAGACAGAAAAAAAAATTTTGTGCATAGTTCTTAATATTATGTCAATAAATTCGTTTCGTACTGTGTGTATCAAAAAAAAGTTTTCAAAAAATAGTTTGAATTTTATGTTAATTTAAAAACGTGATTTTGTAAAATTTCGACTATAAATCCCTATACAAGAATAATATTGATCATTATACTGATTATACAATATAATATTAGGTCGGGGAAAAAGTTTCTTCGCATTTTATATAAAAATTCAAGACATTTTTTTTTCAAAGTTTATTTACATTTAATTATGGTATATACAGCCTGTCCCAAAAGTTGTACGACAAACTGAAATGGGAGATAGCTTGAACATGGACCTATCAGATGTCAAAAAATCACTTCAGTAAAAGTGGCACCGTTTTCGAGATATTGACCTTTGTTCTGTTTTTCGGAAATTGGGCACTCTGACCCTACTTTTATTTGCTGAGTCCACAAATGAGCAGATATTTTAATGAATTTTTTTTCACGTACTCTCAGATAGTTGGTCTACAATTTCGGAATATAATTTATTTAAAAATATTAGAAATTACTGAGAAATTAGGTTCTGTTTTAAACTTTTTATGTTTTTGATTTTCTTCTATTCAGTTTCGACTAACAAATGTGGGAAAAAATTGTACTGGACTAACCGTGCAGACTACTTTAAAAACTTGGCTGTTAAAAGGAGATTTCAAAAATGTAAAACACTTGCTACTTTAAAGGGAAACTTTTAACGCTATAGCCATTTCAGTGTTGAAGGGTATTAATTTGCAGCTAATGTGATTTTATGTTTTAATGCTTTTGAGTGATCATTTTATTTTTTTTGTTATAAATTTGACTTAAAACATTTTATTTAGTCATATTTTATAAGTATTCAAACTGTCTCTTTTCAACTGTAACACATAATTGTCACCTATTCAAAAAATATAGTTTTAAAGATCCTGTACCCATTTGTGCTATTTCAGCTACAGCCGATTGAATTGCACTAATTTATTAATAGGTGGTAGAGCCTAGAGTTCGCCCAGGGTAGTACCACCGCCCGCCACGGTGCGTAGCACCATTTCTACCGCGTAATAAACCAATTTTGTTTCTGTTAGAACAGTGAGTGAACGCGACTGTTACTAACAATTACTAAATAGACTATTATTAGCAACAACTAATAGGACTTCACATCACTAACAGGATGCACTGAACTAACACAAGGACAGGACATTACTAACAGTCCCTGTCCCAGTCCTCATACCTACTAACGGCTAACTAACTGACTAACATTCTTATACCGTCTGCTAACTGAACTTATTAACCTAGTCCCCTTGCCCCATCCAGATCTGAGTCTTGTTCTGTGTCGGCCACAGTTGTGAAGGGTGGTGCTCCATGCTCGTTTGCTATCTTAATTCCATAAAAACACGTTAAATCGTTGTTTATGTTTTTCACATAAACATTGTCTTTAATCAACCAATTCAATCAGTAGTAGCCGAAATAGCACAAATGGGAACAGGATCTTTAGAAAATTAATTTTTAATAAGTGTGAATTATTTGTTACAGTTGAAAAGAGACAGTTTTAATACTTATAAAATATGACTAAATAAAATGTTTTAAGTCAAATTTATAGCAAAAAAATATAAAATGTTCGCTCAAAAGCATTATAACATAAAATCACATTAGCTGCAAATTAATACCCTTCAACACTGAAATGGCTATAGCGTTAAAAGTTTCCCTTAAAGTAGCAAGTGTTTTACCTTTTTGAAATCTCCTTTTAACAGCCAAGTTTTTAAAGTAATCAGCACTGTTTGTTCAGTACAATTTTTTTCCACATTTGTTAGTCGAAACTGAATAGAAGAAAATCAAAAACATAAAAAGTTCAAAACAGAAACTAATTTCTCAGTAATTTCTAATATTTTTAAATAAATTATATTCCGAAATTGTGGACCAACTATCTGAGAGTACGTGAAAAAAATTCACGTTCAAATTCAATTAAAATATCTGCTCATTTGTGGACTCAGCAAATAAAAGTAGGGTAAGAGTGCCCAATTTCCGAAAAACAGAACAAAGGTCAATATCTCGAAAACGGTGCCACTTTTACTGAAGTGATTTTTTGACATCTGATAGGTTCATCCTCAAGCTATCTCCCATTTCAGTTTGTCGTACAACTTTTGGGACAGGCTGTATATACCATTTTGTTCGATAACTTTCTGCCATCTTGTAGGTATGGACATGATCCCCTTGCTCTAGAAATTTTGGGACTTCTGATCAAAAAAACGCGACAAGTCGTTTTGGCAGTCCTCTCTTGTGGTTAACCTGACACTGCCTAAATAATTCTGTAGAGACCGAAACAGCTAGAAATCTGAAGGTGCAAGGTCAGGGCTATATGCCGGATGCATTAACAACTCCCAGCCAAACTCTCTTAATTTTTGCTGAGTGGCTAAAGATGTGTGTGGTCCAGCGTTATCGTGATGAAAGACCACATCCTTTCTTTTGATCCATTCCGGCCGTTTTCTCTCAACTTCTTGCTTTAATCTCATCAGTTGTTGGCAGTAGAAAACTGAATCAGTAGTTCTGCCCGGTAGTAAAAGCTCGTAATGAACAATGCCCTTGCAATCCCACCATACACACAACATCACCTTATTGCGAGTTTACCCGAGGTTTACCACAGTCTGTGAAGCCTGAACGACCTTTGACCACGACCGTTTTCACATGTTCTTGTCGTACGTGATCCACTTTTCATCATCAATCAACAATCTCTTCAAAAAAGGCTCGGTTTCATTACGTCTCAATGAAGAATCGCAAATGAGCACACTGTTCATTAGGTTTCTTTCAGTGAGCTCGTGTGGCACCCAAATATCCAGTTTTTTTGGCTACCCAGCTTTTTTTATTTGGGTCAAACCCGTTTTGTGGTCAATTTCCAATTCTTCAGCTATGTCATAACTGCTGAAATAGCGTAAGTTCGCTATTTCAAAAATGGCGTCCATTTTTTCCGTAACAGGCCGACCAGAGCGCGGTGCATCTTTGACATCAAAATTCCCGGATTGAAAACGCTTAAAAAAACTTTGTGCTGCTCTTACTGTCACTACGTTAGGTCCATAAACGATAAAAAAATGTTGTGGCTTGCGTTGCATTTTTTTATTTATTTTGATGAAATTTTAAAATGTATCGAATTTCTTCATTAGATTCACTCATTTTGACAGAAAGAAAAACAAATGAAAAAACGCTGGAAACAATATTTTACTAATTTGTTTCTTTTTTTGAAAAGTAGCCTTTTAAATGACATCAAAACCAGCCAGATACAAAGAGTACAGCCAAAGATATTTTAGTACAAGTTTACACATACTAAATGCGAAAAGACTTTTTCCCCGACCTATTATTATGATAGGTACATTAAATATGATAATATGTTTGTTTTTAATATGATTTTTTAAGTTACAAATAGTCGTGTAACTGCAACATTGTGAAATACCATTAAAATATAAGCTATTAAAATGTTTTTATCAGTTTTACTGAATCCGTTAAAGTTTCGGTAAATATCAGTTGTGTTTGTATTCTATTGTAACCGTTTGTTATGCAATACAGGTCTATGCTCCAGTTATCTGTACTGGAGCAGCGTGGTGGAGTATATTCTAGGCCTTTTCAATTATAAGGAGAGACCCACGCCCTATAGAGCGCCATTATTGGATTTATTGGGTTAAAACCAACATGTCTATCGTACATACCTTTCGTAGCTCTGTGGTGCCGGGTCGTCGACTCAGCAGAGCGGGTCGATCGCTCTATTGATGATCAATCGGGTTGATTAAGCAATTACCAAAACTACACGTTTCTCTCCGTTTCTCCTCGCGGCAATCGCCCAGAGATTTGACCAGGCGATAGAGTATTTAATGGTGGAATTCCATGTTTAGTGGCTGTTGAATAAAATTTTTAATGCTTTTTGTAATGAACTTGAAGTATAGAATAGTTTTTAAGCTATTGCATAGCTTTTATCGCGGGCCTTGAGCGTGGGGACCGAATCCAGAAATTCCGTAACGAAAAAAACCTAACACCGCCTGTTCGCGCGTAATCGACGACAGCATACCGACGGCTGCCGACAATTGCCGAGGCGCGCGTGCCATTTAAAAAACTTTGACAATTGAGTGGACAGACCTCTCGTATAATCATCTCGTGAACGGTGAAACAGTGCCGTAATAATTTAAATATCCTTCTGTCATCTAATTACATCATCAAATCGACATATTTTGTAAAACTACTATTCGGATTACATCTTATGAAGAAAATTCAACGTTTTATTTACGCATACACACCCCCAATCAGCGCCATCTAGTACCTTAATACTAAGGTATGGTACGTATGTTTTCTATAAACTAGATGGCGCTGTTCTGATATAACTATATAACTTCTAATAATTATAATTGCATAAGTTGATAAAAAATGCTATGCAATAGATTTACCGCGGCAGTCTCCGAGTGCCACATTTAATTTTATTTTGTGGGAAAAGTGAGGATGTAGATTTTTGATGGGCGTTGATTGCAATCGGGTTTTCTAAGGCATTTTGAAGTGTTCCTTTCCCCATTCGTTCCTTTTCCCATTACAAGTATTTTTAAGACAAAAGAGATACATAATTGATTTGATAATTGAATAATTGATTTTGATCCTTGAAGTAATTGCTACTAACAATACAAGAAATTTAATGTTGCTCTTACCATAATTATTATATTATTTTACTAAATGGCAGTGCTGCGTTATTAGTAAATCTGTAAGGGACTCGATTCCGGCAGAGAAATGGTGATTTTGCAACATAGTATGTATTTGTGACCATTTTTTTTATTTAAATTAAACCAGCCGTTAAAATAAAAATATCCGACACTTGGGTTGGCCACTAACCCCTCCACCCATCCGCACTGGAGCAGCATGGTGGAGTATGCTCGAAGCCTCCTCAGGTATGAGGAGAGATCCGTGCTCACGACCGAGCCATTAATGGGTTGAAGCCATGGACATTAGTTACCTACATCCAAATCATTACCGATGTAGGTACTGGCTCTGAAGCCAAATTTACCACATACTGTAAGGTTCTTTTTCAAACCATTTACATATAAAATTAAGCAAAAAACTTATTTAAATAAAACAAGTATGTTATGTACAATAGATGTGAAGATAACTTATAAAACGAATGTTCTTTGTGTAAGTTAGTAATGCTGTCTTATCGCAACTTAAAATTCTCCCACTGTTGGACACGGGTCTCCTCTCATCATGTGAGAAGACTGAGAAGGACACACCATAATCCACCACATTTGAGAACATTATGGAGAACTCCCAGGTGTACAGGTTCCTTCACAATTTTGTGATAATTACTTATAATACGCACATTTTTTGTTAATTAAAGTTGGGTGCAAGATTCGGTAGTCCAACGTGCACACCACTCGACTATCACTGCTTCATAACACTTTCAGCGCCACCTCTATTACATAAACTAAATGATTTGGTGTCGTGGGACACCAGGTAGGAACGAAGTTCCATCGGCTACTGTCGCGCCTGCGCACGTCTCATTTAACGCTTTTATTCCACGCACTTTTTTCCACGCTTACGGTTTTACTATCACATATTTTTCAGTTCGGTCGCGCAGCAAAATCCCTATCCCCTCCAAGCCTGCCGTAAGGAACTTCGTTCCAAAATGTATAAAATGTTATTTTTGTATACAGGGTGTAATCGTTAAGTGCACAGGCGATTATTCCGTAACTATTACAGATCTAAAAAAACTTTAAACTCATATCGAAAGCACTTTACCTAATGAGTAAAATGACAATAATAATTTATTAAAAATAAAACGAGAAATATCAAAAAAAAAATACATTAAACTCTCCCATACATTTAGTATGAGATAGTAGAAAGGTTTTACTTTCTTTATTTAAAGTGGAATAGTACCTGTAATGTGATATCTGTAATAGTTACGGAATAATCGCCTGTGCACACTTAACGATTACACCCTGTATACGCACCGTGTATCATTTAGTAAACAGCGGTTATTTAATATTACACACATACTTATTTTTTGTTGTATTTTTGTTATTGTCAGGAGAATGGTCTTATGAAAGAAAAAAATAAGAAAATTGCGCAGGAAATTAAAAAAACAAAAGCTTATACTAATCCCCATAAGAAATAAATAAAATTGCGTCCTCTGAAAAACGCAATATATATTTTCATGGTAGCTGTACTTTTTAGTTGCGGGTGACATCACGTGGACGTTAATTAGACAAGGTTCCAGCGCATTACCAATTTGCGGGGCTTATAATCCACGTTTATAATAGTAGAGTTGTTAAAATCGGTTTATCGGTAATATTTCAAAACGGTTTTTATAGTCTGTGGTCTAATAATTACGAAAGGCACAAAATTAAAACTGGCCGTGCCCTTCATGTGGAACGACTGCCTATAACTAATTGTTGTGCCTATAACGAGTTGTAAAAAATATTGGGTAAATATACAACAAAACAGTGAAATAAAAATAGTTATCTGTGAAAAGATATCTCATCTTCTTTTTTATGTGTTTGGGAACAACTTTTACAATGTTTAAATATACAAGACGGCATTTTTAAGTTATAGTAACTAATCACGTCTAAACAGTACGACGGTCTGAATTAGGCATTGAAAATACAGCTACTTTTATTTAACTTTCACTTCGTGAAAATATTAAGCCACCGTGGCCTTCAAAGACAACATAATCGATGCCATCGGTCAAATTCCGCCTGATTTATGCGTCAAACACATCGAAAACTGGACCTTCGAATGCACGCCACCCAGCGAAGCCGCGGCGGCCATTTGAACGATGTTGTATTTCACCCATAATGTCATTGATAGGGCTCTCAAATAAAGATAAAACCTTATTGATATCTCATATACAACTTGTTTTATTCAATTTTAAAATCGACCCGCCCTTAATGGAAAACCCTATATAAGAGTTAGAAACTTGAAATTTTGCACAGGGGTTTCCTTTTATAACATAGGGGAGCACTAAGAAAGGATTTTTGAAAATTCACCCCCTAAGGGAGTAAAACGTGGATGCAAAGTTAGTATGAAACTGCCGTTGTCCAAGGTATTCGAATAAAATTCAGTATGAAGGCTTTTCATTAAAAGTTATCAAACACGTTGTGGCGACATCGCACACACGTCACACAGTGACGTTACGAAGCCTGAATTACGCTATTGAAGTTTTCTACACCGCTCGCATATAATTATGTATACAAGTTCCAACACAGATCAGTTGGGGCTTCACTGCCTCCCGGGCAAGACATCTTGCCCGGCCGGAGATCTCCCTTTGCGAAACTGGTGACCCTCAGACAAGAACACGTCCCTTCTGAGCACCGATAGTGATTCACGGCTCACCTCTCACCTCACCTCACCGCTCACACCTGATGGACACATGCAGCTTGTCTTCTCGACATTTAGTCAAGCTCGCGCATCGCAGCGTACATGAAAGACGTTTCCTGTTCTCGTGCCAGCTGCCCTGCACACATGGCTCGCGCTCCGCATCGGTAGTGTCACCCTCCCATTCCGAGTCATCGCGGATAGAAGGAACCTTCAGGGCACAACATCAATGACTAACCAACCGAGAATCGAGAAGCACAGACTGCATCATCACATCGACCTCCGGTCTGAGCAGGGGGGTGATGTGGCGACATCTCACACACGTCACACGGTGACGTCACAAAGCCTGAATCACGCTACCGAAGTTTTTTACACCGCTCGCAAATTAGCCCAGTCATATTAGGGGTTTCACCTCGGAATGAAAGATAATAAGCTGTAAATTGGTATAAACCTTTCTTTTGTCGTTATAAATGTTGTCTCAAAAGTCACAAATTAATTGTTATCGTGTCCGCGTCTTAAGATATTGAAGGTCAAAGGGCATAAAAATCGGTTTTTAGCGAATATCTCGCTTTCTATTGCTTAAATGAGATTTCCACTTTTATAAAAGTTCAATTCTCTTCAACTTTTGTTTGATTTTATTTCATACGATCAACCGTTTTTGCGGTAGACCGCGAAGAATGCGCGGCGTACAGTCTTAAATGGCCTAATGCAAAGTCAAGCGTGAGTTACGGTTATCAGTACGTTGTATAAAGTTAATTATTTACACGTCCCGTGTTCTTGTCCGAGGGTCACCAGTTTAGCAAAGGGAGATCTCCGGCTGGGCAAGATGTCTTGCCCGGGAGGCAGTGAAGCCCCAACTGATCTGTGTTGGAACTTGTTTACATAATTATATGCGAGCGGTGTAGAAAACTTCAATAGCGTAATTCAGGCTTCGTAACGTCACTGTGTGACGTGTGTGCGATGTCGCCACAACGTGTTTGATAACTTTTAATGAAAAGCCTTCATACTGAATTTTATTCGAATACCTTGGACAACGGCAGTTTCATACTAACTTTGCACCCACGTTTTACTCCCTTAGGGGTGAATTTTCAAAAATCCTTTTTAGTGCTCCCCTATGTTTTAAAAGGAACCCCTGTGCAAAATTTCAAGTTTCTAACTCTTATAGTTTAGGCTCTGTCAGCCAGGCAGTCAGTCAGTCAGTTAGTCTGTCAGTCTGTCAGTCTGTCAGTCTGTCAGTCAGTCAGTCAGACAGTCAGCTTCTCCTAATATAGATGTCCATCCATGACAATATCAGCCCGCTTATTATGACTTTTCTATTTGCAACGCTAACTTCCGTTTTTAACTTTTCCACCGCTACCTACCCAGCTGACTGTCGTTTTCGTACTTCTGATAACATAAACAATCACTTTGTTAAAGTTTCAGCCGGCGTACTATGACTTCATTTTTTATTTTTTTTTACACCTTCCGGAACCTGCCATTCCTAAACCCACCGCTACTTGACCAGCTGACGCTCGGTTAACTTATTGGTGATATGAGATCAACCATCCATGAGAATATCAGCCGGTGTATAATGACTTTTCCATTTGCAACGCTACCTCCCGGGCCATTTATTTGGAATCTTTATTTGTTAAATTGACACGTATTCAGAACACGTCACAGGAATACGCAAATATGAACCTTATTTACAGTAGGCGTAGGTCCATTGCAATTGCAGCTCAACCTTTTCTAGGAAAAGTAACCCTAACGCGCGACGCTCCGATTATTGAGTTTTTATGGAAATCCACGGGTGTTATTCGGAAGCAAGAATACTTGGGAGAACGAATGCTCAGACTTTCATAATTTTTTTTACCAATTGCGCTTTCACTTTAAGAAATAATAAAAAAATAATCATGATAAAATTTAAGTTACGATTAATTTTTACAAAAATTTATAGCAGCACTCACTCTACTCATAATACTTACTGTATAGGTATGTATTGGTATAGTCCATAAAGAATATTATAACACTAAAATCTCGATGGAATTCATTTCTTGTTTAGTTGTAGTGTACAGAAACGCACACTAGGATGAAAATATCAGCATTAAAAATACATAACTGGATACATTAAAAAATACATACATTGTATCTTGTACTTTGAGTAGCTCAGCTATGCGGTATTTTAGAATTATCCATTCTTTATAGGACACGTACAGTGTGTCCATAAAGACACATTAATTTTGTATATACAGGGTCTTCCGTAATCAGTGACCCAGCGGAAGGAAGGTGATAAAGGAGGTAATTTCCTAGCAGAACTTGTACTTCCTAACGGGGTTAATAGCTGACCTGGCTTGTAAAAACCCTACTACAATGTATGATTGCCTAATTACTTTGGGCAGTAGGTGCACAGCCCAGCGGCTTTCGACCGCGACCGACCCGACCAGACGGGAAAAAAAATTTACTAAAAATAACATAATTATATGAAAAACTTCAAATATAAAAAAAAAACCTTAAAAGTTATCCCTGTAGAAATACCTTCGCCATGCGAGCGACGCGCGGAGACGTGCGCGCTCCGCGGCCGGTCTCTACTTAACCTTGGATATAATATGCACAGTGCAAGGAAAATAGCGTCTTAGACTTGTAGTCTTGCGACTGTCTACACGTTGCATTTTTGCACCTTATGCGAACTACTTAAATTTTAAAATTGGCTAAAAAGTTAACATGTCATAAATAATACCTTTAACGTCGCACCACCGTGGAGTCATTTTCACCGAATCCAGTTAACGTTCGCACCATTTCTGTGTATTGCACATTAGTTCATAGAAAAGTTATTGTTAAAATGTTTCGACGCGACACGATGGTTAAGATCTGTATCTTACACCCCGCACGTGCAACCCGATCGCTGGCGGCTGTACGACTAGAGGGCAGTGCGGGGGTTGGGCGGGGCACTGCGCAACGTGTTACTGTATAATAGAATAATTACTATCTTTTGCAATGGGTAACTAACTAGTCCCATCCGTAGAAGTTAAGAAATCATAAGGGAACGAACGTACATGCAGGCCGTACACACAACTCTCCGCCGTAGTCGGGTAAACAGCAATGAAAATCGATGTAAAATATTATCAAGTGACAACCATTCACAGATAACATATCAAACAAGAATCCCATGTTTGAAAGATCACGTCTTTCCTCAAGTGCAGAAAGGTTAAAATCTCTACAATTGTTTATCTATGATAAGCTACGAAGGCGTTTAGATTTATAGTGTAAATGGGAAATAAATTTACGTTTAATTCGTTCTATACTATTAATGTTATTTTTTTATTGTTCTGTAACGTTTAAAGTACCTACGTGGTTGTTTTTTATTAAATAATTTTTTGTACTAGCTGTTTTACTACGCCTTACTGGGATAATACGTTTTTTTAATTAGGAACAGTAATTTCACAAAATTTTCTATCCCCTGGATGAGATGTGTAGCAACCCTACATTTGTAAAAGTACCTAGTGTTCATATTCAACCCTAGCTTTACGTTGCCATTGCATTATAAATTTATGTATAACAATTTTATTTTCAACTTTCAAGCAGCCTCCAATAATATTAAAAAAGTAAAAAATAGTTCGCAAGTGACATTTTTAAATTTATATTTCCTTTAAAATGAAAATCAAATGACTTGATAATATTCGGACACAAATGATGTCGTTGATTACAAGTTAGTGCAGAATTAAAGCTATGGTCTATGAAAATTAGACATTTGAAAAATATGTGACGTCAGACCCACATATGAACTGGGAAAAGAGACACAGTCGCCTCGTACGTTGACTTACATCCAGAGATACGACCATATCTCCGCATGTGTCAAAATCTTGCACCTTATACCTAACATATTTTTTGTACTACAAATTCTTTATTAGAATCAGACGAGATTCCCCAAATTATAAAGCCGTTTTTTAAAATGGATGCCACATGCCCACGTTAAGTCCGTGTAGTACATAAACAAAATTATATCTTACAACAAACCTGGATGGACATGAGTTTTTCAGTCACAGTTTTTATCTATTGTATTACCAAGAAATGTCACTTTGACTGCTTTTTTAATGGTTTCGTCGCTATATTTGAAGTCACTGTCTTGTTTAAATTCACAGGTATATTTTTACTATAAGCTTTCCATTATTTTGTCCGTACCGTTGCAAGGCAATATGCCATAATGCCATAATTATGGAGAAATAGTTCTAATTCAGCTTGCAAAATGTGACCCGTACATAAATACATAGTTCCCCAGTTAAATAAACTATGCAATTGCAGGTAAATCTAATAAAAAATAAAATTGTGTCGAAAACATGTTTAACTACCGAAAGCGATTTGTTACTCAAAACGGCATCTCTGGAAATCTTTAGACTTCCATATTATAATGTCATTGCTTCCATAGAGATATTTGCTATGCAAAACGAAGTACTACCGTAAATACACGAAGTTTGCTCAATTAATGTTACCGAATGCTTCGTATGTCGGTGAATAGATATCCGAGTCGAATGGATTAAAGATATCAGTTTCGTGCAGTGTTCGGCAGATGTAGCGTATTTAAGGTGTTGATGTCTCCCTGTCGGCGACGTGTTGACTTGACTCCTTGCAGTTCACAAAAATACCATCATTGACGTTTTGACATCATGACTAAATTTGAAAGTACTACAATCATAAACGCAAATTCATACATACAAAGAATACAGAGTCGAGAACAATATAAATTCACAATTTTTGATTCAAATAATACATAGTACCTTAAGTACCTACGTAATGTCGAATAGAACAGGAAATATCGATGGAAAAGAATTTTAACTTTACACTGGCATGGTCTCTTCAATAATTTCATAAATGTGCAGACGAATAAAAGGATATTCGTATCTGCCTGTTATCGGTTGCTAGGCAACGACTGTTGGTAAACATTCGCTATCGAGGATGGGTTCAGTGTAATGCAATAGGTCGGTTGGTCTATTTGTTTTTGCGTTTGTTCCAGCCAATCTCAGAAACGACTTTTTTAGATTTGGATATGGTTTTCACTGATGTATTGTATGTAGTATCTTGGAGAAACATGGAGTAACATGTACTGTTTGTTTTATTTTAAACACAGCCATAAATAACAAATATAAATATGACAATTTAAAAAACCATTTTTTCGTGTGTGGGTATTAAAACATAAGATTTAACAAAGTGATGCGCGAGCAGTTACAAGTATAAAATAAACAGATACTATTCGAAGTGAGAGGCTCCATTCATTGTAAAGAGCTCGCAAACCGTCGTAGCTCATGCGCATGCTCAATCAATTGCTCAGCTGCTACGGCTGTAGCGATCAAACGTCTGTCTCGTGTAAACCAAGTAAATCTGTACTCGGTGATCTGATGATACGGTGGTTTGAAAGATATGGCTGACTACGGTGAACAAATCGCTGCTGGACTTACTTAATTCGTAGTGTTATCAATCGATCGCAGATATCAGATCGAGGCAACTGATAATGACGCAATGTTTGTGTTATAAAATGGAAAATTAGAGTCATGCATTAATTAAAGTGTCGCAAACCTCTGCTGGATAAATTTAATTAAACATATTAATTGATCCCACTCTCCGCTCCTCCAATTGAGATCGTATATGGACGGTAATATAATATTCACGAAATGATTTAAGTATGTTTCTATAGAGTAAGTACTGATAAACACAATCGTCTTACAAGAAATAGGAATAATCTAGTTGTCTTCGTATCACCATCATAAGTTAGCTCTGTTTTACTACTACCATTTCTAAAAGGACGTTGTGTACAGTGTAACAAAATATGTAAATAACTTGCTTTTCTTTTCTCTTTGAAAAAGCACCGATGCGTGGTGTAGCAGAAGCTAAAAGTGAATGCAGTTCATGAGTATGTTCGTTAATAGCCCGGTTAATTTAGACGTAATAATTTTGGTCAAATAACTATAATTCCCGGAAAGCCAAATTTTGGTCAAATTTTGGCCAAAAGTCCCCATCGATCCCACGTGTGCTTCAAAAGTTATTTGAGTTCAAATGTCAAAGTTTGAGGTTTTTAGACTATTCTCGAAAACGGTAAGTTTTACAAAAAAAACTTCAGGCCGCAGTTGTAGATCTTAAAATTGTCTAGCTACAAAAATAATTTTTTTCCTAAGAGTACCATTCCTGAGATATCGCGATTCTAAGAGCAGTGGAGTGCCTGAAGCTTTATAGCTCGGAATCCAGAGCCAGTCAATGAATATTCATAAAAACTGTTGAACTGCATTGTTAAAGGCTCAAATAAAAAAGTTAAAAGAAAAAAGATCGATGACGACGACAGGTATATAAAAACAAGCAAAGTTTCATACTAATTTTGCACCCCCGTGTTACCCCGTTAGGGGGTGAATATTCAAAAATCCTTTCTTAGTGCTCCCCTACGTTATAAAAGGAACGCCTGTGCAAAATTTCAAGTCTATAAATTTTGTTACCTACCTAATTTAACGCAGGTTTTAATCACTTGTTCCTAGTAAATATGTAACTTCTTGTAACTAGTTAATAGTACTATACTATATTTTATATATAATTAACAATTTACTAGTATGTATATACTAATAAGTATATACTAGTATATACTAGTAAATTGAACGTGTCTCGTCCGCATGTTGTAGCCTTGCCTGGGTGATTTCAGCTGCTTACGCTGTTAATCCTTGTCGATGCCGCTGATGCGATACGTCCAGCCACAATGTGTTCGCAACACGATGGGCATATTGTTCGCCATTAATGAGCCGTTAAACGACAAGCTCGGCTCTCCTGTGCCTGAAATACCAACCTAAAGTTGGGATTTGTCGAAGCGTAGATGTAGTTTGACATTCGGAAATTGTTTGCATAAGTCAACTTTCTTAAAAAAATCACAAATTTCATATCATTTCGATTTTATATCTCAAAGGATCCGTGCAAAAGACACTATTTTTATACAAAGTACTTGGTGCCTTTCATTCAGATGACAATGCAATTGTATGACAAGCAGCTTTTCAAAGTGGTCAAGCATGATCGCGGATTAAACGCTCAGTATTGGCGCCAGACAAGGGAACTCATTTCATTTTAAAAATTCATTTAATTTAAACAACCGATATATATGTGAAGTTTTGTGACGAGACATGTGATTTTTCCATAGTGCGCAGGGCTGTGAACACTTGTTAATCATTTAACAGGAACAAAAAGTAACCTAGATAACATAGAATTAACAAAAATACACGTCCTAGAATATTATACGTTTAGGTATAGAAATTGATTGGATTGGAGCTCAGTTGCTACGTCCGGCTTGGCGAGCAAGCCAACGCCACGTCTCGTCTGCGGTGCAATGATTTGAAACTAACGAGATCGACATTTGGGGTATTTCATTCCGTAGCGCAGTGTATAAATTGTTTTACGAAATTACTTAATTTTTGATTTTGCTATCTCAACAATTTCAATGACCAAAATTGAGATTTAGACTATCTATTTATTACTAGCTTTCCTCCGCGACTTCGTCCGCCAAAAATCTCTAAATATATATCACCATCATCATCAGCACAACCCATAATTGTCCCACTGCTGGGCTCGGGTCTCCTCTCACTATGTAAATAAGTAATAAATATATAAGTTGATAAAATTAGAGAACTTTCATACTAACTTTGCACCTCCCTTTTAACCCGTTAAGGGATGATTTTCGAAAAAATATTTTATTCTTGTTTCATGACTTTCAATGGAAATCTTCATACAGAATTTCATTCGAATAACTTCAAAAATGACAAAGTTTCATACTAATTTTGCATCCCCGTTTAACCCCCGTAGGGGGTGAATTTTCAAAAGTCCTTTCTTAGTGCTCCCCTGTGTTATAATAGGAACCCCTGTGCAAAATTTCAAATTTCTATCCCTTATAGTTTAGGCCCTGTGTTGATATGTCAGTCAGTCAGTCATTCAGCCAGCCAGTCAGTCAGTCAGTCAGTCAGCCAGTCAGTCAGCCAGCTTCTCCTTTTATATTATGTAGATTTTTTATATTACATTTTGGTAATTAAAAATCATAAACAGGTTACATGAAAGTTGCACGTTTGCCTTATAAAATTACTAACAAAATTAAAATAAAACGCAGGTATATTCCTTATTAAAATCATGAGTGTGCCTCTAAAATAAAATTGAGAGAGTAGTTCTTGGTTTATTTAACAAAAAGAGAAACAAAAACTAGAGACTGCTTTAACGCTTCGGACTGGGTTTGAACCAGCGACCTTTGTCTTTGAGAGACAACGCTCTTCCACCTGAGCTACCGAAGCTACGGGAGTTATGGCGATATTTAGGTACATGATACACTTTTCAATGCATGTTTCATGACTTTTTCATGTTACTGTTTCATGAAATTTAAAGTTATATACTACTAACAAAGCTAAGGGCTTAGAGAAATTACGCTGTTAATTCCAAAAAACATCGACTATTTTAAAATCGACAACAAAATTTGTTTGCTTGTTATTTTGCCAATTATGATTTATGAATTGTTTGCGATTTCGGCGAAGTAGTTTGCGTATGTAGTACGTTATTTATAGTACTTACCTAATTAAATTATGAATTAATTAGTTATCAAAATATTTGATTGAATGCGGTCTAAAATGACACTGAAATGCGTTTGTTCTTCTTCAATACATTATTACTTATTTCGCAGTGTTAGATTGAGCTTACATTCTGAATACTTATGTGAATCGCATGGCAATGTATATGTTTATAAGTTATGTAATAGTTTCATAAAGTCTGCGAATAATAATGAACTGAAATAATAATGAACTGGAATACAGCAGACCGAGACAGGAGACCTGTCTCGGTCTCCTGTCTAGGTAATTTTTGGACTAGGTATACCTATTCCTAGTATTTAAAAATACGTGATCCAAATACCTGTTCCACCTATTCCACCTCGTCTCTAGTCTCAATACTCTCTCAATACAATACTCTCTCAATACTCTCTCAATAGTCTCAATTACTTACCGACTGTGGTTCGCGTACTCGTTCATTCGAATGAAATTCAACCTTCAAGAACGGCAAAGTTCCATATTAACTTTGCAACATCGTTTTCAAAATTTCAAGTTTCTAACCCTTATAGATATTATGTATTGGCGATAATAACACGTTTTTTTTTCCATACAAATTTAATTCAAAAACACATTTCATTTTTTTTCACCTGAAGTCGAACCAGTGCCCGCTATGTGTGATATGTCAAAAAATAGAGAAAAATAGTGCCAATAATCGTACGAGAGGAAATAACGGGCACTCTCTCGAGTCTCGAATAAAATGGATTTTTCTGTTTTGTTCTATACAAACTTAATAAAAAAAAAAAGTTTTATTATCGCCAGAGATGCGTAAATATGATAATGTTGTGGCTTCCTATACGATTATACGTTAGTTTCCGAAGGAAAATCAAAAATTTATAACATAAGAACCCTAAGTCTATGAAGACCCGATTTTCGTCCCACTGTGCGACGGCCGACGGCTCGTGAGTGTGCAAAGCCACATCCATTTTGACGTGACAACGTCTTATAATTCGATAGAGCCGGTGACACGCATGAAAAAACATGACTCATGCGTCGTTACCGTCGTTACCGTAACGGCGTAGCAATCGGCCTTTGCGTTCGGCAGCGTCCGACATCCGTCTCTCTCCTACTTGAGTGAGCGATGCGTCTGCGTGGACAGCTGCTATACTATAGTACATTAATTATATGTTTTGATCGAGTATCAAGTGCAGTGAAAAGTGAATGTGGTGTCAATTGTTTATAGCAACGATAATTACAGCGATAAAGGTAATGATTCTTTCGATATTAATTATATATTCAGTGATATATTGTCGAATAGGTATTCGTGCTTTCATCATTAAAATGAATAGCATCGGTCCGCTAGTGCAGCGATTGTAGATTATGCTATATTTGACATTGACAAATCAATTAAACAAATGAAATTAATCTTTTCTTTTGAAAAATGCTACCATTCCATCAGTATTTTCTTAAGACGTTGTCACGTTCAACTATCGTCAGTAAACCGACTTTACAGACAACCAATTTTTTTGTTCATTTCGCGCCGAGACGTGCGTCGAGCAAGACGTTATTGTTTTATTTTGTAGTATTTGGTTTTTGTTTACTACGCATTGATACTTTATGATTGATAGATGATACATTTAATAAAACATAAATTACTAAAATTTATTTGGCTTCATTTTAATCATTCTCCTAAAATATTGGTTAACTTCCTACGGACTAACAACAAAATCTAAAAATACCATAAATCTATAATTAAGTTAACAGCCAATCAGCTGCTTTATTAATGCGTCGCATTTGTACTGGGCGCGACGTGATTCGATCCGCCGAGCGCGACGCGTCACATCGAGCGCAGTACAAAGGCGACGCGACCCGTCCCGCCCCGTCGGCTATTTGAATCAACCTTCAACCTTTAATATGAACTGTCAATTCGACTACACCAATATTTATACTGTGAATATGAATTCGAGTTCACAAACATGCCGTGTATTATACGAGTATGAAATAGATTTTCAATATTATGTATCTTGTACAAATATTGAAATTCGGGAATCTTTTAATCGGTACAACAACAACACCGTTATGATTGGTTTGATGTCTGCGATGCGTTGGTCACTACCACCACGACGACTTGCATCCTAACAAAATATAAATCAATAATGTTCACATGAAGGTTAGCTAGCGACCCCCCTCTTAATTTCTTGGCCGGCGACGCATCCTTTTATGCTGTTGATGTCCATGGGCGACGTTGGCCACTAACCTTCGGCAATTAATACAACGCGATTTTTTAGTCACTCAATTTTTTTTATATAATATAAGTTAATGCTTGACTACATTCCCACTTGATGGTAAGCAGCGATGTAGTCGAGGGTGGTAAAGCGCATTAACTTAGAAGCCTATTCACTCTTGACTTGAAGACACCTACATTGTATTAATCTTTCTTCTTATTTATAAAATTCTCGTGTCAAAATGTTAGTTACCATACTCCTCCGAAATGACTCGACCGATTCTTATGAAATTTTGTGTGCATATCGAGTAGGTCTGAGAATCGACCAACATCTATTTTCATACCCCTAAGTAATAAGGGTTATCCACCCCTAACATTTATTTTGTATTTTTTGGACAACATTTTTTTTTGGTAATTTTTATATGGCGTGGCATTAAAAAATACACATAATTCCGAATTTTCACTTCCCTACCCCAACTCCTCAAATTTAAATTGCGCTCTTTGTATTTTTGTATGAAAAATATATTATGGCGGAACAACGTTCGTGGGGTCAGCTAGTAATACGTAATTAATTATATTAATATGTAATTAAAAAGGGTGTTATTTTATCTAATTATCCATTACGCACCCAAATTGTGGCCAAATTTGAACGCGGTTTAAAGTAAATAAAAATTAGCCGAAAACGCGGTGTATCATAAAGAATTCCGGCATTTTATATTTTCTTTCAACGCGACGCTTTGATTTTGCCGCCACAGGTCACTCACCCCGCCCGTACGGCACAACGCCGCGGCGCAAGTGGCATTTCATAGACCGCTGCGCTGTGTTTCGAGCGTTTGACCACCGTGTCCGTTCCACTAAGTATTGTATTTCGAGTGCCATTTTTGAAATAATTATCGTATAGAATTATTGATTTTACATTATTAACTATGACCATGTTCTCGAGTATGTCAATGAATTTTAGGAAAAGTTATAAATTTTTGAAATGTGATGAATGTGTATGAATGCCCCTTTTTAGATAAACTAGACGGGCTCACGTTAAGAGGGGGTATAAAGCAAAATTGGCAATCGTAGATTCAATTTTTACAGTAGTAGATGAAGTTTCTAGAACCTGAATAAGAACATAGTTATACTTCATTATATTATTGAGTGAGTGTAAGAAGCAAAAACATAAAAAAATTAAATTTTCTCGATAGAAAAAAATCACAAAGTTAGGTCTAATTTTCAACCGAAATCAATTTATTTTCAATATGGTGCATATATTTGAGTCAATATTTTAATATATTATGCTAATTAGTATCACGGAGGGATTTGTAGATCGATTTCTTAATCAAATCTATAATTTACGAATTATTTAAATAAAATACATTTGTAGGATTTTGACATGCTCTGTTTCATTAATCAGTCGCCATTGCTCCATTGAGACGCGAAGACTGTGTCAGTCTGCTCGACATGTGAAAAATATTTCGTGGGGTACATTTGTGACTGAGAGCGTAGTTTTTATTACAAAAACAATAATTGTGTGTGTGTGAACTAAAGTTAAAAGACACTAGATCCAACATGGGTAACAAACGGAATAAAATCAACATTAAAAAAGGGAACACAGAAGGCTGAAAATTCAAGTCATGGCTAGTTGTCAGAGGTAAGTTGACAAGTACACTATTTCATACTCAAAATTAGACCTTATTGTTTTAACTTTTGTGCTCACAATACAATGTTGATGTTGATGTTTGATCGCTGAAGCAGCATAGTATAAACGAAAAATTCAGATTGTATGTATCATTAATAGTTAGTATAGGCTGTACTTTCAAACAAAATTATTCATAAACATAATTATAAAAATAGAAATAGTGTTGAATGATCAATAAAGTAAGTAAATGTTTTTTTGACATGAAGGAGTAGGCAGAGGCGCCCACTCCTCACTAGTTATGTCTAGATTTCATGTAATACGTGTATTCAATGTTATGTGGGCTTAGTTAGAAAACTTTGTCACAAATTAAGGTTGAGGCCTAAAGTGGAAGAGAGAGGCATGAACCCGCCTATACAGCTTTATCCAAAAGCAAATTTAATTTTGAGTTAATTATTTCCTCTTTGCCACATAATTTTGTTTTTAAAGCAACACCTATATTTCTGGTAGTCAATTTGATCAATCCCTACGGTAGTTGTTACTTGTGTGTGTTTGAAACTATTATTGTATTTTCATTTCAGAAGAAGATTTAATCAAGAAAATATTCCAAAATCTATTGATGATGACGGGAACATTACACCAGAGAAGTGCGTATAAATTCATCTGTCTATGTATTGTTTCATTTATTATTTGCTTGTTGTTGCATTGTAACGAATCTACAAAATAACACATAAACTAAACTTTTTTATACTATACTACATACATGCATAGTTAGGCAAAATTACTTTAACAAAAACATAAAATTTTGTATAAATGCATTTTTAAAGCGACTTTTTTATTTACTTCTTAATTGCTAATTGTGTTTTCTTAAAGAAAAAAAAATATATTTTCAGGCTTACTAAGTATTACGCTTTTACAAAATGTAGAAATTTTAGAACATACAGATCCAAATGCAGACGAATTTATTGCACCGGAACGGTTGGCATTAAAATAAATTATTTATGTAATTTAGTCCTATCTAAAACTTTTAACCGATTATAAATGGCGCAAAGTGATACCTGACATCATCAGTTTCAATGTTATGAATTATAATAGTGTTTGACTTTTTTTTTATTTCAGTAACATCAAGCCTCGTGTTTATGAACGGGTCAAGACAAATATCAAGACTAACGACGATACTAAATACACATGTGATACAAGTCAACGACTTATAATAGACAAGATATATTTTTTGAACAATTAAAACTTCCAACCATTTTTTGGCATTTTATTTTTTCTAGACGGATTTTGGAGTTAGTGAATTAAACTTGATTTCGAATAAATTCATTTTGGTTTTAAGTAAGCTTTGTTCGATTTTATGCTTATTTTCAATCTTCAAAAAATTGTTTAGTTTCATGACTTATGTGTTCTTACCATAACTTAAATATTTTTACTACCCATTATACATTTTTCCTGTTCTCGCGCATAATTATATCATCACGCATCATATTTCACACACTGTTTTTTTCCTATATTTTTAAAGCTAACAATTGTCGCTCAAGAAGTTAGTGATTGTCATCTTTTTTATGATATTATTGTCATTTAATTAGTTTCCTTATAATAACGGCAGTGGCATTTGTAATTTTTCTGTTTTCTGGCGAAGGATTTCTTTCAATTTAAATAAATTTAAATGATAACTTACTTTATCTTTTTGTAGCGAAAAAATGAAAACAATGTTATCTATAATAATAAATGTCTGAAAAACATTGTACGTGTTATTTATTTACATGTTATACGGCATACAGGTGTCATCACGTAAAAATAGAGCAGATATTGTCCTTTGCGAGAATTTAAATGATTAAATGGTTACACCAGTACGAACATTATACTGCCTTTCTTGTCAGAAAAGTGATTCAATCGCTCCCTACACTAGGTTTCCAGCGCTATGGTTACATGATGCGACCGACACTACCTATAAATGTTATTAGTTTCAGAAATACAGATAGTTACAGCGAAAAGAATTGCTTTAGATTAATAGATACCTAATACTAACATAATAATATATTCAAAATTATTAATGTCACTTAATAATGTGTTGTCTGCCATTCACTGGCTCTCTAGCTATTAACATTGTATAAAAATCTAACCCTAATAAAGAAAAAACGCTTGCCATTTTTGAGGTAGATGATTCTACATTTATTGAGCCGAAAATTGTCTCAGTTTTTACATTATACTGTGCCGTATTCTTGACTGATGCCATGTTATATAATAGCGGCTGTACACTCTCATGCGAGAGTACTCGCTATGTCTCGTGACGCCTCGGCCGAGACGTCATGGGAGCGAGAGTAGGCGAGACCCCCCGAGACATCACGAGGCGAGGCGAGCGCTACCAAGTACATTCTCATACGAGTGCACTCGGCTAGCAGTCTCGCGAGAGTGTACAGCCGCTAATAAAGTCAGATGCAACCGGACGCGCAACTGCTGCGGCGCATCTATTTGACGGGCGGGGCGGGGCGCGCGGGTGAAATTTGATTTTTTCCTAGCTTTATACCCCCTCTTAAGCCGCCCGAACCAAATAAAGCCGTATTCTGGAAACAGTAACTCTACAGGAGCGCAATAAAAAGTATGGTGCATGGTTTTTTCTGAATTATTTTCTGCAACTGAAATATTTTAAGTTGTAAACATTGACTTTTACTGATGTAAACATTACAAACGAGTCAACGACGTTACGACGGATTGTAAATAAAATGAAAATATTGAAGAGTTAGGTGCAACTCCGTTGGCTTTTTTTAGTTACAGTTTGATATTTAAATATTAGTATTCTAGTAACAAGTCCTTTTCTCCATGAATATTTCTACTACTAATAATTAATAATATATATCGTAAACCGACCAATTATTGGCACTTTAAGGGTCAGCTACGTGTCAGTCTGAAATTAAATTACCATCAAATCTTATTTGCAAAAGCTAGTAGACAAAACATGTGACAGAATCAAAGAAAATACTTTAATCTTTGTTTTTATAATCATTTTTATGTGATTGAATAGTATTAAATAAATATTTTATACTTAAATCCGAAAGACTACAGAAAGTCCTATTATTGGCATTACCTAGTCCAATTATTGGCACCTACCTACCATTCCTACCTTTACTTAGGGTATAATTAAAACACTTTTACACTGTGTGGTTTTATTTTGGTATGTTATATACCTTAAAGTATTTAAAGTTTTCAAAAATATAGCTGACTCCGCGGACGTTGTTCCACCATATAGTTTAAGAATGATTAAGGCGCGATTTAAATTTGAGACCACACCATAAAAAAATAACCAAAAAAATTTGTTCAGAAATTGAATTTTTTTTTTAGGGTGAACAACCCTTAACATTTAGGGGTATGAAAAATAGATGTTGGCCGATTCTCATACCAACTCGATAAGCACACAAAATTTCATGAGAATCGGTTAAGCCGTTTCGGAGGAGTATGGTAACTAACATTGTGACACGAGAATTTTATATATATCGTAAACCGACCAATTATTGGCACTCCTCCAATTATTGGCACTTTAGAGTTTAGTTAAAAAATACAAGGAAACTATAGACTATTCAAGTTCGGTATGCATAAAAACGTAAAATAGTGTTATTTTTCTGTTACAAATTGGCAAAACTATTCCAATAACCAATATGGTTTGTTATGGTATTGTTTATCCATCAATATTTTTTTCTTAAGTAGTAATTTCCAAATATTGGCCCACAGTGCTAATAGCAAAAACTAATTATTGGCAGTGGTGCCCATAATAGAATATGGAGTGCAAATAACCGATGTGTATGTTTTTATTCATGATATAGATAGGTAGATTCATATAGGTAGGTATTAAAGTTAAAAGATCTCAAAGATCATTAAAGTATTGATAAGGTGAAAGTACCAAAACGAATACCTAGAATAACAGAACGATTTTATGTTATGTACCTACGTATAAGTTTATTTTTAATCTCTATAGGGTAAACCGTCCAATTATTGGCACTTTAAGGGTGAGCACTGTGGGCCAACATTTGAAAATTGGTACTTAGTTATGAAAAAATATTGATGGATAAACAATATTTTAATTATAACCTTTACAAATAGATCATAAACTCGCTTGTTGATAATAAAATAAATAGTGCCAATAATAGGATTTTGATGAATTTATTGGTCCATATGTTGGCACACGAAATAAATAAAATGTGATAAACAACATAAAAAAAATATCTTTGAATCTACTGCTTAGATGTGTAATTAAGTATATTCAATTATTTTGAAAGTATCAATAAGCCGAATAGCTGCGATATACTATGATTAATAAAGCTCTCATCTTAAGAAGAAACCAAAAAAACTACTCTAAATGACTAGCACAAAATGTCAGTTGTTATTTCTAAATCGCCATATTGGTTAATGGAACAGTTTTGCCAATTTGTAACAGAAAAATAGCACTCTTTTACGTTTTTATGCATACCGAACTTTAATAGTCTATAGTTTCCTTGTATTTTTTAACTAAACTCTAAAGTGCCAATAACTGGACGAGTGCCAATAATTGGTCGGTTTACCCGTTGTTGTGCTTTTAAGACAAGCCAAAACCTATTGTAGTGATCTAGGCCAGCTATATGATGTAATGACAAAGTTACGGATTCATTCCTTTCTATAGTTATTATCAATACAGATCAGGTCAGTCGTCATGAATCAATAGAGTTTTGGGGGTCAGGGGGAGGGCAGGGTTCGTTGTGAAGCCTCGCGCAAAATAAAAACAACTATTTAAGTGAAATACACTCATGGACATATCTAGAGGGAGGCATAAAAAAGGGAGCATATTAATATGATAACACATTTATTTATACATAAGAAGCTTTACAACTCGTTGAATAGAATCAATCAGTCAATTAAATGTGGGGAGTTTTGTACGACCATGTCGTACCTACTCTTTCATTATTAATTTTTTTTTATGTGAGTGTGTGTTTATAGAGGAAGGTCATAAGTGTGGTTGGTTTTGTATGCTATAGCTTTTTGAGATCGCTACTGCACTTCTGACCCCTACTGTACTTCATATAAACCGTTAGCGGAAAACGACGAACAGTCAAAGCACTGCCTGAACCAACCAATGTGAAGAGAACTCTCCCGGGGTTTAACTTCTGTAAACTGCGAAAATATTAAGTGTTGTTTGGATTCCTACTCCAACTCTCCGCCTGTCCTGACTGTCGGTACAGCTCAGCTGAGTGATTAATTACCTGTTCACAGTCACACACGAATGTGTGAGTTGCAGATCGATACCCGGGCCAGTTGCGCCTCGTGGAAACTAGAAGGGTTATAACTTGTTAGTTGTATGTGAGGGTTTCCTATTATATTCCCATGCAGTTATTGCGATGCAGGCACGACGTTTCGTGAGTTTTATTTAGAAATACTGCCACTTAGGATTTTAATGAACGAAAAAAAATTTAATCGTTTAATATACTCATTAAAGTGTGTTATGAGATTCAACTATTATAAAAACATGTTTTAACACCTGACGCAAAAAGTTTAACGTGTGACTCTGTATTTACGTATGTTTGTCTGGCTGTGAAAATATAACTCACTCAGATGTCGATGTAAATCTAAATATCCCACTAAAACGTGATTGTGATAGAAAGTCAAGTTCGTAACGAGAATTTAGCAAGACAATTACTGCGATAACAGGAACCGTAACAAAAGAAGTGACATCTTACTGGATACCAAGTCCGTTCACTGGTAATGCACTATGCTCTCCAGTTTCTTTCAGTAGGTACTTCATAGTGCAACTTCGCAAAGTGTCTCGTGTGTTCTTTGTGGGCTTTTAATGTAAAAGTAGCAAAAATAAATTTCATTGTGAAATATTCAAGTCTATTTTCAGTATGTGTCTGGCCAATACGTACTGCTCAGTTATGGAGCTGATCTCTGAACTCGTGTCACGCAACGTTTGAACGTAATAGCATCACGCATGCACGTCGATCTATTGAAATTATTTCAATCGGAAACGTCCGCAACACTCCACCAGACTCCACTCAGTTAACATGGAACAATTAGGCGAGTGTCGCATATGACGCGAAAATTTTGATGACATTACTTTGCCCTAACGGATAAATAAAGAGAACGCATTCGTTCATTTTTTGTTACTTTAAGTGTCGTAGCTAGGTACTGAATACTGATAGACGCGTTTTCGCAATTTCAAAATCTTTCGTCAGCGTCACGCCTATTAAACTATTGCAAAATCCAATTAATAACACTCAAGCACTCCAACAATAAAAATCCAACAACAATCATCCAATTATAATCAAACAGCAACAAAAAATAAAACAAACTAACACGAAAAATTCAAAATAATAACAAACAAAAAATAAAAACGTTTAAGTAAATAATAATTAATAATAAAATACACTTAAAATAATTCAATAATAATTAATTAATAAAATAACTTCAGTAAATCAATTGTAACATAATAATACGTAATACTACGTGTGTTACGCACCTTTGTGAACTCGATCAGAGAGAAATTGAGCAAATCAATTTGTGAAGACACCGCGTCAATTTTTTTCCGACTTATGGTTATATTATGGCCAAATTACACAAAATCTTTATACATTGTAGCATATGTGTAAATCTGACGTATAACCTATATTACTGTAAAGTTTCATCTAAATCCGTTCAATAGTGTATGAGCGACAGAGTAAAAAACATACATCGTCGTTTGCCACTTCGTCTGAGCGGTTAACGGCCGCTATACGTTATCGATTTCGACGGGGAGCGAAACTTTAAACACCCTACGATAATTAATCGTGTCAAAAGGGGTGGCATCCACCCTGCTTCTAACCATGCATAATTGACTGCAATTTCGCTTATTTTAAGTGACCAACTAGATACATAAATATGTCTGAAAAATCTAAAATCAACGACGGTGGTTGTCTACGTTAAAGGCGTCCAGTTCAAAATAAATCATCATCGGTTGCAATTGTTTTTTAACAGAATCCTATCGAGTAAATCGTTTATTGTTTGTTTCATTTAATTCGGTTCATAAATAAATAACATTATGTATATTTATAACATATGTATGTATATCGAATCCCATGTAAACATTTGTTTTGAATGTGAGTACCAAGTCACTGGTTTTCCGAAACGAAGCGTGAGCTGTTACAGTACTAGACAATAATAAACGTATCTAGTACTAGATAAAAAGCAGAATCACAATCAAACACGTTTACAATTATGTAGAATTCCGCATTGACTATGGAATTCCGTTATTTAATCAACGGCAGATGTGGGGCAGCAACGGTTTAAGGCAGTTGTTTTTCCGCCAGCGAGTAGCGAGTAGAGCTAGAAACTGAAAAAGATTTGGGGAGCACCGAGCAGCGAGTGTGCAGTTCCTTCATTTTGTCGCTGGGAGTGACAGAGTGCGACCGGCGATTACTCGCACTACTCGCTAGGGGCGATAATATGACTGTGTACTCGACGTGTGTTCTGATCGCCAAGTGAGCATCGCTGGGCGAGCGTCGCTGACCGGGTATTAGGTTTGATATCTCTAGTCGCTCAGCGACAAACTGGAGGAGCGATCAACGATCAACTATTCATATATGTATGCATCTCTTTTGTTTACACGGAATGTATATCTATTGTTCATTTTATGAGCGAGAAAATAGCCTAAAGGTACTCGCTTACGCGCCGGCGGTGGGACAGCTGCCCAACGCTGCGTCGGACGTGGTCGAAAACTCGAGATAAATGAAATGGAGCTTTGTTTGTTTTGAATATGTTTTTCTCTTAACCGTTTCTCTTGGAATGAAATGAAATTTATTCAGTTAGTATTCAGTTATAAGTTATAAGAAAAATCTCGATTGTGGGAGGTAATAGGGATAGCAGGGATAAATATGTCGATTTCATGATTCGAAAAAATTTATTACTAACTGGTTGTTTTTTTTTTAATCTCAAGATTATTGTCTAAATTACTCGAGAAAATATTTGTCCTACAAAATGTATGGTTTGATCGAAGAGTCCCCCACTTCCAACATGTATCTATAACGAGGTTATTGGTATTGGTTATTGACAATTCTCCTCCTTCATATATCTTCTTTTTAGGTTCTCTTAAACTATCTCCTTATTGAATTTTATCTGAATTCGTTCACCGAATAAAGCGTTAAAAGATAAAACAGACAGAGTTCCTTTCGAAATTATAATATTTTCACGCGCATTAGTTTTCATTTTGCGATAAATACTAAGATATTTATTTAAATTATATGACGTAAAAGATTATTACAATGTGCTAGAAATGCTTAGCCTTAAGGTGATCAACGTATTTAAGTCGATAAGGATTAATACTTTGTCTGTTTGAATAGCTTTCCAATTACATACCACAATACATCGTACGTGACCATTTAAAAAAAAGTAAGATTGGGTATAGTAAGCCGTCTTTAAAAGATAGACATAATACTCGTATGCCACCGCGGACTTTCCTATAGACCTATAAAACAGGAATACCCACCTATACTTTGTTTTGTTACAATATTATTATCTCAAAGGAATTAGGCAGCGTTTTCGCTGAAAGTTTCTAGGTGGCATGACTTTTTCCGTCGTTGTCAACAACTATCGTCATATTTAAATCAATTTATACAAAACATGAAAGTGAATTATATACTTAAACCTTCCTTATGAACGCCCCTGTCTATTGGTGAAAACCGCATGAAAATCCGTTCAAAAACTACTGTTTTTGAGTTTATCGTGTACAGATAGATAGACAGATGCGGTGGGGGACTTTGTTTTATAATGTGTTAACATGAGAACAACAACAAAAGTAGATACAAAAGACCATTCATAGAATAGCTTCTCTTTTAGATGACGTGTATTGTATTTTGAGATGGCGTCCTTATTAATACTGTCACAGGATATTAATACGGGACCTTATTAATAAGGATAGGAAAGGAATAAGGCCGGTTTCAATAAATAATTGATGTTTTTATTCTGATTCGTAGATGAATCTACGCGACTATACCTACAACATTAGCTACAACAGCTTTCAAAGCTACTTACAACTTATAACTCTACAGCATTCATTATAATATGTATGTAAATACCATTGAATCATTTAAGACATAAATGTATTTCTGCCGGGTTCCATACGCCACATCGAATTCCATTACATCGAAGTTCATGACATCGAACACGTTACATCGATCGTTTATTATATCGAACTATCATCACATCGAATGTTTATTACATCGATTGGTCATGACATCGAAAGCTTTTAAAATCGAAAGCTCATTGAATCGAATTTATAACATCGAAGCCTTATCACATCGATAGGTCGTGACATCGGCAGCTTCATAACATATAGAACGGACATTTTTTTTTGATATATTAAATGAAAGAAAAAAATCATTTTTACACTAACGTTTAATGTTATTCATACATACATGTACATACATACATACATGTACATACATACATGCATGTACATACAAACATAATATACATACATGTATGTATGAATAACATTAAACGTTAGTGTAAAAATGATTTTTTTCTTTCATTTAATGTATCAAAAAAAAATATGTCCGTTCTATATGTTATGAAGCTGTCGATGTCACGACCTATCGATGTGATAAGGCTTCGATGTTATAAATTCGATTCAATGAGCTTTCGATTTTAAAAGCTTTCGATGTCATGAACAATCGATGTAATAAACATTCTATGCGATGATAGTTCGATATAATAAACTATCGATGTAACGTGTTCGATGTAATGACCTTCGATGTAATGGAATTCGATGTGGCGTATTGAACCCATTTCTGCCGGGAGTATTCCGTTCACCGAGCACGGTATAATTTTAATCCCTGTGCGCTGCAAGCCAGCCCTTTGACTTTAGTAATATGTAACGATCGAACGCGGGGAATTTTTTCCCGGCGCGCGCCGCGGCGTGAAGCTTGTTGACAACCTTTATAAGGATTTGTTGGAATTAATTTTTTGCTCTTCTCCCATTCGTTTGATGTGTTGGTTTGGCTTTTTTATACACAAATAATTATTGTGGGGTACCTTAATCGTCGACTCGAGTTTGTGCCATGTTTGCTGATTCTCTTTTATATGATTACAAGCCTTTACCCGCGGCTTCCCCCACCAAAAATCCCTAAATAATATAAAAGTTGATAAAATCAGAAAACTTTCATACTATCTTTAAAAACGGAAAAATTTCATACAAACTTTGCAACCCGCGAATTTTCAAAAATCCCTCCTTAGTGCTCCCCTACGTTATAAAAGGAACACCTGTGCAAAATGTCAAGTTTATAACCCTTATAGTTTAGGCCCTGCCTTGATATGTCAGTCAGTCAGTCAGCTTCTTCTTTTATATTTTATTGCTTTTATTATTATATTCAGAGAAATTTTATTGTCAATGCAAATGTTGTAAAAATACTCGGTCTTCTTTTTGTCTGTCCTAACGTTTCGTACGGTTTCTACCAATAGACGGAGTGATTCGAGAAGAATATTCGGGTATTCGGGTAGCAGTATTTGCTTAGAATAATTACACTATAGAAACGAAGTCCGCGCGGCCGTTTTGAAGCACCTTATTTGGAGCCAGAAATGGCTCCAAACACCGGGCGGCTCATGTCAACGCACGCCAAACGTGACTCGCAAAAAAAAAAGGATTATGACTAAATTGTGTCACAAACTATCTGAAAAGCTATTTATGTAGTAATGCTAAAACATATGATTATCCGCAGCCGAAGTTCGGGAAAGTTTCGGTTTAGTGGTTCACTTTAGACAGAGCGCTTGTATGAAGACTGTCTTTCTATAGTGTTATTGTTCTAAGAGTATTTGTGTAAATTGGATAAAATAAGATGATAATAATTAATCGTTGAAGATATTAATTAAAATGCCGACTGGGAGTTTTACTAACATGCGCCACGTACACCAACAAAGTTACATATAAAAGTATAATGAAATTATTCCGCTTGAAAAGTTATGTTATACTAAAGAATATCGCTGTGAAATACTTTTAAATATATTTTTAACAAAACCATCAACACTACAAAAATAATCTAATAAACGGAGGCGAAGCGTTGGACTCGCGTTATTTACACTGAAACGCGTAAAAGCTATTTACAGTCTATTTACGAAGAAAGGTGGTAGCAGGGTGATTAATAATCCCAACCACACGCATATAATATTAATCGTTAACGTTATTCTGGTATCTAATCATCATACCTATTCAGTGCCTAAGTGAGTCACCAACATACGATGCGAATATTCGGCTGTGAATAATCTTTTTACCTCCTTAAATGACGATTTTCGCCAGCTTTATAACGAATGCTTAACCCAGTTTCGTCAAATTTAAAGAATTTTCTAATGTATTGGTAATGCCAAGCTTAGTAAGCACCGGGATGAACCTAGGCAAACTGATTTTTTTTTGGTTTGCTTTAATATCCCAAGATGAAGCGAGCAATGAGCATTTCAGGTAGTCGAAGTGATATAATTATTATTTTTATGGCATTAACTAGATACCTGTATGAATTTCAATGGGCAACTGTATTCGACATAGAACAAACAAGACTCGAATGGTTACTTGGATAGTGAGTCCGGTTAGGAGAAGGTGTTAGAACATTATTTGGTTGGTTTGTTAGTAAGTATGAGGACTGGGATAGATATTATGTAGAGTTAGATGTAATGTACGCTTAACAATAGGTAAGATAATAGGTAATATATCTTTAAATCACCCAAAAGTCTTTTACATAATAGATTTTTAAAGTGAAACTTTTATTACATCGTCTCAACCTTTTTCGTCTGTGTGTTGCATGTCGCGTGACGGTCGGCCGCGGAGTAGGGATAAAGTGAAAGGCGCTAGTCAGAGCAGCCAAGGCCAATATGGCGGCGCCTATAGTTCGCAGCAGCTGACCGTCTAGTGTATAGACTATTACTCATTTGTGCCAGTGCTCCACGCTATTTTGTTTGTTTTTGTCTGTGTTTAAATTAATAGTCTACTTTTATTATTTCCCATTATCATTCCACTTTTCCAAGTATAAAATTAAGATTGATAAAGCGATTTTTATACCCTTAATGGAATATTATTCCAAAATTTTTTAGTTAAATGTCTATAATGTGAAAAAAAGTTTCACTTTTACCGTCGTTCCAATCCTTTTTTTATCAATAAAATCGAGACTAGCGGATTATAACAGACGGCGCACAGAGACTATCAGTGAAAGTATTGGCGCGCGTATAATTTATTAGCAATCCCAATAATTCAATTTGCGAGGATATGTTCGCGCTCGTAACGGATCCATTACGCTCAACTTACGCTCACGGCAGCATATATTATTAATCAATAAGTGTATGTGAGGAAAAATGTGGAAAGCGTATTCCCCTGTATAAAAGCTTAAAGGTAGATAGAATAAATAATTTTTATTCGACGCTATGAGCGTGAATAATTACGCTCGGAATGTGGGCGTCCCGCGCAGTTATTCATTTATTCTGAATAAATAAAACCAACGGGTTGCACTCCGGGAGTGCCGGCAGAAGTGAAAACTTTAACATTAATTTATTTTTATAAACAGAAGTAAATCAGTTGTCCTACTACCTGATTACAACTTAGAAAGTTACATTTTAATTGGTTGTTAGTTTTCGACTAAAACAAAGCCCACTATTATTAATTTTGAAAATACATCTTAAAACATAACATAAACTTGGACCAGGTAAAAAAAAAATTCTAAATCAGTACTTTTGGCAAATACTCCCATAGTGAGTTACGCCACATCGTTTGCCCCTTATTATTCCAAATCTCTCCATAACACGTATCTATTTATGAAAAATATAATCATTATTTCGTAAATTAAAAAAAAATTCAAAACACAACTAAAAAATGAATTATTGTTATAAAAGTAATAAAATCTAGCAAAATATAAACGTTTTTCTTGATACTATGTTCTTAAAAAGGTCAATCAGTGTTTTCAGAAGTACTAGTTAGAATATGTCACACAGAGCCGTCGCGCTCGACGGGTCGCGTCACGTCGCCGCCGCGTTCTCTGTGTCACATATTCTATACTTGCTAATAATTGTTACAACTCTTCACGTCCCGCCAGCGTCGCGCTGCCGTCCCGCCCCGTCCGCTGTTTGACCAGAGCTTAAGAGTTGGCTCGGTGTGAAGTATCGCCGCACCTTTGCAAGGATTCCAAGTTTCCTTGCAGCATTCTTAGCTTTGGATTCAATGAACCGCCCAAAGTCTAGGTTTGAGGAGACCTCAACTCCCAACAACGGAAGACGGTTGGTATATTCCAAGGATACAGTTTGGAAAGTTGGAATATTGGAAACCTTTCGGGATTTTTCTTCATAGCTATGACAGTTTCAATGGTTTCATGTTTAATTTCTTAAGCATGCTTAAATACCCTTTTCGCAATAGTATTTGGCGTTTAACGTAGGTCACTATATCCACTTTTTTGAACAATTGGCACAGATCTCTACTTCCAGAAAAGAACCAAAAGCTTGCACTATCTAAAGTGTAGGTAGTGGTCATTTCTCATATATTATTTCACAGCAGTGGGAACAAATATTTGACTATTTTACGCTTTATAAAAAAAATCTCGATTCCGATACTATTCCGATATCGGACCAGAGTATCGGAACTGTATTATCGGAAATATTGTTCCGAGATTCCGATACTACGAGATTCCGATACTACGAGATTCCGAAATTTGATATCCATAACATTCCTGCTGCAAACAGTGACATATCAGAGTTAAGGTGTGCGCACATTAGACCCACTGAACTCCCAACCTACACCAAACAAAAGGATTCGACAAAACTGAACTGTTGTTTATGATATCGAGAAAAAAGAAAAATAAATAAATGACACTTGTGTCCGACATGGTCTCTTGTGCCAACGTTCATTGATTGTTTTAATACTAATTATTTTACTCTGATATAAAATAATAGGTTATGGGCCCAGCAAAGCCAATATTTAGCTAGGAAAAGTTATAATTTTCAGTTTGCTCAGTTATTTAGCGTAGTTTGCAAGTGATAAGTCGCAAAAATCATGTCGGCAAATTATTTGGCGAACGTACCGAAGCTAAAAGGGAGAGAAAATTATACGGAATGGTGTTTCGCTGCGGAGAATTTTCTGATCTTGGAGAACATGGAGCATTGCATAAAACCTGTTGCCGGAAAGATTACAGAAGCCGCTGATGATGCGAGGACTAAAGCTAAATTGATTCTCACAATTGACTCGAGTTTGCACGTGCACATAAAGGACGTCAAAACGGCGTTAGAGCTTTGGAATAAGCTAAAAGCCCTATTTGATGACTCCGGTTTTACCAGACGCATAAGTTTATTGAAAAGTCTCATCTCGATTCGTCTCGAAAGCTGCAGTTCTATGACTAGTTATGTGACACAATTAGTGGAGACTGGACAGAAACTAAGCGGAACCGGGTTTCAAATTAGTGACGAGTGGATTGGCTGTTTATTGTTAGCTGATTTAACAGAGAAATATTCGCCGATGATAATGGCGATTGAGCATTCAGGTATCGCCATTACGACCGACGCCATTAAATCTAAGTTGATGGATTTAGAAGAAAATAGTGTTGACACTAGTGGCGCATTTGCGAGTTTTCGAAAAATGAAAACTGGCAGCAGCGGTCAAGGCGGAATGAAAGACAACGGACAATCTGGACACACGTCAAAGTTGAAGAAAGTACTTCGTTGTTACAAATGTAAACAAACCGGACACTATCGCAATCAGTGCACAAATTTCGATAAGGATTCTTCTACTACCAAATCAAGCGAACATAAACAAATAAATGTGTTCAATGCAGTTTTCCTAAACGGCAGTTTTTCGAAGAATGATTGGTATGTTGACTCGGGGGCGAGCGTACACTTAACCACAAATGAGCATTGGATCAAAAATGTCTCAACCGAGCATCCTGTCAAAGAAATTGTTGTTGCAAATGAAGAAAAGCTTACGGTGAAGTGTTCAGGAGATGTACAAATTGTTACGGTTACGAATGACAGTGAATATGACGTGATTGTTGAAGAAGTATTGTGTGTGCCGAAGTTAACCACAAACTTATTGTCTGTCAGTCAGTTAGTCAAAAAAGGTAACCGAGTGTTGTTTACTACCAGTGGCTGTAGTATTTATAATAGAGTTGGTGGCCATAGCATCACTGATAAACGGTGTATACAAGCTGAAAACACCTGAGGATATATTGGCTGCGACTGTGGTATCTGTGGATACATGGCCTCGCAGGTTAGGCCATGTAAACAGTATGTATTTGAACAAAATGCCTAATGCAGTAAATGGCATGGAGATCAATAAGAAAGTCAGTACCAGCAGAGATATTATGATAATGGAAGAAGTGAAATCTGAAGTGTCTATACCTGTGACAGAAAGCAATGAATGCAATGAAGAGAGCTTTGATTCAGTGGGGGATACATCGTCAGTTGAAACAGAGAATACAATAACTGAGGGTAATGTTGACAAGTCTGATGTGACATATATTCCAAGTGAGTATGAAGATGCTGAAACAACTGAATTGGATGAATCAAAGCATGCGAGAAGGAGTATTAGGTTTAGAAAGAAACCTGAAAGGTATGGATATTCGAACATATGTACTGATAATGGTGTGGATGATGCTGGTGATCTGACTCTGGACGAAGCATTGACATGATCGGAGAAGGAGCAGTGGTTAAATGCGATTAGGGATGAACTAGACAGTTTTCGTGAAAATGATGTGCGGGAACTGGTAGATGCACCAAGTTCAGATACAGTTGTAAAGTACAAGTGGGTTCTTAAAAGGAAATATTGTGGCAATAAAGTAAGATACCGCGCACGGTTATTGACAAAAGGTTTGCCTGGAGCAAAACATTATCAATGTATGAAAACTCTAGGGATCATTAAGAAATAGTTTATTTTGTGGTAGCATTTGTATTGAATTTGTGTTGAAGTTTAATGTTTGTTGTTCTTAGTTTTATCGATATAGTGGGGGTGTTGTTTATGATATCGAGAAAAAAGAAAAATAAATAAATGACACTTGTGTCCGACATGGTCTCTTGTGCCAACGTTCATTGATTGTTTTAATACTAATTATTTTACTCTGATATAAAATAATATGAACTTCAATAATGTCGCACGACACGATACGGAGCATTCGTTGAAATCGTTGACGTCAAGTGACCTACTCGTTAACGACGCACCTTCCACTCGTCGTTGAAGCGTCGATCGCCGAACAGAACGTGGAAGTTGGAACGGAGCGGAGTCGACGTCGAGTTGGTGTAATGTGCGCAGACCTTTAAATTGTCCTCGTTATTTGGCGATCGTTACTGAATCCCCCCGGAGGGGGAATACACTCGGCTTAGGTACACCGTTTCCAACAGTAATTTATTTTAATGCATTAATTATCTCGAAACTGCCATGCGGAAATGCATTTCAATACACTTAACAATTGCTCGTTACTACCGTTACTACCGATAGTAAAACCTTTTATTTTTTTATTGAAGAAGTAAAATGTTATCAGGCAAAGTGATCTCTTGAAACGGAAATTTTATTACAAAGTTTTATTGCTACGTTGTACTGTTGTACTGATTTTGATGAAACTTTACAATAATATAGCTTACACATCAGAATAACACATGGACTATAATTTATAAAGATATAGTGTGAATTATCCAAAATATAAGTATAACTTATCCTACTAATATGGACGTATGAATATCTGTTTGTTACTCTTTCACGCAAAAACTACCGAATGGATTTTGCTAAAACTTTACAATAATATAACTTACACATCAGAATAACATATAGGCTATAATTTATAAAGATATAGTGTGAATTATCCAAAGTCTCCCGACGCGAAGCGAGGGCGGGTCACTAGTATTTATATAAATCACCATCCACAGTACTAGTAGTAGTATACGTACATACGATTACAATGTTGGTCCGAGTGATTATGTTGATTACAAAATTTTGCTGTTGGATGCGGAGCCAACAATATAATAAAATACCTACTCGGATAGCAATAGACGTCCGATATTTCTCTCCGATTGTCTGACAATCGGAAGGCACTCGTGGCATACATTTACTCAATACACGTCCGATGGCGATTGGTGGACGTGGATTGTCGGATCAGACAATCGGATGCGGGCCTACACTAACGGGAAACGCCGATAATTATCGCGATGACGGACGTTTAACGTTGGTGTGGCCACTACTTAACGTGATAATTTTACAACGGCATTCACATTGCCGTTTGCCGTTGAGCGATAGTTCGAATGTTGGGGCCACACTTGTCAAGTGTAGCCACTCACTTTATCGCGTTAATTTTATCGCAATAATTATCGTAATGGTCGGCATTGACGTTGACGTTGACGTTTTCGTTAGTGTGGCCCCAACAGAAACATCGGACGTCTATTGACAGCCTTAACCTATAACCTTAGAATAATTACACTATAGAAACGAAGTCCGCGCGGCCGTTTTGAAGCACCTTAATTGGAGTCAGAAATGGCACCAAACACCGAGCAGCTCAAGTCAACGCACGCCAAACGTGTCTCGCGAAAAAAAAAGAATTATGACGATTTGTCCAGTTAACCCCTCGAGTGTAGTTGTCCCCTCCGTCGGGGCAAAAATTTTTCTAGGCCAACATGAAGTGCACCCCCGACGGAGGGGCAAACTAAATACAATCGTATTGGAGGACGATTATTGTCTATTTCATAATATTTTGATTTCATTGGTTGGATTCAAATTGAACCTACGTTCATTAGCTACGAAATACCGACTGTGATTGGCTGCAAAGTCGAATGATAAACAGGAAAATATTTATTTGAAAGTTGTACAGTACGGTCGCTACGCTCGTTTCGCGTCATTTCAGTTCGCAACATTTTATAAAATTGTTTTCGAGAAGGAAACGGTGAATTAACTGATGAGATTTTTACTTATTATTACTGGAAAAGTTGTGCAGATTACGTGTAAAGTGCTAGTTTTGTAAATGGTGATATAAAAGTTGGTGAAAAAAGTAAATAACTTTTGAACAACATAGTTACAGTGTCGTTGAAGTCGACAAGCTGTGTATATTTTCATATAAATAAAGGTACAGCGAGTTTGATTTTGTTTGGTTTTATAGTATTACAAATTCTTAGCTTATTAATCTAGCAACATATTGATAACAATATTTACCACAAAATAGACCAAAAATAAAATAACTTCGGCCGCTAAGCGGCTCGCTAAAAATATGCCGGTATTCGCACCGTTTTCGTGTTAGTTTTCTAACTTCTATTACCGCGTAATTACTGTGTTTCCAAATGAAATAATGTATTATATCGATGCGTAAATATGTATACTAAGTAGTGATAGTGTTAGTTTTGATTAATGTACATTGTGAGTTAGTGAAATGTGGAAAAATGTGTCTCCATTGTGTTTGAAAATTTCGAAGTTGAAAAGAAATTAAATAATTTCTTACGCAGGTAAGTTTTTTTGCTTTAATTTAATTGTTTTAGGTGTTAGGCAATTTCGTTGTGATAACAATGATGTATAATTTATGTGATATAATTATAACATAATCCCGTACAATTCATTTTTACGATGACCTAGCGACATGATCGCGCGAGTTACGAATAGGCGTGACACGTTGGCCATGTTTTACATTCGGGGGTCTCGACACTCCAGGGGTTAAATTGTGTCACAAAATATCTGAAAAGCTATTTAGGGTGGGTTTTTGGTACATTTTAGCTATCGTTGTAACCAGCGTTAACTTTTACCATGCCTTAACCATTACCAAGCTCTTACCGAAGGTCAAGATGCATGTGGCGTTGCACAATGCCTTTTTTAACCCTCGTCAAAAGTAACGCCGGTCAATGGGGCTGCCATGACAATTATGACACCCTTCCCGGTTTTTTGAGTTTGTTTTGTGTGGAAGATATTTTGTACTAGCAACATTGTGCTAAAATGTCGTACGACTCTTGTCAAATTGACAGTGCGGGCAGCTTTTCATCTGTCAATGCTGTCATTAGGTGCTAAACTCAATGGTCATTATGTCATTACTGTTTGTACTTTGTTGATTTGTTCTTCGATCGATCATCGCTAAAGGTTAATTTTCGTAATATTATCAAAGTTAAATAGGTATCGTAATCACTAAAAAGGAATTCAAATCAACTTTAATATGGACAGTTCAGTAAAGTGAGTACCTACGTTTCTTCTTGTTAATTTATTGTAATCTTGGTTGTGATGTACCTACATCTTTTACTTTACTGTGTGTATAATAGTAATTCAATGACTTCATTTTCAGATAGCGATTGTCCAATTTTTCAGCCGATGAAATAGAAAAATTGAAACTGTTAATTGACAAACATAAGGAAGATGAAGGGAAGGGATTCGCTAAGAAATCTATTTAAAGAAATAAATATATTAAATGTAGTTTCACAATATATTGTTGATAATATATAAATGTACGTTATTAAAAATACTATGAAAGTTTCCTTAAGAAGAGTGATCACATGATTAATACTAGGAACAAGGCTAAACTGATTGCACCAAATTTCAGACTCAGCAAAACTGGTGGCTCGTTCATGGGTAGATGGGTAGATGATTAAAAGCTATAATAAAATTCCGTTCGTTTCATTGTTCGTTTACATTTTATATAATCCTGTAAACAGTAGATTTGTGTACACCTTTGTATCACCGACACATCTTTGGAAAGATACTGATGCATAAAATTGTAAGGCCAGTAGTATTTGATCAGTTACTGATACTGCATGGTTTCTGAAATAAATAATTAGGTTTTAGTAAATAGAATTCATAATACACATAATTTCGATTTTACTGGACCATTGCAATAAGTAAGTGCTTACCTGTTTGTATTACTTTTTTGTGTCCTTTCCAATATACAAATGTCCAATATTCAAATATACAAACAAAATACACGCTTAGATAGCCTAAAACGCGCCACAAAGTCCACCTCATCCCAGAGAAAATGATCAATTCTTGTCCTGAAGAAGTTTGTTTTTCTTGCCGTAATGTATTCGATGATAAGGTCGTCATTGGATGAAGTATCTTCATCAATTATACATAGATCGAATCACTCTACTGCTTTGAACCATTGTAACCGATTTTCAATTACGTAAAAACAATAATTTATCAATTAATATCAAAATATTAACGGAAATGTATACAGACATATGTCAAACAAAGTCAATTTTAAGGTTAACTTTGACGTTGACCGATCCCATTCGGACGGTTACGGTTAGGGTTAAATTTTAGTCAAAATTTAACGAGGGTTAGTTGATGCAACCCAGTTTTGTTTCTTTCGGCGGTTAAATTTTACTTTAACCGACATGTACCTATAACCTTACTTTAACCACGTGATATGCAACCCACCCTTAATGTATTATTGCTAAAAACATAATTATGATTATCCGCAGCTAGAGATGGGCAATCTGTTTCTGCCCGGCGGGAATAAATGGTAAGTTACGGGCATATTGGGCATAAATGATTTTATGCCTGAATAAATTCCCAATCACAGGGCAAATATTTTAATATGCAGTTAAACAAGATTTGAATATTTTTCTTATGTAAAATAGGAAATATTCTAAGAGTAGAAACAAAAATTAAGTTCTGAACGTATTTTAATGAAAAAATAATCACATCGATACTAATATTATAAATGCGAAAGTTTGTTTGTTTGTTTGTCCTTCTTTCACGTCGCAACGGAGCGATGTTATGGTATGACAAGCCTACACCCGCGGCTTCGCACGCCAAAAACGCCTGAATATATAAAAGTTTGTAAAATCAGAGCACTTTTCACTTTGCGCCCCCCTTTTACCCGCTTAAGGGATGATTTTCGAAAAAATATTTTATACATGTTTCATAACTATCAATGAAATACCTTCATTCTGAATTTCATTCGAATACCTTCAAAAACGGCAAAGTTTCATACTAACTTTGCACCCCAGTTTTAACCCCTTAGGGGGTAAATTTTCAAAAATCCTTTCTTAGTGCTCCCCTACGTTATATAAGGAACCTCAGTGCAAAATTTCAAGTTTCTAACCCTTATAGTTTAGGCCCTGCGTTGATATGTCAGTCAGTCAGCTTCTCCTTTTATATATATAAGACAAGCCTACACCCGCGACTTCGCCCGCCAAAAATCTCTAAATATATAAAAGTTTATAAAATCAGAGAACTTTCATACTAACTTTGCGCGCCCCTTTTACCCGCTTAAGGGATGATTTTCGAAAAAATATTTTATACATGTTTCATAACTTTCAATGAAATACCTTCATTCTGAATTTCATTCGAATACCCTCAAAAACGGCAAAGTTTTATACTAACTTTGCACCCCCGTTTTACCCCCTTAGGGGTTGAATTTTCAAAAATCCTTTCTTAGTGCTTCCCTACGTTATATAAGGAACCCCTGTGCAAAATTTCAAGTTTCTAACCCTTATAGTTTAGGCCCTGCGTTGATATGTCAGTCAGTCAGCTTCTCCTTTTATATATATATAGATTTTTGTGTGTGGAGATATTTAGAAGGCTGGAGAGTAACGTAGGCTACTTTTTTAATCCGAAAAAAAATCTAATTCCCAAGGGAAGATCCATTATGATGTCTATTTGAACTACAACAGTAACAACAACAGTAATAATTTGTTTTTTCCGTCTTTAATTTCGTAAAGCATCTCTGGATTGATATACATTTTTGAATAGACTTAGTTGGAAGTTCGAAGAGAATCTTTTTACAGTTTAATAACATTAAATTCCCACGGGAAAAGAAAAATAGTCCTAAATAAAAGTCCGCGACAGCATATATCTACGAGTACATTTTACGTGGGAGCCACTATAGGGACCGTGCACGACAGTAGCGCCATCTTGTAAGCGCAACTTAAGGGGTGTATGTCCAATAGTGAATGACAAAATGCTTATTATTTTTTAGAAAATAAAGTAAATAGAAAATATATACAAAGGCAATAAATAGTATTTTTATAGACGTTTGGTAAAAACAATATAAGGACAAATTGATATTATTATAGTTTTGAGAGTGCAAAACACGAAATAAGTTTCCAGCCCCAAACTATTCCAATTAAATAAAAAAAAATTTTTTGGCTGTTCACGTGGTCGGATCGGGACGCGCGAGGTGTTTACGGGTCGGACTCAACAAGGGCTACAAAACTGGATTAAAATTTTGGAAAAAAGTTGAAAATTCAATAAATCATTTGGAAAAAACGGTATTTTTTGGGTTTTTCCAAAAAAAAATCTGCTAATTGTAGACAAATTTAAACTTTGGCGCATCCAAAAGGGAGCGTCCAAATATTACGCAAATTTTGATACCACGCAGTGGTATCTCAAAGTAAATTTTAAAGAGTTATAGTCCGGTTAATTTAGATATTTGAAATAACAATAATTCCTGGAAAGCCAAATTTTGGTGGAGAGGGTTTACCATTACAAATAAAGTATTAAAAATCCCCATCGATCCCATGTGTGCTTCAAAAGTTATTCGGGTTCAAAGGTCAAAGTTTGAGGTTTTTTAGATTTTTCTCGAAAACGGTAAGTTTTACATAAAAAAACTTCAGGCCAAAGTTGTAGATCTTAAAATTCTCTACAAAAATGGTTTTATAATTTTTTCCTAAGAGTTACCATTCCTGAGATATCGCGATTCTAAGAGTAGTGGAGTGCCTGAAGCTTTATACCTCGGAATCCAGAGCCAGTCAATGAATATTCATAAAAACTGTTGAACTACATTGTTAAAGGCTCAAATAAAAAAGTTAAAAGAAAATAAAATCGATGAAGGCGACAAGTATATAAAAACAAGCAAAGTTTCATACTAACTTTGCACCCCCGTGTTAACCCGTAAGGGGGTGAATATTCAAAAATCCTTTCTTAGTGGAGCACTAAGAAAGGATTTTTACATATTAACCCTAATAGTTTAGGCGTGATGCCGTGATTAAGGGAAATAGGGATTCTATGTATATCAAAGGAAAAGCTGACTTACTGACTGACTGACATATCAACGCAGGGCCTAAACTACAGGTGTTAGAAACTTGAAATTTTGCGATTAACAACAAGCGATTAACAACAAAATGGCGGCGGGGCATGGTACGTTTGCGCATCCCTCTTCCCGCACCCCTTACGCGATGCCAGGTATCGTTAGTTGCCGGGCTCATGGTATTTAAATGGTAAAACATACTTTTTTAATTATATGTACATATATGTATGTTTCTAGGGAAATGTGCTTTAATTTATGAAATTATACCTCTAAACAATAAACACTAGCTGAAGACTATTACTTCACTCACTTCCAATGCTTGATTCTAATAAATATATATTTTTTTGAACAACACGATTTATGCCCACATAAATGGGCAAGGTAAGAAATTTATGGGCGCTTATTAGGAATTTATCCAATCTGCCCGGCATATTGGGCAGATTGCCCATCTCTATCCGCAGCCGAATCATTCCCCGCTTTCGGGAAAGTTTCGGTTTAGTGCTTCACATTAGACAGAGCGCTTTTAAGAAGACTGTCTTTCTATAGTGTTATTATTCTAAGCCTATAACTTAATAAATGCGCTGAGGGGTAAAATTTATCGATCGTTGAGCTCGAGGTCGACGAGCTAAAATGAACGGCACGTTGCACTGTATTTCGAGTCGAACAAGCTAGCTAGACAAAAGTCATTGTTGAATTTCCCGGAATTTTATATCTGAGCCCCTAACCAATACCCCAACTATCCCAAATCCAAGAATTATTTTGCCCTAATGTCAACCACTAATTAGATAATTAGGGCAGTATACAAAGAAACTGTGAAAAAGTTACAAATCATTTGCATTTTTGCGATTACCGAAGTAACATTAATGTCAGTGAGTTTTAAGTTTTTTGAATAATATTAGTGATGGATCTTCAAGTTAAAGGTATGTACTTTTTATTTATAATTAATATATAAATATATTTATCCCCAGTTTTTTTATAACACCTCAACTTTAAAAAGATATGCAGTTTTTTGACGGTTATTTGTTTTCATTGGACTAGAAAGTACTTGTACCCTCTTGTACCCGGGCTGGAAATTATATATGTCATAGCCATATATGTTAGCTTTCAATTGATGCCCATTTTAGCTTGCACACTCGAGTACAACTTTGTTTTTTTTGTCTGTTTTCGAATTTGAATTCTCGGTTTCGTAAACCGAGTTTTTCTATGAATGGCAGAAACATAACCGTTTTAGTAGACTCTATGACTTTCTATCAATGAAAAATGATTTTGGAAATATTACGGATGAATCTGCGATAGAAATTAAAATCAAAATTTTAAAAATATCATCCATTTTAGTAGAAAAATGGCAAAATTCTGCGAGGAACCGTGATCGCTTCCTGACTAAGAACTCTGAGTTGTTGGCTGGTTATTTTACGTTCAAAGTATCCGTCCACTACTCAGTACCATCAACATTAGGAAGAGCTTCGATTCCTGGGCGTCCATCAAAGGATATGATAGGATGAGGCTGGTGACAAAACGAAAAGGAGGCGCGTGGATGACGTTCACGGGATGTTAACCAGTTCGTCAATGTTTATGATGTTAAGCAGCTGAATTATCGGCGCGATTGTTCGGACATCGGAACTTGGCTTCAGTGATCAGTGAAGCCAGTCAGTGTCAAGTGATGACAAGAAGTGTCGGTGTTCACGAAAAACCAAGATGTTTGTCAAAAGAGAAGGCTTTAGCGTAATATGTAGACGCCAAATCTACAAGCCACTCTTATAAACAAGAAAATGGAGCATCAAAGATTCCGAGAGCACAATACTCGAAAACACTCAGGTACTGCCACGAATAGAGATTTACTTAATAAATTACTAATCACGTCTGATCCTGTAATTAATAGTATAGAGAAGCTCCCAAAAAGCCTACGAGTAAACTTCCTTCTGAAGTTTTAGAATTAATAATTCCCCCTACTGTAAATATAAAGTCTAGTGTAAGTGTTAGTTGCCAAAATGTCAGTTTGTCAAACTATGATGTACAAGATTCATCAGACGAAGAATTTAGTGAGGTAGGATAAATAAGAGCTGTAAATATTGTTGAACTAATTTACCTATTTCTAAGCTGTGTATCATACTAACTTTATTATAAGTTCTAAATATAAGAATTTGGTAAATATTAAGTAAGTTTTGTCTCCTTGTTATTTAAGTAAGAAAACATTGTTAACAGGTAAATAATGATGTCCCACTGTGAATTCGTAGCTACGTCAATAAATTTTAAAGTATTTTTTGTCTGTTGTTAATCTTTTTCTCTCTTTTAATCTCAATTATAAAAAATATCTATTGTTAATTTTTATTTTCTTGGAACCCGTGATCCTACCGTCCTTTTTTTAGTTTATTTTGCACTTAAACTTACATAAAACATCATCAGAAAGCCGTACCAAGCAAATAAACCCAATAAATAATTTTGTCTAGCTAGCTTGTTCTATTCGAACCACTGTGCGTTGTTGTAAAGTTATTAACGTATTTGGACCGAAACGAGAGAAAAAACTAGGCCAGGTGTATTTGACGTGACAAGTACATTTCATCATCATCATCATCATCATCATCATCATCATCATCATCACAACCCAAACTGTCCCACTGCTGGGCTCGGGTTTCTTCTCACTATGTGCGAGGGGTGCAGGCCATAGTCTACCACGCTGGCCAAGTGCAGATTAGCGGACTTCGCACACCTTTGAGAACATTATGGAGAACTCTGAAGCGTGCAAGTTTCCTCACGATGTTTTCTTTCACCGAAGCAAGTGATAATTAAATTCTAAAAGGCACATAATTGTATCATCATTGTATCCAAATCTTAATTAATCAAAGTAACAAAGGAGTTCATCATCATCAGTTGTAATACGTTAATAACGATTCATTCTAACACATCGCGTAAGATTTTAGCGGTAACAAATTCAATTTCGGTACAAAATGAATGTACAATGTAAATGTTCCCGTTTAGTCGGTACACCACAGTGTTGCGCATTTAAACGAACGCGACGGAATTCTGCTGTAATCGGATTATCGATGACCGGCTTTTTCTAGCTGTTCAAAACAAATGCGTTACGATTTAACTCAGCGTGGTCTGTGACTCAACAAAAGCACTTTGAAATGAAATGAAATGAAATGAAATGAAATGAAATGAAATTTATTCGAAGTTGGTTTTTACCAACACTTTTCGAAAGTCAATCTACGCCATCGCTTCAACAAATCCCTACCGTGAGTAGTCTTGGAAGAAGAAGCGGCAAGAAACTTCCAAGAAGCTTTTTTTGCTACTCACATTACCTACAGATAGCACTTACTACTACTTACTAGCTAGAATATCAAACTCATGTCCAAGCATTTTTATCTTTAAAATAATCATCAAGTTTGTAATGGCATTTAAAATAAAATATAAAATGATTTATTCATTACATACTCTTTGCATGCATGAAACAGATTTTCATATTAAAATTTTGTCGATGACTAATTATGGGTCATAAGCATTTTGTTCTGTTGTAATAATTTATTATATAATTGTATCTGCAATATTATTGCTAATAAAGGATAAATAAAATGAAAGATAACATCGGGACCATTATTTTATTTTATTTATAATGATTTTTATCATGTTTATATTTTAACCAATATTTTTAATATTATAATAATTGATAACTAACGTAAAATTAATAATCATGGACAAAAGACTATATTTATTCCAATTTATCTTTATTTTTACAATAACATATTTTAATTTAAATATAAAGTAACCCAATACAATAAACCGTAAAAGTAATTTAACAATTACTTAACCTTAGTTTCCAATATTACGGAGACTTCTCGGTGCTAAGGTCCGCTCGGCACGACGGCCGATTGCAAAGTGACTGGCGACGACGCTTCTTCACTGCTCCCCGCAAGGGGTGCGTGGTATCGATCGGGACTGTGTGTCCCCTTGTCGAGATCTCTTACGCGGCCTGTCAAAACAGGCCGGTCCTTGGGGCGAGGGGCTAGTGCCCCTCTTGATGTCTCTTCTTATATGGGTGTCTTTTCCGGTATGCGGCCTCTTTGGCCGCGGCGTCAAATCAAGGGGGGGGGGGGGTTTCTTCTTCACGCCGCCCGGGAGATCAGGCCCTACCGGGTGGATTCCGCTGGTGGAAAGCCCAGCAGGAGCCGATCTGCGACCGGGCGACGGCTTACGAAGCCCCAGCTTCATCAGCTGGGCTCCTCCCGCGCAACCAGCAGGTCGCGCGGGAAAGCCCTGCCGTCGGGTGGACGAGCGTGGAGCGGCGCCAGATCCCGCAGGTGCGGGAATCGCGACGCTTCGACACGCTCGAACATGCGGCGTGCCAGGCTGCTAATGAAGTCGTCCAGGCTCTCGACTCGTAGGTCCCTCTGGATGACGGAGTTCCTCACGTATCGCGGCGCGCCTGATATTCGGCGCAGCGCGACAGACTGGATGGTGCGCAGCCTCCTCCGCTGCGGTTCGCTCGCCAGTGCGAACCACGCGGGGGCCGCGTACGTGAGGCGGGATCTAACATAAGTCTTGTAGACCCCGAGTTTCACCCTCAGAGGGAGACTTGAGGAGAGCACTGGACGCAGGAGGGCCATCGCGCTTCTGGCGTTCGCGACGGCCTTGTCCACCTGGGGCTTCATCGTGATTTGGTGGTCAATAGTGATCCCCAGGTACTGAGCCCGTGGGGACCACTCCAAGTCGCGTCCGTGTAGCTTCAGAGTAGGGTCGCGGCCGGTCGGGTATCCTATCCTCACGGCCTGGGTCTTCCCTATGTTCACCGACAACCTCCACTTGGCGAGCCAGTCGGGGAGGGCATCAAGCGCGCGCTGCATCTTGACGATGGCGTGGGGCATGCTAATTGACGTGGTAACATACGCCACGTCATCGGCATACAGGGCGAGCGACGCCCCCCCTGCCGCCGGGATGTCATCGGTGTAGCTGGCGTAGCAGGCCGGAGACAGACAGCTCCCTTGCGGGACACCGGCCGCGATCGGGCGCTCCGTTGACAGGGCGCCTTCCACCGCTACTCTGAAGCTTCTATTTTGGAGGAAGCTGGAGATCACCTTTACGGCACGCCGGGGCGCCGACGACTGCGAGATCTTGTAGAGCAAGCCGTCGTGCCAAACACGGTCGAACGCCTTTTCCATGTCGAGGAATACTGCACACGCGCGTTCTCTCTTATTCAGAGCCGCGGTAACGGTGTGCAGCATCCTCGACAACTGCAGAGTCGTGCTGTGTTCCGGCCGGAACCCAAACTGTTCCGGTCTTGGAGTCAAGTGGGGTGTTAGGTGTGGCAGCAGGAGCCTCTCAAACACCTTGGAGAGTGTCGGGAGTAGAGTGATGGGCCTATAACTCCCGGGATTCTTCGGGTCTTTACCCTGCTTGGGCAGCATGATCACACGTCCGTTTTTCCATGTATCGGGGAAGACCCCCGTGCGGACGATGCCATTGAACAGGCGCGCGACCGCCCCAATAGTCTTCGGGGGGAAGTGCCGCAGCGCCTTGTTCGTAATGCCATCCGCACCGGGGGCCTTGTTTGGCTTCAACTTCTTGGTGATCCGCTGCACCAAGCCGGGGGAGAAGACAATAGGGTCTTCTTCGGGAGCTATAGGCAGCTCGAAGTATCTCTCCAAGTGCTGCTCTACTGCTGCCACATGTTCCGCGAGGTCTGTTGGGTTCGGCCGGAACTGGCGCTCTAGGTGTTCGGCGAAGATCTCTGCACGATCTTCCGCCCGGTATCTTATCGTGCCGTCCTCGTGTAGCAAAGGACGGACCGCGGCTGGGGTATTCGACAGTGTGCGGCATAGGCGGTGTAACGACGGCCAGTCGTCGCACACTGTGTCGAGGTGCTCCTCCCAGCTCACGGCCGCATGCTCCTCCAACTCGGCTTTAAGCTGGGCTGTGGCTCTGTTGAGCTGGTGTTTTAAAATTGGGCATCTTGACGCCTGCCAGCGCTTCTGCAGTCGTCTCTTCTTGTCCAGGAGGCTTCTGAGATGGTAAGGTAACGGAGGCAGAGCCCCCTGAACTTGCGCGTCTCTCGATGCGAGCTGCAGAGCTTGCTGAACGCTGGCCGTCAGCTCAGCTGCCAGCAAGTTGACGCCCTCCTCCGTGTGGACGAGCCGAGTTGGAGTGGTGATCTCCAGTTCCCTTCCAAAGATGGTCCAGTCCGTTAGTCGACGTGGCCTTCTGGGCAAGACTCTAGTGGGTTCCTTCGCCAGGACGAGCAGGACAGGTACATGCTCGGACCCCATGCTGTCCTGCAGTGTCTCCAGTAGAGGGTGGCAGTGGAGGCCTCGGCAGACGGCGATGTCAAGCACGTCCGACGCATGTCCCACTATCTCCGGGTAATGCGTCGGGGCTTCCGGGCCGTATATCTCCAGTCCGAGGCTCTCCGCGGTATCGAAGAGTACCCTCCCGCTTCGGTTGGTCGCTAAGCTGTTCCACCCCGGGTGTTTACAGTTCCAATCGCCCGCAGCTATCGTCGGGAGCGGCGAGTCCAGCAATTTGCGGACGTCAGCCGGCTCGATGTGATAGGCGGGCGGTCGGTATACTGCGTACAACCGGAGTGGAGAATCTATGAGGATTTCGACTCCAAGCGCATGCATGGAGTCTAGATTCATGGGCGGGAGGGGCTGGTGAACCACTCTCCTTTTCACCAGTACTGCCAGCCCTCGGTACGCACGTCCTTCGACGTTGGCTTCGTCCTGGCGGTATATATGATATCCCGGAATCTTGAAAGGTACCGACGGGGAGAGTAGAGTCTCGCAGATTAGGGCCACGTCGACGTTCTGCTCCCGCAGGAAGAGTCGGAAGAGGGCGGCCTTTTGTTTAAGGCCGCGGGCGTTCCAGAAAACTATTCTTGTGGGCCTACTATCCATAGTAGGCACCAAGTTTTCGTAGGGCGTCTACGACCAGTAGCAGGGGGTCTTCCCCCTTTGCCACTGCCGTCAGGACTTCTGAGAGCAGGTCTAACGCGACTTTTTGAATAGTTTCCTCGCCCCGCCTCGGTGGTGGTGCCACCGTCTGACGGCTCGGGGCGAGGAGAGGGGCCGTCGCCTGCTCTACAGCTTCCCTCCGCTTTGCCTTCTTCGGCTTTTCTATCTCTGCCTGTGGAACGCCCTGGGGAGGTTCCGAGGTGGTCGGTGGAAGGGGTGGGTCGGCCTGTGCCTTCTCCCCTCTCCCCTTACCTCCCTTCTTCTTTTTCCCCTCCCGACTCGGAGCTCCGCGTGGCCGTGGCTCGTTTGCTGCTGCCATCAACGAGCCCGGCTGCTGCGGTTCCGCTTGCGCGTTCCTGGGGTCCGCCCTAGGACCGGACTTCGATCTCGGTCTTGGGCGGGGGAGTTGCGCGTGCTCCCCCGTTAATGCCACCGGGCCTGCACGCTTATTTCGCGCCTCCCGTTTGTAGACGGGGCAGGCGACGTGATTCGCCGGGTGTGGCCCCCCGCAGTTTGCGCAGGTGGCGGGTTCTTCCAAGGGGCGCGGGCACTCGCGGGCGGCATGTTCCTCGCCGCAACGCACACAGGCCTGCGTCCTGTGGCACTGGTGCGACGAGTGCCTGAATTGCTGGCACCGGTGGCATTGCGCCGGTCCCTTCTTGCCGCGCCAGGCCTCTATCTTTACGCCGGGCATGCATAAGAGCTCGTCTACGGCATAGATGCCCGGCGTGAGGTCCTGGGTGCGCTTCAGGATGGCCAGGAATATGCAACCTGGCCTCCCGCGGCGGGCTTTGATGGGGCGGACGTACTCCGGTTCGTACCCCAGGTCGCGGAGCTCCTGTTCTATCTCCTGGGGAGCAGTGTCCGCAGGCAGCCCCCTAATGGCCACCTTGAGGCTCTTCTCAGCGTCCAGGGAGTAACAGAACCATGACAGTTTCTCCGTTCTCTCCAGCTCTGTGAGGTAGGACTGTATGGTCCTGTACTCCCCTTCCTCTTTGGGCGTGAACCGCACGCTGTTCTTGAACGGGCGCGCGTTAGGCGTCTTCCCGAGCCGCTTCTTCAGTTCCTTCAGGTGGTGGGTCCAACAGGGGAACTTCTCCACCACCAGGGGCGGGTATCTTTTTCTGGGTGGTTGTTGAGGGGCTGCTGCGGGACTTGTGCCGGATGGCGCGGCAGCTGGTGTCCTAGTTGCGGTGGCTTGCGTGTGCGGCCCGGCAACCTGCGCTACAGGCGCGGTGCTCGGCGCGCTCACGGCCGCCGCGAAGCTCGCATGCGTCGCGTGCGTGAATGCCGGCGTCGGCGTTGCCGCTGCGACGTAACCGGGCGGGCCGGCCGACGGGCCGGCGACCGGCGTCGTCTCAACTGCAAGCCGCCTCGGCGGCGCATGCGGTGGCAGCGCGGCCGGGGTCTGACAGACGTCAGATGTGGTCGGCCCAGCCAGCGCGATAGGCGCGGCGGGTGCGACGGGCGTCTCAAACGCGGCCCGCGCGGCCGGCGCACCCGGCGCCACCAGTGCTCCAGGCACGGCGGGCGCGACGGGCGCGGCGGGCGCGCAAGGCGGGGCCGGCGCGTAATGCGCGGCAGGTGCGCAAGGCGCGGCGGGCGCATAGTGCGGGGCCGGCGCGTAATGCGCGGCCGGCGCAGTGGGCGCGCTGAGCGCGGCGGTCATGGCCGGCGCGGCCGGCGCGGCGGGCAAGGGCACCTGCTCCGGCGCACCGTATCCCGCCGCGCTCAGCGATGGTGGAGTCATCTGCGGCGCCGCTTGCCTCGGGAGGGCGCCGTGCGAGTCCCCGAATGGGAACGGGGTTCTGGTGGACTCCTCGTCCCTCCTCCTCTTCCGGGGGTCCCTCTGCGGGAGCGGGTCCGCCGATGGAGGGGTGGGGTTGGTACAGGGCTTCTTCGGGTCCGTGAGCCTCTCCGCAGAGCTCAACGGACGCCGGGTCGCCTGGGCCGGAGGCGTGATGGACGCCATTGCGGGGGCAAGATGTTTCCTCAGGAAAGCATCCTCCGCAAATGGCGACTGGCTGGGGTCCGGCCGTGGGTACGGCGCCCTAAAAGGGGGTCGTGATGGGCGTGGGCCCCCGGCGACCGGCGAGGTGGTCGCCGTTGGCACGGGGATCGCCGATGGGCGAGCGGTGGCTTGCGACAGCGCGGGCCCGCCCGCAACCGGGCGTCGGTCAGATGGCGGGTGCGGCACCGACTCAGCGGGCGCTCCCTCCACTCTTCCCTGGGCCGGCGCGGGCGTGCCCGCGGTGGCGGTTACAAACCGGGGAGGCGAAGCCCTGTCGCTCGCATGCGAGCGGGCGCGGCGGCCGCATCCGCTAGCGGAGCGGTGCCGCCTGCGCCGCATCGCAAGCGAAGCGACAGTTAACTCCGGCGCTTCCTCAGTGGGCTTCGTGGGCTTGGGCATCTCGCGTACGCTCCTGGGCGCCGCAACCCTGACGGGTGCGGCGCGGCTTCGCTTCGCGGATAGTCCCCTCACGCGGTTGCGCGGCCCTTTTCTTTTTAATATTTAATACAAATATCAAAAAAGAAGTGGGTAGTTTGCGATAGTAGAGGAGCCGAATACACGTCTGTCGGACAGCGAGTGCAGCCGATCCAAAGTGACTGGCTTGCCCGAGCGCTGGCCTTTATAGCAAGGTGTAAACAAGCCGATGGAAACACGTGATTATTCAGTGAACAATATTTCTACCCTTTATTTTTGGAGTAAGAAAAGATCGTGAATTTAATATTTTTAAGAATATAACATGAGTAATTGTATTATATTTCGCAATAATTTCATAATTAAAGTATTATTTAAAACTTAAAATAATTAGTAATTTTAAGAATAATCTATCACATGCAACATTTATTTAAGGAGAAAACTCGGGTTTTTATAGTACCTACCTTTACAAGCGGGTAATGTATTTTTATTATGGATTAGTTTGAGATTCGCGAAAAGATATAAAATTATTACTGTACTTACGAGTATTTATCAAGTAACTTTTTGTTTTTGGAAATACGAAATTTTTACCTGGCTTTGCATTTCGGATGTTGATACTGCATTATTGTTGATCCTTGCTCGTTAATTTATAATCAGTTTACGGTTTTGTTGTGGATTTCGCGAATATGGCCGAAGGTACGCGTAGAACTGTACCTATTAACAGTCAAAATCATGAATTCATGATACGACTTCGTAACTACCTCGGGTGCAATGAAATCGCACATTTGATTTTTTTCTGCAAAATACAAATTATTTTTTTTTCTGAAAGATACATATATATTTTTTTAATATGGAATTAAAGCTGGTTTCATTACCTATCCAACGATACCATACAAGCCGTTATTACTTTACCCTACGGCCAAGAATTAATGACAACAAAAAAACCCTAAAATTAACTCCCTTAGGTTACCGTAGTTTGCCAGACTAATGCAGGTATAAAAAGGCATGTTTTGAGTAAAATGTCATCAGTTGCATTTCAACGCTCAAACTGAAAGGACGTCCAGTGACTACAGCTGCAATAATTATCGAAGAAAATGGATACTACGCCAGAAAAAGCCGCTCAAGTCGTTGCTCTAATTGAAGCAGGCCAGAACCAGAGTGCTGTAGCTCGACAGCTGAATATCAGTCGATATTCAGTTCGTCGTGTATACCAGCGCTATCGGGAGACTGGTGGCTATGAACGACGACGAGGATCTGGTCGAGCTAGAGCTACAACTCAGCGCGACAACCGATTTCTCGTAACGACGGCTTTGCGAAATCGTCGCCTGACAACCGTTGATCTTGCACATCATCTCCAAGAGGTGCGTGAAGTGGAAGTCAGTCGGTGGACGGTCAGAAGGAGACTTGCTGAAGGCGGCCTAACAGCGCATAGGCCAGCAAACGGCCCTAAATTGGCGCCAGCTCACCGCCAAGCCCGTCTTCGATTTGCACAGGAACATGTGAACTGGACAGTCGACCAATGGCGAACAGTTCTGTTCTCAGACGAGTCTAGGATGTGTCTCCATGGCAATGATGGACGAGGGCGGGTCTATAGAAGGCCTACAGAGAGATTTGCCCCGTGTTGCATCACGGAACGCGTTGCATATGGCGGTGGTTCGTGTATGTTCTGGGGTGGAATCTCTTTGGAAGCCAAAACTGAGCTTGTCTTCCTCACTGGGGCCAATATAAGGCGTCCAACAAGGGGACTAACTGCTCGGAGGTACGTCGAAGAAGTTCTCCAGGAACATGTCGTACCATTTAGCGGTTTCATTGGAGAGAACTTTCTCTTTATGCATGACAATGCAAGACCCCATACCGCTCAAATTGTAACGCAGTACCTTCAAGAGGTGAATATCAAAACAATGGTGTGGCCAGCTCGGAGTCCGGACCTTAATCCGATCGAACACGTCTGGGACAATTTAAAAAGGAAAATAAGAGACCGAAATATTGCTCCAGCTAATCTCCAGGAGCTGCAAACTGCGCTCAAGGAGGAATGGGACGCTATCCCACAAGACTCTATCAATCACTTGATAGAGTCGATGGGAAACCGGTGTCGAGCGGTAATTCAAGTAAGAGGGGGTAACACTTCGTATTAATAAAGGTATTTTTGTAAGAAAAGGGTGTTTTTTTTTTAAGCCTTCATTTCCCACACAGTTTTGTCAAGGAAACTTCTTTTAATAAAGGATGAATTTGTAATTGGTGTTTTTTTTTGGCAGTAGGATAAAGTAATAACGGCTTGTATGGTATCGTTGGATAGGTAATGAAGCCAGCTTTAATTCCATATTAAAAAAATATATATGTATCTTTCAGAAAAAAAAATAATTTGTATTTTGCAGAAAAAAATTAAATGTGCGATTTCATTGCACCCGAGTGTATTTCAAACGTTAATCTCTAAGTCTAAACGGTGGTTCAATTTTAACGTCAGTGGTTGAACGCGTAGCTGATGCGCTTATTATTGGGCAACAAAACCGAGCGCTTGTGACGTCATAAAGTTAGTTTTCACTCATTGCAGTATGAACAGAAATAATAAGTATAGTGTTTTGATCTATTTAATTCTGTTGCCCTTGTTAAATAATATATAAAAAATGCCGAACTTGAAAATATATCATTCTTGTTTTGTACCAGTATGTACGATTACTAGAAAAACAACTGACAAAATGTTTTTAAATGTTACCCAAGGTCAAAAACGTCGAAATATGTAAATGGTTTCAAGCAGTGCACCGTCCAAAACAAAATAGTTTTTGTTGTGAAGATCATTTCGATGTAAATATTTCATAACAACATTTGTTATTCATTATTATTTATCTAAGTATACAAATCAAATAAGTAGACTATATGATTTTAAACTTTTATCATCGCGGACGTAATACGAGTAATAAGTGAATGTCGTGGACACTAATTTCTCACGAAAATCGAAATCGAATCGAAATATGGGTATAAATAAAAGATCGTGAGAATCCCTTATAAATAAGTAGATTCAGTCAATAAAAAAAATTAATTGGACTCGAAATCATAATCGAATCATGATCGAAACCACGCGGTTTGGCTGAATGACATCACCTGCTTATAGTCAATGAAGTATTGTACGGTTTGACAGTAACGACCACAGAATAGGAACACTACGCATGACAACATTGACAGCTTAGTTTGTTTATATAAGCAGGTAACGTCATGCCCTGCTTAAATGGCGTATTATATTAGCGTTTTAGCGGCTTTTTTGTTCATTTAAACTTTGATGGTGATTTTCATAGAAAATAGAGAAATTTAAACGAATTAAGCAAACTGCATAATATTATGTATTATTTAACAATTTGACATATTTTTCTAAAATCTGTCAAATACCCTATAATGATTAATCACTGCGTCCATAATTCCATATACATATACACATTTATACAGTAATATACACTCCAAACGTTTCTGAGGACATCCATTAAAACATGGAGTCCAATGCAAAAATTCTTAGTTAGCAGACTTCACACTAGTAGTATGGTAAACTCAAATGAAAACGTTGCGAGTCTGAACACTTATGCAATCGCCAGCGTACAGTCGTTAGCGTGATTCAGAAAACGGTACAGCGACATCTAGTTAACCCTCCGTGTACGAGGTGGGGTATCTCATACCCCAGAAGTAAAAATTCTTAACTAATAACGACATGCGAGTTTGTTTTCTCGGTAGCTGAAAATGCGACAATGCTTTGTTGATCACTGCAATTCATTTAGTCCTACGTTTGCCTCTTGGGTATCACACACCTTGTATGGCACGTGGGTCAAAAGATACGTTTAACTTTTTGGGTCTTTATTTTTGGTCTTATATTTGGGTATTTATTTGTATATTATTTTAGAAAAATAATACTTGCAAGTACTAAATTAATGTCATTAAAACATATCTCGGCCTACGAAATTTAAAAAAACGAAGCGTTTTTAGTCGTAGATGATATGAAGACGTATATGACATGAATGAAGAACGGGGATCCAATAATTTCAGATGTTGTAAGTTTTCACAGTTGATGTACCTATACTGCTACAGATAGTGACGATTTGCGACACTTGGAGGTGCAACAAAGTGTTTCCGCTGGAAATGGATGTGTGGGAACCTTCGTCCCACATACGCACTATGTACATATTTATGTAGTTTATTATATATCACACATTCATACATACACGTACACTTATGTATTATATTATGATTATGATATGCATCACATATACATATTTATGTACATCACACACACGGGCGCAGACACGCACTAACAGCACTGTTTAGTTTTTGTAAGTACACATCTTAGTTTTTTTTTATTCTCGATAGCTTTGTTTACCTATAGGTGATTTTGCATTACATGTAAAAAAATTAGAACTTGTTATAAATTTGAATGTATCGAAGGCAAAATTGTTGGTAAACTTCATAACATAGTATTATAAAACAAAGACGCTGTGTCTGTCTTCTGTTATGTATGCTTAGATCTTTAAAACTACGCAAAGGATTTTGATGCGTTTTTTAATAGATAGAGTGATTCAAGAGGAAAGTTTATAAAAAATAAAATAAATATAAAATTGGGGTGCACGGGGTGAATTAAGGCGTGAAAGTTTGTATGGAGAAGCGTTTATTTTTTAAGTTACAGACATGAAGTTTGGTATAGGGATAGCTCGAACCCCGTGAATAGATATGGACGTGGCGTCCTCTTGTGCTGTGTTAATGGAGTACATGTATGTACTTTGTGTCCTTTGTGTTATGTTAGCGTAATGAAAACTAGGCCCAGGTCTAGGTCTAGTAGGCTACGTCAGCCCATTCGTCGTTCCGTTTTTTGTTTTTACTGACATTGAAATTAGCCAATCACGGCTAGCCTTGTGTAATGCAGCATAAAATAACAACCAATTGTGAACCTTAAGCGGTTTAAGTCACGTGAGAGATTTGGTACCATTTTCGAATGACTGTTTGTATAGAAGGGCGTTCTCTATACTTTATAGCTCGTTGGACGTAGCACCAACCTCCACCCTGCCGGAAAAAGGATGGGGCTATCGCGCCAGGTGCCTTCTGTTTGAAGTCACTGTGCTTGCCCCACCTATTTAAATCACGATAGGGACCTTGCACGTGATGTTACCCACCCCGATAGCCCCCACCCTAATCACCTCATCACCCTCCCTATAATCGATCGGCATCGGCAAATATTTTACACCATGCTTCGGTCGCAGCCCGAGTAATGCGGGCCCCTGCTTCTTTTAGATCAGCAACGAGTCCGTTATGGCATTGGCTGTAGATGAACGTGGGTAACGGGGACTAGTTAGGTACCATGATGGGTTTGTCCATTAGGGTGAAAGAAAAACAAGAAATTCGTGAGGGTGAATTGAAGTGAAACTGAGCCAGCATAGGAATATATTACTTATCGTATTATCCTATTAATATTATAAATGCGAAAGTTCGTATCGATGTATGAATGTTTGTTACTCTTTCACGCAAAAAGTACCGAATGGATTTTGCTGAAACTTCACAATAATATAGCTTACACATCAGAATAACACAGGCTATAAATTATAAAGATATAGTGTGAATTATCCAAATACCTACTATAATAACTATAAATAACTTATCCTACTAATATGGACGTATGAATGTCTGACGAAAATCGGGTCTTCATAGACTTAGGGTTCTTATGTTATAAATTTTTGATTTTCCTTCGGAAACTAACGTATAATTACGTACATTTTACTATGTATGTACTACATATGTTACGTATATTTTTGGTGCAAAAATAACGTGCACAAAATGAAATAATGATAAAAACACATTCAATTTTTTTCACTCCAAGTCCATCGAGTGTGCGCAATGTGCGATATGTCAAAAAATAGAGAAAAATAATGCCAATAATCGTACGAGAGGAAATAACGGGCACTCTCTCGAGTCTCGAATAAAATGGATTTTTCTGTTTTGTTCCATACAAATTTCATTGAAAATATAAGACTCGAGAGAGTGCCTGAGGCTTTTTAAAAGGTATTTGCCACTCTGAATGTTATCTATGTTCGAATAAAATGGCTTTTTCTGTTTTGTTCCATACAAAATTAATTAAAAAAAATTAAAAATGTGTTTTTGTCGCCAGAGATGCGTAAATATAATAATGTTGTGGCTTCCTATACGATTCTACGTTAGTTTTCGAAGGAAAATCAAAAATGTATAACATAAGAACCCTAAGTCTATGAAGACCCAAATTTCGTCCCACTGTGTGGCGTAAGCGTGACTGTAAAACCAACCTAAGTATGTATATCAATTGTGTCAAACTATATAGATACGACGCAATTATAGCATTTATAAATTAGCAGACTTGGGCCCCTGTATTGTAAGCCGATACACCCCGGCGCCGGCGGCGCGGCGGCGGCGGCGGGGCGGCGGCGGCGGCGGCCTTGATACTTAGGGTCTCCATGGCAATTGCCAATTATGTTACCGATATTATAATTGCGTGTATATGGGGGAGTGACGGTTAGGAGATACTGAAGCAATTACTATTAACTCATTAATATTATTGTTATTACGAGAGTGATAGCCTCGTGGTACAAACGTTGTACTCCGCCACCGGGTAGCGTGAGTGCAAATCCTGCATGCTACTCTAATTTTCAGAAATGATGTGCGTAGGTATTAGAATTTAATTATCACTTGCTTTTGTGAAGAAGGATAAGGTAAACATCGTGAGGAAACCTGCTCACCTGAGAGTTCTCGATAATGTTCTCAAGGTGTGTGAAGTCCTGAAGACACAAAAAGTTTCAACCAAATCGGTACAGCCGTTTAGCAATCTATGTATTGTTTTGATTCTACTAATCCATTGACATGTAATGTAACATTTTTTTAGCTTAACGTGCGTTTGTCACAGTACGCAATTTTATTGTTTAGATGTCAAGAGAGGATTAGTGTCCCGCAATCACCATCGTGGAATCGAGAGTGCGGATGGTTTTTGTGGTTTATCTGGCAGGCTATTTATTGGTCTCACGTAAAATTTGTATAAGAGCATTTTTCGTTGCAAATTAAATTATCTGCAACTTTGGTCCTGTATCTTGTAGTAGTATTTCTTTTATGCGACTTAAGTAACAAAGGCTCAAATATGATACTATTATAATAACCTTGTTTGTTAGTACTTATCCTAAGCTTAAATTTGAATATCTTAACATAGTATAAAACAAAGTCGCCTGCCGCTGTCTGTCCCTATGTATGCTTAGATCTTCAAAACTACGTCAAACAACGGATTTTGATGCGGTTTTTCTAGTGATTCAAGAGGAAGGTTTTGTATGTATAATATATTAAAGTTAAGTGTAAATTGGTTGAAATGCGACGATAATAGTTGAGAAAGTCGGAAAAATTCAGACGGCCTAGGTGTTCTCATCGAAAACGCTGCCTTAATATCTTTGCCTAAGAGGAAATACCACGCGAACCCTTTTTCAAATTTGGGATTTTTCACTCAATATCTCTGTCGCGCTTGCGAGCGGCGTTGTATGTCAGTGCGATAGGGACAACTGCAGCTCCGTGTAAAAACCCGAGGCAAAAATCATCAAAATCGAGGTTCCGTTCTCGACTAATCCCCTCGCCAAAACAAAAGCAATCTTAACGAAATTTTGGAAATTGAATGGGAAGGAGATATTCTGTGTCGGACCGTTTAGCTTTTTGTGCTAATTATTATACAATTTGTGTACTAGGCGTTTGTTTGCGGCATATTTATTTGGCCGTTTTAAGCGCTGTTTGAAGTAGCCTAAAACTTTTGAAAACAAAAATATCAAAAAAATCAAAACGTACCGACATAGATAATGATGATATTATTCTTGTGTGAAAAAATTATTGATCTAGAGTCAAAAACCAGCGAGGGATTAGTCGAGAACGTTTGTATGGAAAAATTATCGGTAGCATTTCTTCCTAATCTTATATCTTTAAATGATCAATTATTTATCGGAATCGGCTCAAACGATTTTCATGAAATTTAGTATATAGGTGGTTTCGGGGGCGATAAATCGATCTAGCTAGGAATCATTTTTAGAAAATGTCATTTTATTCGTGTTTTTGAAAATATGACTCTTCCTGACATATATTGGCGAATAATAATACTACTATACTAATACTAATTGCTTTAACGACACAACAGCAGATGGCGTTGTTAAGTAACACGAAGTCAATGAGTGTTTGCTTTGAGGTTAGACTAAGAAAATCAATTGTTTATTTATATTATTTGTGTCTTCTTAATATTATTATTCGTACTTAAATATAATTTCCAAAAAACACAATTTATAAAAAAAAATACCGAGCAAAGCTCGGTCATTAACCTAGTAAGTCTAATAACAAAACAATGTATTGGAGGACTGTTCCATTTTATTGGTGTACAATAAAGTCCGCGATGTCATATGTCTATCTTTGAGGGGATATCTTACCAAACCAAATCGAAGTTTTAAAAAATGGTCACGTAGAAATCTATTTAGAGAGATACAGTATTAATCCTTATCGACTTAAATATATTATGTTAATTTTTATTATGATAAGGGTACTCACGATATGTATTTTGAAACGCCGATATTTCGACCCAGTTGCATGGATCGTGGTCACGGCTGAACTGCGGTGGCGCTGAGAAACTTTTGACAGGTGACACTAATACATTAGTCTATCTACCTTACGTCTAGTTCGTTTTTGCGTTTTGTTAGCAATATTACCACACACTACACTGACCACATCCTGCCGTTCAACACTTTTAACTTTTTCGGACTTACATAAACTAACCACTGGATTCCATGTTTGCGCTAACTTAAATCCATCATGCCTATTAAAGTTTTTGGGGTGTTTTTTAATTTCTATTGCCTCTCGTACTAGCCGTGGGATGTAATGGCGTTCCGTGGCGATCACGGGCTTCCAAGTTCTTTTTAGTAAACAGTTTAAGTTAGTCAGGATTTAAGTTAGCGCAAACATGGAATCCAGTTACAGTGAGAACAAATAACATAAAATATTTAAATGATTACATTTCTTTATTACAAATTTTATTTTGTGGTATTTCAGGGGGCTGGGTACAGAGCAGCGGATCATTCTTCTAAAGGCTGATGCCGCCGGCCGGCAGACAGCGTACCTTTGGCGTTCAGAAAGGCAGGTGGAGATGTCTTTTGGTTACATGGAAACTTCTTCCTTATGTTCCACGTAGGTATGGCTGTCAAAATTGTGATTGCAAGTTGTGTATCCACAACATGGGTATCCATGCAGCTTGAAACTTGGGGAGTTTGAGAGTGGAGTACATAGATATGAAAACATAGATTGAGAAAAAAATGTATGAAAACCGTCTTCATAGAGCTAATAGAAGACAAAATATTATTTTTAGCAGTTAGATTATAAATATCATCTACCCACGAACGAGCCACCAGTTGTGCTGAGTCTGAAACTCGGTACAATAAGTTTAGCCGTCTGTATCCCGTCGTACTAATGGTCGTAATTAAAAGTCGAACTACATAATTATATTAATGTTATATGTAAACCACCAGCGATTGCTCAGGCTGTTAAAAAATAAAAATAAAACACGTTCCTTTTAAGATATGTTTTTATTGTATGTAATTCTCAAACTCAAACTCAAATCATGTATTTCATGTAGGTATTTTTTCAATACACTTATGAACGTCATTTTTGCATTGAATTGAAATTGAATTCTTTTTTAGTAATGATTTGTTTGTTACATTCCAGGACGCCAACCACGACGTCTCCTCATCCTCGAGACGCAGGGGCGTCGCGCCTCGTCCCCACCGGGCCTGTCGAATAAATAAACAACATGTAACTATTAATAATGATGCAACACCACATTCGTAGCCAGGCTCCGAACAGACTGTATGTACCAACATTCTGGGGAGACCTACATCATAGTACACCTTCGTTGGGTCAAGGGGTCACCAACTAGCTTACCGGGGCGCCAGAAGATGATTTCAATTAGATTGTTAAACATTAACAAATCCCTCGTTTTTTATGGTATTAAAAACAAACGAGCACGCGAGCATGCAACACCACGGACTGCGACCGACCTAGAGAGAAAAGAAAATGGGTTCCAGGATGGTAAGTCCAGTTAGCAGACAGCTAGGCCAACCTGAGGTATGGTTAGGCGCCTAAGCATACCTCAGGAGTAGGTAGGTGTTAAGCTTTTTTCGCCCGGGCGAGCACTACCGCGCACCACGGTACTCGGTATCATTAATGCCGTTTAATAATCGTATTAACAGCAATTGTGCTCTGGTTAGAAAGATGTGGGAGCCGGATACACTTCTTTGCCCCAGTCACAAAAAGTTACTAAAAATTTTACTAACTATTAATGTTCTAACACCGTCTGTTAACCGACTAAAGTCGCGATTTGAGTCTTGTTCTAGATCGGTCACAGTTGTCATCGGCGGCAGCGGAAGGTGCTGCTGCATGCTCGTTTACATTGTTAATTGCATAAAAACGGGGAATCCTAATAGGGTATTTGACGACAACGAAAATATAGATCAAACTGTTGTTAGCTTAAAAGTATATTTTTTTTAAACCAATTTAGTCAACTCATTATTTTAAAATTATTTGGATTTTTATTCAAAATTGATTATAAAATAATTAAATTTTCAAGTTTGATCGCGTGATCGAAAACACGCGGTTTGGCTGAATGACGTCACTTGCTTATAGTCGATGAAGTATTGTACGGTTTGACAGTAATGTGGTCATTACTGTGAACAGGAACACTATACGCAATGACAGCACTGACAGGGAAGTATGTTTATATAAGCAGGTGACGTCATGACCTGCTTAATATGGCGTATTAGCGTTTTGGCGGCTTTTTTGTTAATTTAAACTTTGATTATCTATGAAAATCATAATTTTCATAGAAAATAGAGCAATTTACAACGAATTAAGCAAACTGCATAATATATTATGTATTATGTAATATTGAACAATTTGAGATATTTTTCTAAAATCTGTCAAATACTTAATACGTTTAACAATCTAATTAACTAGTTGAACTCGTCTTCGGTCGCCGCGGTAACCTGTTGGTGACCCGCTGGCCCAATGATCCTGTCCACGGCATCGGGGTTAGTGTGATGTAAATGTGTTTACACCTTAGAATAATAACACTATAGAAAGACAGTCTTCATACAAGCGCTCTGTCTAAAGTGAAGCACTAAACCGAAACTTTCCCGAAGAAAGGGAATGATTCGGCTGCGGATAATCATATGTTTTTAGCAATAACACATAAATAGCTTTTCAGATATTTTGTGACACAATTTAACTGGAATAATCGTCATAATTCTTTTTTTCGCGAGACACGTTAGGCGTGCGTTGACATGAGCTGCCCGGTGTTTAGAGTCATTTCTGACTCCAATTAAGTTGCTTCAAAACGGCCGCGCGGACTTCGTTTCTATAGTGTAATTATTCTAAGGTTTACACGTCATTACACAATTTATATGATTGATATTTAAAATTTTACAACTGAGTATTTAGGAGCGCCTTGATCTCGCAACAAGCTTTTTTTTTTCATCATATAAATTGTGTAATGACGTTATGATATCTGATAGTAAAACTTTTAGAGGAAGTTATTATTTTATTTTTAGCACATTTAAATAAAAGCTTGTTTTTAAAAAGAGTTTTTTTTTACTTTATTTATTTTATGTAACCAATTGGACACCTTAACGTATAATGTGAAAAAAGTACCAACTGACAGTGATGCCTTCGAATAGAGGTGAAGTGAGTAGTCGCGCTGTTGCTGACATTGTTCTTTGTTGATTATTGCGATCATGAGGTAGGTAACTGTTTTTTCGCAGATACCTGAACTAATTTTGTTATTTTGCGCATAATATTAATTTTCCAATTTTAATGCAGTAGAGGTATAGAAATATTGTGATGTTACGTGGGACTCACGAGGTATACCCTCGTGCCTACCCACTAAACACCGCCTTGGGGATGGCTTTGGAAGTCTTCGTCGAAAGCGACCTCGCCTGGAGAGACGAGGCGTTAAAAAGTTTCAGATCGCCTTATATACCCCTAATTTCGAACACCAAAACCACGACCACAATTACCTTTCAAATTATATACCAAATTCTATAATTTTATTGTATGAAAATTTTTAAAATTGTTTTAAACAATCCCAGTTTAGGTGATTCCAGTTTTTAAACTGGAGCTTTAGCTCGCAAGTGTATATTCATTAACATTGGAGACCAAACGTAATATGCAACGTAAATATGCTGTAATGATACACTGTTTATCATCATCGTCATCACAACCCTTAACTATCCCACTGCTGGGCACGGATCTTCTCTCACAGGGTTAGGGCTACAGCCGCTACAGGTATAGTCCACCACGCTGGCCAAGTGCGGGGATTGGCGGACTTCACGCACCTTTGAGAACATTATGGAGAACTCTCAGGTTTCCTCACGACGTTTTCCTTCAGAAAGCAAGTGATAATTAAACTCACAACGATCACGTCAGCTTTCTAACAAAAAAACCGCATTATACATTCTCCTTTCATCCTTTCATTTAGGAGCTGCGATGCCGCAGAAATATACGGATACACAGACACTTCTAACTATTAACATATATTTTTTGCGTCGGGGGTTAAAACTAGCTTAACTAAGTTTTTTTTTTAATTTATTTAAACCATATTGGAGTACACAGTCATATTAGCTTATGTAATAATAGTCTGCCAAACTGTAAAACAGTTTGTCGGCAGAGGCTCTCGTGGATCTTATGTTTGTACTACATTAAGTTGTTTAATAATATAATTATTGACAATACGATACTACTTACTCTAATCTTAGCACTTACAAACAATACCTCAATACTAATACTAATACCAGCACCAACATAACTAATAGTACATACTAATGACATTAATACTAACAAATAATTGGACCTAAGTGTGTGTGTGTGTATGTGAGTATGTGTATGTGTGGAGAGCATGCATATGTGTTGGGAGTATGTCTGAGTATTGTGAGTTTGCATATTTGTTGTACGTGCATGTGTTATGAGTTTATACAATACAGGGTGTAATCGTTAAGTGTGCACAGGCGATTATTCCGTAACTATTACAGATATCAAAAAACTTTAAACTGATATCGAAAGCACTTTACCTAATGAGTAAAATTACAACTATTTCTGACGTTATTTTATCGTCAGATGGGATTGTTAAATTAAAAATAGCTCTTTGTAACTAAGAAATAATTATTATGATTATGAGAACAATATGCAGAGTTTGCAGATGAATTATATTATTGTAAACTTATTACGAATGTACATGTGGATTTATATCGCCATTGTACATTGATTCCTGCAAGTCTAAAAATTTATTAACTTTGGTGCGTTTCAGGCGCCACTAAACGATGACTAATGACGTACGCCGTCGCTGTAGGTATGTACCTAACCTACGTACTACGTAACTATGTATATCGCATTTGTCGCAGACTAGATATTTTTGCGGTTACCACAACGCAACATCAAGAAGTTGAAGCAAGACTAAAATATTGTCAAACGACTGTTTATCGACATTTTGTCGTCGTTATGCGGTGCGTCTGGCTGAGTACTGAATATCCGCCTCGCTCACGCGCCCGTCCTCTCCTGACACAGTTAAGAGACAATCGATTGAGTTCCCGCGCGGGTCACGACTCACGTGCGTCAGTATGTTCAGCGATAACTTGTTATGCATCACACTTGGTGATATTCCGTAAAACTACGTCATGGAATGTTTTTAAAAACAATAAAATGCTTTATGTACTTTAAATCGTATCCTACTCGTAATTTTAAAATGTAAACATAAACGGAAAAATAACAATGACCTTGCTTTACAATTAATTGATAATTAATTAGTAATTATGTATCTGCTAATTTGTACAGCAAGGTCATTGTTATTTTTTCGTTCTGTCTTTTTAAAAGACAACCGGAGGGCATTGGAGTCGAGTCAACTAAGACGAGGTGGAACAAGGGAGCATGGACACAAAATTTCTCGAAGCGTTATCGTCCTATTTTGAAACACTCATGGGTACGTCGTGTGTATGGGTTACAGGCCTACAGCACGTACATTGTGGAAATTCAGCGTTTACGCTACCGTAAGCAATTTGAACCAGTGCGCCAATTGAGCCTGGCGTAATCGGTCACGCGTATCCACTATCCATTTTATCTATCATTTAATTTAGTCTGTTTTGTCAATAAATATAATCTTACAATGTAACAAGCACTAGCATTCTATCTATCAAATCTATCATCAGCAGCTACCGTCCTGTAGCAACCCCTACGCCGTGATTGTGTAAGACTTTAATTTAAAAAATCTTTAGACACATGTGTAAAAGAGGAATAGGAACTAACGAGTGCAGAATATAATTGATTGAATAGCAATTACAATGAAAATAATGACTTTGAATCTAGCTATACAAAATAATAATATTGCACGTTAACCACCGACTGCGGTTTCCTGCCCGCGGTTTATATTTCAGAATGCTGCGAAAATTATTTGAATAGTTATAGACAGCTACGAGTACATAATAATAAATTATTCTTTTTCGCTTCGGAGGGCACGTAAGACTTTCGGGTCCGATTGATATCGTTAGATAGCATCTACCTAATGTCGAGTTCAGCAAGCTGATTCTTGTAGCTGGTGTTTGGATCAATTTATTTGGTTATTTCAGCTTCACTCTCATTTCTCTCCTGAAGTAGCTGGGCGTCGAGTTCTTTTTTTGGAAATAACAAAATATATCTCTTCGTTGGATATAAATAAAGTTAGGACGTCTTCAGGAAGATATAATGGTCCATACATGGGGGGATCATAATGATCGAGGGTCTACAAAATTTGGGAACTGCTCATCGAGAAAATACAGGAACGATTCGTACGATATTATGTTTAGTACGCTAAAGCTTATGATACTGTCGCCACTTATGTGCTACTATTTTCCTATTAGTAGAAATACGAAGAAATATCGCACTAGTATTATACTTGTTCCGTTTAGCACGAGGAATGAAACAAACAACCCTGAAATATTATGTCGAATTAGGTACGCAGTGCCCTCTAGGAGTGCGGTTCGCGCACAGCTTCACAACGCAGGGCGCCCCTCCCAAGGGCGTCAAGGATATTAAAATCAATAAGTTCGAGGCTATTGAATTTAATCCATGATCTGGACCTATTCGGATGCTCGCCCAACCGTTTCATCTTTTAGTTAAGTATTACAGACACTCCAATTTTATTTATTTGTATAGGTGTATAGATAAGATGGAAATATTTATACACTTATTTATTTACTACATGGATGACCGAGCTTTGCTCGGTATTTTTTTTTTATAAATTTTGTTTTTTGGAAATTTTATTTAAGTACGAATAATAATATTAAGAAGACACAAATAATATAAATAAACAATTGATTTTCTTAGTCTAACCTCAAAGCAAACGCTCATTGACTTCGTGTTACTTAACAACGCCATCTATTCTGCTGTTGTGTCGTTAAAGCAATTAGTTGCACACAAAAAAGTATTATTATTCGCCAATAGATGTCAGGAAGAGTCATATTTTTCAGTTTAAATTGGGACTACAAAAACACGAATAAAATGACATTTTCTAAAAATGATTCCTAGCTAGATCGATTTATCGCCCCCGAAACCCCCTATATACTAAATTTCATGAAAATCGTTGGAGCTGATTCCGAGATTCCAATTATTTAAGTATACATATTATATATATACAATAATTGCTCGTTTAAAGTAATAAGATTTAAACCATAAAATATGAGCTACATGTGGCGAAAGTTCTACAAAATAGATGGCGTTACTAGAGGTAACGCCATCTATTTTGTAGAACTAAGAACTTTTATTCGAACAGCGCGAACACAGTCTATTAATCTATTTATTGCCCTAGTCACGGCATCACGCGTTAGCGGCTGCTGGTTTCGGTACTTAATTCTTTTTTGTTGTATTTATTATTGTCAGAAGTGGTGGTCAGAAGCTCAGAAGGACCTTATAAAAGGAAAAAAACTTAAGAAAATTGCCCGGAAAAGTAGAAAATGTAAGAATATTTAACCACCATATTAAATTTCTAATGATTTAATTTATGACAGGAGGTTAAGACAGGACGTCTGTCGGGTCAGCGAGTAATATATAAATGTTATGTATTATTTACTTCACACGAATAGGCGGAAAAAATACCTACACTCATGTTTTCAACATCTTTTATGACGAAATTCAAAATTCTCCTAGTAATTATTCCATCCAATGTTTTTGAATGGAGCAGTCAAATTAATTGGCAATGTTCTTCGACATGTTTTTGTTGCTGTCTCGTAGTCGCCGAATCACGGAGCCCGCGTTCTTGTACTTTATAACTATAAACCGTCCCTAGAACCCTCTCTCTGCTCTTGATGGCAGTATTGATCCTACCTACGCGCAGAGCGTTGTAGACCCGCTGTGAATAGACTACCCACATACTACCTACTGGAGACGATTGGCAGAATGCCTTGAACAGACTGATATATTACTGCCTGTATATATGCCTAGAACACACATAATTATTGCTTTCACAGATCATGTTACATTACATTCTAAGAGAAGATAGCAAAACATCTGTGACCAAATTAGAATGAGATTACTAAAAAATAACTAACTAGACTATTATTTACAACAACTAACTGGACTAACAGACTAACCAACTAATGTTTAACACCATCTTCTAACTGGACTAACCATCCTAGTCCCGATGTGAGTCTTGTTCTAGGTCGGTCACAGTTGTCATGGGTGGCGGCGAAAGGGTGGTGCTGCATACTCTTTTGTTATCTTAACTCCATGAAAAAACTCTGTTAACGGCGGTCTGAGGCTGGAACTTGCTGTAACCCCTTAAGAGACGTGTGATGGGAAGTATGATATTTAATGATACTCTGACACCAAATTGTGCCTCATAACGTAGCACACTGCCGTGGGGCAGTGCGGCAATGTGTCCATACACACATCATCACCGTACTTACGTCACGCACACGCACTACGATCGCAGGCTGCCGGTAGTAGGGCTTAACCGGGGCGTTGTGCTACGTGTGGGCGCAGGATAAGTGAAACAATGTGTTCTGCAATAGATATCCAACTAGTAGGTATTGCAAACGATTCTATTCCTGATTCTGAACGAACTAGTTTCAGGTTTCGTATATCTAAATATTAATTATAGCAACAAATTTTCAAAAATTATTGATGTATAGGTAGGTATACGTATACGTATTTAAGTATGTAGAATGTATATTTAATTAAAAATTAAGTGGGTAGACGTCAAGTAAAAGTCAATAAAAATAATTCATGATGAGGATTTTTAAAACTTTTGTAAAACAAAACGTTGTTGTGTAGGTATTTTTTATTCATATAGTAGTTACAACCGTTTTACACCAATTTTTAGTACACGTGTATAGTTATTTCTAGGTATACTAAGGTTTATCACATTAAATTCGAATGTAAAAATTCCATACAGAAATTTTCAAACTCGCTGTTACTAATTAGGATTTCACGATACCTCTAATAGGTCTACATTTACATGTTGTAACAGGAGCAGTTTAAAATTTTTCAATAGACACCTATAAAAAGATATAACACTACATAGCAAAAACTACTTCGAGTTGAAGAATACTGTTCACAGTTTATATTTATATAATTATATATACTGGTAATATAAGAAATAGATATATTTTTACGTATTCCCAGTAATCATAAAATAATAGGCTTAATTAATAATAAATAATTGTTGTTTAAAAGTAGGACTGGTATAGAATTTACCACTATTCCATAATTTCTCAAAGTTTTCTTTTTACTCATCATACAAATTCTGTGGACAAAAATTGATATTTGAATCTCCTCTGGAGCAAGAATGGAAAAGGATTCGTAACCTTCTGCATGGTTGGAAGTTAGCCTACTTGACTCGGATCAAACACACATTCATAATTTAAAATCGTTATTTTCCGACTTCATAATCAGAAGTGTCAGTCTTGTTTCTCCCAGTGCCATTACCTTCTTGTACAAGGAGATCCTTAATTTTATAAAACTTTGCAACCACCAAAGATAATTTATTTAAGATGATTATATTTCAAACATTTTCTTTAGGACTGTTACAATTGCGACCAGCAATAGATTGCCCACTTTGCTATTAATTTCGCCACCTCTATTCAATTTTGTTGATACTTAACTCGTCTAAAACTTTTGTAATGATATTATCACCGTTAGGTAGGTATACATCAATCGCCATCGTTCGAAATTTTCAAATAAGTAGGTATGTAGAAAATACAAATTAGGTATTTTTCGTTTTTCGTACGTTTCTTGGCTAAACTTGAAACCCTAATACTCCTACTGTTATTTATTGTTCAGTAGTTATGTGAAAATTTTAGTCGACTCTCGTTAATTCAAACCTGCGATAATTCGAACCTCTCTATAATTCAAAGTTATCACGAGTTCTCTAGAAAAACTCTATATATTTCGCACCAAATCAATTCATTTTTATGCACTCGGTAATTCGAATGAAAAAATCATTACTACGTAACAAAACGACGCGCTAATTCGAACTCATCGGCGTCAAAAACTTGATAATTAATTCATTTTCTCTCAAAAATTTCGAACCATTTGATATTTCAAAACACTCGATAATTCGTAATATTTTAAGAGTCCCTCGAGTTTCGAATTAACGAGAGTCGACTGTATTATCAAAAAATCAAGAATGATATTTACCATACTATGTGAGTAAAGGTAACAAACAAAATGATTATTTGCTCTTATACCGTGTTGGTACTAATTCGTCGTCATATTCCCTTTACATTGATCGATCATCACTATTTTCTGAAAAGTTAGTGTCTGTGTTTGCACCAAATCTATCGTAATCACTGTCGTAGCTATCAGACTCAGGGTCTGATTTTTTATCATCTTCTTTAGGGGAGTCGTTGTCGTCATCATCTTTTTTTTTCACATTATTATCTGTTGGTGAGTATTCCCCGGCCTCATCGTTAAAAGAAGCAGTCTCACTCTCGCTGTCGGGGGAATCTGAGATAACAGCACCCTCCAACAACAATAAACCACCATCCTGATCGCCCACCTCCACAGGTATGGTCTTTTCTTCGTCACCGATCCCGCAAACTGGAGCGCCCCCACCCTCTTCAGCCTCTTGACCTGTTTTGTCATCCATCATTAGTTTCCTTTTTTTTGCATTGTTATCTTCCTGATGAGAAGGGCCTGCTTCTTGATTTGTATTCAGCGTAGATCTAAAACAAAATTAAACAAACATTTTAGAAGTTTACACAGAAATTACTAATGATAATACTAAATGCAGTTACCAAAGCCTAAACCAGTAGGTACTATAGTGATGACGTTATCTGAATAATCAGATTTTTTATATAATACGAGTACTTCAAACAATTACTGCATTATTAAAAATATTAAAAAGCCCAACACAACCTTATTTGTACCACTACTTTTTTGTATTGCTACTAATATTGTGGCGTGTGACATGAAATCATATAATTTGATATAAAATTACCATAAATTTGTATTTACGACTTTTTTGTTTACGACGGAGCTTTCGTTATGTACTCATAATATATATTTGCGCTTGTGCAAAGGTTATACAACTATGTTATGCATTTTTTCGAGTATACATAGTAATAAACTCACGTCTACAGCCTATCATGATTTCGATTAATAGTAACTGTTATTTTTTGAGTGCGCATGTCGACTTAACTGATTATAAAACAATTTTATGAAGAAATAAATATTGCAAGTGAAAACTACCATGTGAGTGTGGTACCTATAGGTATACCTATAAGCCGTGAAATTTACGATTCGGAATGCTATATGTAGTACATCTCGTGCCATAGTTATTTATAATGTAATAGAGATGCATTTTGTGATGAAAATTAAACCCAAGCGGAAAGTATGAAACCGCTACACAATACTCTGTTAGTGTCCATTAAGATTGATAATGCTCTTGTTTTGTTTCCAGGTGATTTTGGAATTTAATTTAAAATATTTTAACCTAGTATAGAATGTCATTGAAGATAATAACTATTGCCATATTTAACCAATAATACGATGTGTTATAAAAGCTTCAAGGAAATGACAGGTTTTGTATTCGGAAATAAAAGAGCACGGATCGATAAAAGAAAATAACAAAAGCAACTGAAATAAGGGCGTCTTTGGGCCGTCTGTGTACTCGTGTGTAGTGGATTTATTTTTGGAATATTTTACTAAACATTACCATAAGAGTGCTCTATATGTACCTACTAAATATAATTGTATCGGGAAACTTATTAAAAAACCAGATTGATGCAAATGAAACGAAGGTACAATTGATTATACTTACAACCAAATTATCTTGTAGCAAATCTTTAAAAATGTTTCAGTAATTAAAATCTGAGACCACTATTATAATTAAAATTTTGTATGGTTACCAAATAAAATAATCTTATTGCACTTTAATTTGAGTTGACTTCAAACTCAAATTAAAGTGCAATAAGATTATTTTATTTGATAACCATACAAAATTTTAATTATAATAGTGGTCTCAGATTTTAATTACTGAAACATTTTTAAAGATTTGCTCGAACATTAAATTTGACTAAAGTTAATCAAAAACGAAATTCAATTAAACCAGACCTATTTATACGACGAAAAATATATTAGGGTATTTTTTGAAAATTTTTTAAGGTTTGCCCTGGCAGGCAAAGGGACGCAGAATGATAGATTGAAGATATTGATGGTTGATTGATCCATTCATCCGCATTATCTTTTAGATATACCTTCAAGAGAAAATCAAGTAGATGTTGATTGTAATATAGTTTTGGAAATAGTCACCAAAGATTTATAGGTATAATATGTTTAGACACATTATATTAAAACAAAATAAAGAAATCTCCAGCAAGCAGGCAGAAAATGACAAGTTTTATGTTTATAGATAGGTAGTACCTAAAAAGTGAGTTATAATGAAATGTCGAATTGCAGACGAAAGTCAAAAAAACACCAAATGATAATAAACTAGCAAAATAATGTAGTTCGCGAAACACGTCATAGTGCCCTGTTGACTATCCAATTTCGCAGGTGATTTGTGATATCAGGTTATTAAATTTAAGAATTTCTGTATTCTGCTCAATACTCAATCGAGCATACAAAATATTTATTTCTATATATTTAACTATGTCAAGCGCAATTCTTTCATTTGAAAACCAAAATCCCAACCAAAATATAATATATTTATAAGGTGATTAAGGCACTTGACATATTAATAGGGGGTAGGTACTCAGTATTCGATTCTCATTCCAAACCTGTAGTGGCTGTATGCTCTTAGTTTAACGAGTATTTTTACGAACAAAAAAATGTTTATCTTATTAATTAAAAACCAGAATTTCATTGTCATACTTAAGATTCAATTCCTATGAAATAGAGATAGAAAATGTAATAGGTAAGTCCCGCGCAAGTGACGATTTGTTGGTTTGATTGGAAATTGAATAGTCAGTAGGGAGGGATCTTTGGATACTAAATCACACTAAATATCGTTAAACTCAACTTATAACACTTCTACTATTACAAATAAATATCTATATATAAATATATGAATAGAAAACTTCCATGCATGGGAAACTAATAACTAACCACAATTGAGATCGCCCCAGTACATGTTGGCCAACAAACAGATGCCACACGTTTACAAGGTGACCTTGTTATCATGTGCCATGCAGTTGCCAAGTAGTTGACATCACTGTGAGGTTCTAGCGGTGTCAATGGTGGCCGAAGGTTTTATTTCAATATTCATTATCTTTCGGTTTCTTTCCATTTTCCGTGAAAACGACATCGTGGATTCTCTTATCTTTCGTATAGTGCCCTTCTATATACTGGTCCCAACGTGTTTCGAAGCACCCGCTCATTCTCATAATATATTAAACATCCTCCTTTTGTTTACGGCCATTTCAAAGAAAAGTATGTGCTGTTCATTTACAGGTGCTATATAACTTAATCAATACTATATTGACTGATATCAACGATTTATTTCAAGCATATTGGATTATATTTTTACTTAAATCAAACAATCAGTAAATCAAATGTATTTGACTCCGTTTTTAAGTGTTTCAAAATTAAGGTCAGGATCTTAATAAGTTTTGGAAGTGAGCAGTTTCATCGCATTTATTTAATGTTAATATATCCAATTAAAGAGATGTTCTGATTTTATATCTTTACACTTCTTTATATTATTATAATTAAAAAGCAGTTTAAATATTAATTGCTAATAGTGTTCATAGTCAGATGTGTTTGTGATCTATTATTTTCAGTCTCATCCTCATCTGCACGTGATTGTATTTATTCTTATTTGTTATACTTTTAAAAATACCAGGCTGCCAATCAAGTATACTAATTGGATATTTAACAGCAAGACTTTAATAAATAAATAAATCTGTCGGATCTGATGTCGATTCGAGATTGAATGAAGTGACATGCTACTACTACATTCTCAGTTCTAGCTACTCCTATGTTCGATGCATTTTGTGATTACGCTTCCTTTATGTTGGTGCATAATTTGGTTTCAATGATTCTTATTAGTTTAGACAGGCTTATGTTTTGCTTAATTCACTTACAATAAATGTAACGATTATTAATATGTGTGAAATTTGTACGACCTTTTTATTTAAAACTTAAACTTCATGTGTTGAGCGTCATCAAATAGTTCTTTATATGTATATTAAATACTTTTACAAAAATAAATGTTCATATACCCGTAAATTTACTTAAAATTCAATTTTTTGATTACACTATACATACTATCTTCAAAACGCGCTTCGGTAAGTTATAAATTAGAAAATGCATGTTAATTACTAATAATCGGCAGTAAAAATGAAAATTGAAAAATTTCTATAGTGATGGTATAATTACAAGTATTGCTCTCCGTAAAAAATGAACAGTTAACTAAATTAAAATGAAACGTAGTAAATATTTCAAAGATTATATAAATAACTAGCGACCCGCCCTCGCTTTGCTTCGGGAAACTTATTTCTTCGGTTTGCAAAGATTTAGTTATATATTTTGGATAATTCATATTATATCTTTATAAATTGTAGCCTAAGTGTTATTCTGATGTGTAAGCTATATTATTGTAAGGTTTCATCAAAATCCATTTGATAGTTTTTGCGTGAAAGAGTAACAAACATTCATACATCCAAACAAACTTTGGCATTTATAATATTAATTGGATTAATACTCGTAATTGGGGAGTATAAGTAGTATTTTTACACTGACAAAACTGGATGAACAAAAATGTTTTTATATTACTGTTTATGTTTGGCTGTCACACTATAATTCTAATTGCCAAAATTAAAACTACTGCCCGTAATTTTTTCAAACTGAAATGCCCTTTCTTATCCTTCAATATGTTCAAATAACAACAGCAAACATTATTTCATTTTGTAATATAACTACCGAGCGACATACGACGGCAAGAGTAAAAAAATAGAGTAGGTACGCAAGGGTTATTCGTAAATTCGTAAATTCGTAATATTCGTATGCTTTGCAAGTGATCGGTGGCATGCATGCCTTTAAAAGTAATTTCTAGATATTCTTCTCGTTCGGAACATTATAATGAAAAAAATTATGAATATATGTTATAATTATATAGATATAAAGTAATATAGAAAATTCGAAGAAAAGATAAAATGGAGAATTTCACTTTTGGGGTGAAAAATTTAGCCAGCGCCCCTCACTTCCTCCAGCTCATCTATGTTATGGTCATCTTCATCACCATAGCTCATCTCAGAGCCTCCTTTAGAGCCTCCATCCTGGGATAGGAACTCGTAAGGGTCCTCTTCATTGGAATTTTCATCTTCTTCATCAAATTCCTCGTCATAAGGATCGACATAAATCTGTTTAACATCATTTGGTTTCTCAACTTCACCCTCTTCATCGTTGTTATCGCTATTAGTTTTATTATCTTCTTTTTCATTATCAGTGTTGTTTGAATTATCTTTATCCTCTCTATCTTTTTCATCATCATTTTTATCATCGCCAGGACCTTGGCCGTTTGGATCTTCTTTACTTTCATCTCCTTTATTATTTTCATCTTCGTTATTTTGATCATCTTTTTTATATGTATCACTTTCATGTTCATCGTTATTTTGATCATCTTGGTTGTTCGAATCAGTGTTATCTTCGTCTTTATTTTGATCATCTTTGTTGTTCGAATCACTTTCATGATCATCTTTGTTGTTCGAATCACTTTCATGGTCATCTTTATTTTGATCATCTTTGTTTTTGGAATCACTTTCATGTTCATCCTTATTTTGATCGTCTTTGTTGTTGGAATCACTTTCAGGTTCATCTTTATTTTGATCATCTTTGTTGTTCGGTTCACTTTCATGTTGATCTTTATTTTGATCATCTTTGGCGTTTGAGTTACTGGAATCATCATCGTTATTTTCGTCAAGTTTTAGACTGTCCTTGTCGATGTCGCTTTCATCACTTTCTTCCTTCATTTTTATATCGCCATCCTCATCATCACCCCCCTCATCATCTTCGTCATCACTTTCATCATTTTCCTCATCGTCGTAATCATCCTTTTTTTCTTTTTTTTCTTTTGGATCATTACTTGTTTCTTCTTCATCCTCTTCTTCAGTTTCATCGTCAGTTATTAAATACGCATATTCGCTACCGTATTTGTCGTCTTGTTTGGTGTTTCTACCACCACTTGGTTTATTTACGGCTGCGCTCCCTTCGCCTTTTGATGGTACTCCGATATCTCTTTCATCAACTTTCATTATTTTCTTCCGAGTAACCTTATCATCAAGCGAATCTGGCGAATGTTCCTTTTTCGTCGAACTAAGGGTTGAACTGTAACAATATTCAAACAATACTGTTATAAAAATATTAGTAATGATTTATTTAATGTTACACACTGGATTGCAAGGATATTTAAAATATTAAGCAAGGTTATTTAAAAACCACACACTCAAAACAAATTTTCGTTATCCTTTGACGTTGAATTTAAGAACAAAAGTGATAAGGCAACTTCGATTACCAAAAACACTTAAAAGGAACAAACATGATCAAAGGCCTTAAAGAGCTAACAACAATCTCTTATGCACTATTTGTTAAGTCAAAATCTCTTTACATCTTTTTGTGTAGAATAGAACCGAAAATCGAAACTACGCACTCCCAATTCATATCTATTATGCATTTTTTTTGCTTTCGAGTCCAAATCAGGGACGTCTTGAAAAAAGGCCAGGTCAAGAGTACCCTAAACCGAAGAGCATGTATGAAGGGAATAATGAAAGTGGAAGAAGCGAAACAGGTATGTGAGGATCGTAGCAAGTGGAAAGAAGTGGTTTCTGCATAACCCTACTGGAAAGAGGCGTGATTATATGTATGTATGTATTTTTTAACATCATTTACACGTTACGTCCGATCTCCGTTCGTTATATAGTTTTTTAGTTTTTCGTAAATTAATGAAATTTCCATACTGAAAACCTATATAATTTGAAAAACTAACAAATATACCTACTTCTCCAAAGTGCTCCATTACGTCTTTTAATGTGCATTATTGAGCAGTGTAATAACTAAAATGATCTTTTACAATCGTCGAGGGCAAACAGTTACTATGAACGCTGTATTTTCTTATCGGCGTATTCTGATCGATTTTTTACCCACATTAGGAGGACACACTTCCTCTTATTTGTATAATACATGATTCTAACAAGATGGCGTCACGCCTCTAATAGCTAGAATACCATCACCCATCATATGTCATCATAGCATACCAAAATACTCAATGTTTGTTGTGTGTACACAACGTTTGTTGTGTGTACACAACAAACATTGAGTATTAGTGTAAAACAAAAAAAGGAACCAGGCTGGAAATACATACATTAATTTCCGAATTTAAATATCAAGTAAATATAAAACCTTACTACTTATTTAAAATCGATTTATTGTAAAAATTGGATTCAGTGGTGTACCGTTTAGTATACTTACATTATTGACGCTGTGATGACAAACGACAAATCGGGCCTCTTGTATGGTGAGGATTATAGAGAGCGAGCGAAGTGTATGGAGGGGATAGAGTTAACGACAGCAGCGCATGACGCGGCGTAAATGTAAACCAAAATGGGCTTAATGAAACTTGTCAACGTTGGTTTAAAAATTGTTGTTGTGTTATAAACTGCAAAAATACCAGCAGAAATAGTCAGTGTAAATTTTATGTTTTTCCTAAAACGGCCTGGAATTAGAATTAGACAATTTTCTGTCTCTCATACATTGTTAACTTAGTGTAGGAAACCACCTTAGGTCTGAGGGCACATAGTACAAATTCGTATAACGACTTCTTCAATTTTTGCTGCTAGGTAGACGTGTGATAGATAGAAATCTTCGGTTTCGCGAGGTATATACACCCCTGTTATTAGTTTTTGGATTTCATCAAATTAATTTCATAATTTCATAGAAAATAGCATTTTTATTAAATCAAATCATTAAAAAATTCACAACTCTTTAAAATTTACTTTGACATACCACTGCATAGTATCAAAAATTGCGCAATATTTGGGCGCTCCCTTCTGGATGTGCCAAAGCTTAAATTTGTCTATAATTAGCCGAAATTTTTTGGAAAAACTCAAAAAATACCGTTTTTTCCAAATAATTTATTGAATTTTCAACTTTTTTCCAAAAATTTTATCCAGTTATGTAGCCCTTGTTGAGCCCGACCCGTAGACACCGCGCGTCCCGATCCGACCACGTGAAGAGCAAAAAAAAAATTAATGTTTGGGGCTGGAAACTTATTTCGTGTTTTACACTCTCAAAACCATAATAATATCATTTTTTCCTTTTATTGTGTTTTAACAAAAGTCTATAAAATACTATTTATTGCCTTTAAATATATTTTCTATTTACTTTATTTTCTAGAAAATAATAAGCATTTGTCATTCACTATTTGACAAGTTGCGCTTACAAGATGGCGCTACTGTCGTGCACGAACCCTATACATAACTGAACTCATTAACATAATTATCAAGTATGTAGGTACCTAAAACTTAGTACTTGTACATTACTAAAATTGTTTAGTCCCAATACAAATTCAAAATTAATATGTGCAAAATTCATGGTCATAAACCAATACAGACACAATCACAATACATAAATGCAAAGAGAACTAATTAAGTTATTTATTGAGATTTATGAACAGTTGTGTTGCAGACAATTAAAAGTTAAATTTGTGCATGAAATGGTTTATGGTTTGACACGCATATCAACTTAAGTCATTGAATTTTAATAATCAAATATTATGAAAAGAACAATAAACAAATATTAAAAAAAAACAAATATTAGGGTCAAAAATATGAAAAAAATCAAATAAAATCCAATATTAGAACTTAGAGAATTGAACAAAACTGCGTATTTTAATATAAATAAATTTAAATGTCAAAATTCTAATCCTGCGAATAGTTGGGAAATGTAAAGAACATTATAAAGGCTGCCTAGATTTCGCCCAACATTTGATTGTGTCCGCCTTTTTATTTTAATAACGGATAAAAACGTACAAACCGGACAAATGCGAGCTGTATCTGTGACCGTGCCGTGCCGTACCGTGCGATATTAACCAATAACAAGATAGGACTTTATATTTCAAGTGGGAAAATTAACTACAATGACTTTAAAGTTTTGATTTTTGATTTGATAATTGGTTTTGGTCCTAATGTTGTAATATTAGATTAGATCAGAACCAATATAAACAATATGTTTATATTAAATTGCAACCTACGTTATTTCCTGAAAATTATAATGAACAATTTTGTCAGGTAAACTGTGCTTTAAATTAGTCGTTTATTTATTACATATTATTTTTTTTAAACTACTAATCACTTATGCTTTTACTTTTCATTCCGATTTTCAAATGTTAAGGAAATTACAGAATCAAAATTAGAAGATAGAAATAAATATCCATACTAAATAAAATAAAAAATAGAGGGAAATATAAAATAACAAAATATTAAACTAGGTCTAGTACACTTACCTTTACCAAGTATGACGTCTGGAGGCACGTGTACCTAGAGCTGTCTTACAGTGACACCCTGTCTAGTAATATAAATAAAATAATATAAATATAGTAAAATGACGATGATTTTTACAGTTAAACATACCTACTAAGTACATAGTAATCGATGACAACTTAAATCTTCTAATTAAGTTTCTGAATAGCTAATGTTCTAATACTCTTCTAATAATTGGGAACTCCCAACGTTTTGCAACTATATCATACAATTTTGGTAAAATACATACTGCGCGGTGTAATAGGTGTTTTAATTAGATCAATAGTTTCCGTGGTAGTCAGTTTTGGTTTTCCCGAAAAAAAAATATGTATTGGGCTTTATAGTTGTTTTATGATAGGCGTGCGAAAATAATGCACAAAAAATTAAAAAAAAATTTCTTCACGCTGAGTGTCGTATTTTACTGATCGACGTCGAGACCATTAGCACCTCCGCTCCGTCGTGCTTTGTCCTCGATTCAAATCTCTGCTTCGAGGAAGTAAGTCTTTAGGGTTAGGTACTATTGATTAATAACAATCGTGAGTTCTCCTTGGATTCCGAAGAGCAAGAGGTTGTGAAGGGACACTGATCACTTCTTTATTGCGTTTATTTGCAGCTTTCATTAGATACCACCAGAAATCTGTTCAACACTCAATAGCAGTAGGTACATAGTCAGTAGGTGGCACATTTGGCTCTTCGTCTGATCTCGAATCAATTAAAACTACTTAACACTCATGCAAATAAAATGGAATTTAGCAATGTAATTGAACTTGAACTAAACACTTACCTGCTTCTATATTTGTTCAATGTAACGGTTGCTTAGAGTCTTAGACACACAGAAACAAACAAACGTGTGTAGGTAAAAGGTACGCGATCACTTTGCATGCATCAAACATTTGAGAAAGTAAAATTCTAAAATAACATCAGTGAAAGGACGACAAACAAAACCAAACAACAAACTATCTAAGTGTACCATTAACGTATCAATAAAAAATACTACAAAATGAATTTTTATTTCCAGAAAGTAAACTAATAGGCGGTAATGTCTTATACAAAAATAATGAGGCCCGTTGGTTTTATAAAATCGTTTTGAAAATTCTGGTTATGTGAATCGTAACAAAGTTATTTGTTTGTTTTATTGATTAATTTATAAAAATGTTAAGATTAATCTTGAATTAAGACACAGCTTACAAAAATATTCGATAATGCGCAAGTTTAATCTTAATCCTCGGGATAAAACTATTTACAGGGAAATTTTAATAGTGCCGTTGAAAAAGTGGTATTTAAATGTCATGCCCACTCAACGCCATACCTTTTTGTTATTAAGTACTCGTAATCTAAGGGTAGAAATATTAAATAACAAAAATTATGCCAAAACTTTTTATTCACATCGACACGTACGTAGCCATTTTTGATACAGGTACCTAATTGATTGCACACAAACAGACAGCTAAGTGAACAGGGATGCACAATCCGAACAAAAACATCAAACTACTAATTGCTTATTCGTTGCAGCCTCCTACTTACCGAAACTCTGAACGCGATGTTTTATAAACATTTGCTTTTTGCCGCTTTGTGCGAGCCTCTCGGAGGGACAGCGGTGCGGACATGATGGCGTCGGCTAAAAGCAAATTGTCATATTTAAAACTAGCAGACGGACGGTAGATAATTCCGCAAGCACTATCGCACTGAGCTTACATTGCACTGAGTTATAGAAATTCAATTTGCCGAGCGAATACAATGCGTGCTCAGACAGATTTATTTATACGAGTAACGGACAAATGACAAGTGAGTTGGACACCGCGTCCTCCCACAGGAGAGCCGAATATTATTGATTGCGCCGGGGGCCAGCTCCTTCAACCATATTCATAACAACACAGACAGGGTAGTTGCAAGGGTTAGCGTCTGTGTGCACGCTACGCGGCTGCGCGGACACGTACACATTATTTGCAGGCCCTATCCCAAGAATTTTCCGAACTTAAAAATGATCCACAATTTAAATTTTACATCGACTTTTATAACGATATATATTATAATTGTATCAAATTGAAATTGTGCTAGCTTTTAGCTATGGTCCTTTATACATTATTAATCTTTATCAGTATCAATTAAGGACATATAGCCATTTTCGTTATCGATTACAAATGGCGTCGTTTTCTGCGCAGAGGAGAAAGTATGCGCGAATGCTGTTTCGAGCCAAAAATATACATAAAAACTTTATAATTAATCAAAAATCATTAAAAATGTTAAATAACAAAAAAAAAGTAATATTACTAACGAGGTTTCTAATGGAAAGATACACTTTATTAAAGATCATAAAAAGTATATATTCGTCATAGGTATAGTTGTATATGGTATTATTTTAAGAGATACATTGAAAATAATATGCCGCCCACATATTATGCAAAGGACAAAAGATAAGGCCCGGCAGCGATAGCACGCAGCCATAGTCGCTAGCTCGCATTTAATAATCGCACAAGCAGATACTTACATGTGTGTTGTAGCGGCTGCTCAGCGCCCACCGTTCACAAACAACGGAAATACGCGGGAAAATGCAATAAATCTTCAATTCAGTTAAATTCAATAAATTCACTGACGGACAGAGAACACGGAGCACCAGTCGAGACCGATTCCCGGGACAGAGTAAAGCTCGTTCGATTCGATTGATGCGCGTCTCCCCTCGCTGGGGTTCGGCTCTGGATGATTTATAGAAATGGTGCTCTAAGGGATGCACGGTACGGAGCTTTTTTGATTACCTCGCGAAATTCGGGAGCTACTCAGGGAAGGGGTAGTAAAACTAAAGGCCCTAAGTGAAGTGGCAGTGTTTCCGTTGGTGGTATTAAGGCCCGGTTGGGCAGTTACGACGTTGTGAACGTAGACAGATAAGCAGTGATGTGGGCGTATATCGATCGGTCGCCGAGTGTGCGCCCTACAGGCTGTCGTTCGCGGTAAACATCGAGGAGTTTGCCGTGGAAGCTCACAGCGCTAAGGCGAGAGCGGGATGCATACGCTAATAGCGTTGGTCGCGGTCGTCACCGCGTGCGCGCTGGCCCGACCACCGGGTAAGTAAAAATCAGAACGGATTTTTTATGAAAAAAAAATGTTACTTTAAGTCATCGTGTTTTTTTCGAAAGCCTTGCGAATTATTGACGCTGAACAAGTTTACAAGCGATAACGGCGTTGGCTGTGAACGGACACCTGTTACTCCGAGCGCGCGATGTCTCGGACGGGGAAAGACTTTTAAAACTTTTATATAAAAACTAGCTGACCCAGCAAACGTTGTTCTGCCATATACATTACTTGTAGTGAATGAATACGAAAAACGCGATTTAAATTTAAATTTGACTTAAATTTGGAGATAGGGAAGTGAAAATTTGGGATTATGTGTATTTTTTTACACGTACACATTTTTGTAAAAAATAAAAAATAAATTTTTGTCCAAAAAATAAATGTTAGGGGTGGAGGGATATTAGGTGGGATGAACTTTATCACTTAGGGGTATGAAAAATAGATAGTAGCCGATTCTCAGACCTACTGAATATGCATATAAAATTTCATAAAAATCGGTCAAGCCGTTTCGGAGGAGTATGGTAACTAACATTGTGACACGAGAATTTTATATATAAGATGAGATCAAGTTGGATTTTAAGTGTGCAGTAGGATAACTTCGTTTAGTGAAAGAATAATAAAAACTAGATAAGGATGATGAGGAAACAAAATGCGATGGTCAATAAGTTGCGGAGGGTGACTCTCATATGCACGCAAAGTTATGCATGTAAACGATTACTTAACATTTTCAAACTCAAACTCAAACTCAAACTGAAATCATTTATTTCATGTAGGTATGATGCATACACTTATGAACGTCAATTTTTTGCATTTACCACCGTTTCGCTAAGGTGCCTTAATATTGATTTATTAAATCTTTTTGGAGAAAAAGAAACGGCGAAAGAAACTCCTCGGCACATCTTTTAAAATAATGCTAGATAACATTTGTACCAAAGTACCAAAGTATGAGCTCAAAACTTAAAGCGACCGTATCCTGCTACTTTACGCTGGAAATTGCAGTTGAACTCTCGTCGACAGACTGACTGCTAAATTGGCGTAAATAACAATTGAAGCGGACTACAGCGGCGGATGTCATTCAGAATATACTTACTTACTATAATGACACTCTCCACAATGTTTCTCGACACGTTTTTAATTTTGAAAGGTGAAAATATAATTATTTCTATGAATGATTTATGCTGAGATTTTATTGTTCGGTAATATGGATCTACAATGTTTTGAATCTGGCAATACATTTTCAATGGATAAAATGTTATGCATTATTTTGGGTTCTACCCTCCATTTTTCTTGTTATTCGTGGGCGAGCGACGTAATTAGCAGTGCGTCGAGTGCTGGCTCACAAGTCGTCTGGTCTATGCTCACGCGTTCGGAAAGCGAGCCGTTCGGCGTGGCTGCAATTCGTTATTCCGTTTCCTTAAATTCGAGCAATTCGGCAGACCAGCTAATGACTATTTCGTCGTATTACTAAAACGTGTGACTACGGTGTAGTTGAAATTGTATGTGCAGAATATAAGAAGAAACGATCTCGGCGCCGAGTCGACAGATGCCACGGCACCGGACCTATTATAAGGTTGGTGGATTTTGGTGTGTGCATTTAACTATTATTGTGTATTGCGCAGAAAGGGACACTAAATTATAACAAAGTTCAATTTTTCTTACCACCATTTAGACCACCGGACTCCCGAGTCCGGAATAGTTTTTGAAGTGAATACTTCTATAGTATCGTTGTATTTGGAATTCGATGAAACGGAAATGACGCGATGGGAGTAAATGAGATAGGAAGCATCGGCAAAATGGCGGCATACATAAGCACAGCAAAACATCAATATTTAGACTTACACTATTCGTTTTTTTTTAAGGATTCACTTCGAGCATGTGTGATTTGCACACATTTTGTTTTTTTATATGTATAGTTTCAAATTTAAACAAAGTCTGTCGACGTTGGATTAGTATGCGTATGAGAAAACATAGTCGCTATTGTGCTAGTATGAGATTCTAAAATTTTCTACATGGGCTAAAAGACTACCGAGATCGTGTTACAATTTAAAGATTAAAATCATCTAGCTAGAGAACCCCGATTTTGTAGATGTGGCGTATGGAACCCGTGGTTGTGTAATCTATGGATGGTCCTTCAACACCACAAAAGTTATCGTTTTTGCGCTTATTTATAGTAACAACTATCAGTTATCAGTACAGGCTGGATAAATTGATAAGAAACAATAATATGCGTCGGTGTGCCAGATTGAGCTTCGTGCTTTCTTTTGATTTGTGAACACAATCATATTTTTAGAACATCATTTGATATATTTACCTTCCGTATTTTTAGATTCACGATAATTGCAAACTTGTAACCGAAAATACCGTGCACGCGTGCATTACCTACTTTCTCTCTTAATGTCTATCGCAACTGATCGGCTGTGCTCGTAGTAACTTCAGAAGCGATTGCGTTGGTAATTCGAAAGGAAAACTAATGGCTATCCTGTATACTTAGATCGAACAAGTGAGATGAATATTTTTTTGTGTTCATTTCTTGTCTTTTATTGAGGATTCATTTGTATTGCACATTCCCAATCTTGTCTCTCTGATATGTGTTCCCAATACACCTGTAAGGTTCTAATATAATGAAGCTTGAATTTAATTGTGTGTTATAGGTACAATGTGCAAGTTTTTTTCCTTTGTGGCATTTTGATGATTCTTACGGCAATCGATTGGACATACTTAATCTTGCGAGTATTAATAAAGACAAAACTTAAAGCAGTATGTTGACTGCGCAGACGACTAACTGATGACAATTAAACCTGTGGACAGATAGATCGATTTGATTGCGGCCCCGTCACCAATACCTTTCTGTTTTGCCATTTTCCTAGTACTTGCTGTAGGTTAATTGATTTATGGATATCCCTCTATATTTATTTATTGTTTCGTAAGTATTGTTCATAAGTATTGAAAGTTATCCTATTTTGATATTTGCTTCCGGTTAATAAGGCCAGGAGGTGTGCTATAAGCGGTTGACCTAGAGCAAGTGAAACTAGGACAATCTGGGAAACCAGGTCGCTGAAAAATGTACTTTACTGGAAATAGTGTGTAACGAAACAAACATGAATATTCACCGTAAATGAGACGGTGTGAGCTGGGTTTTGGTTTCGGTAACGCATCAGTTTCATCAGCCTTTGGGGTTGCTAATATCCATTGGCGACGCGACGGTGAAAAATTTGTCCGAAACCTGGTGTGAAGTTGGTTTTATATAAATGTGAATAAGTACTGTGGTTCAATTTATTACAATGCGTTTAACTTCAGTACTAATGTCCAGGCATTTAATAATCTAATTTAATATATTATGTACGTATTACTTGTGAGATACATTGTGTTTACATGCGATGGCCAAGTCAATTCACTTGTTAAAAACTTATAGATTTTTAATATGGATATGGTCGTAGTAAGATGTTGTTAGGTTAGCTAATTACGTAATTACTTAAGACAAGGACCTGTGGTGCGTCTCTAAGTAGGGACTGAATAAATTACAACCGCTAACAATTATTATGAGATTTATTTAATACCGACTTGGTATTAAATGAATCTTACAACTTTTGCGATAAGAGAACTGAGTTGTGAGACTTGAAAGTTATGTTTTTGATGGCATTTCAATGACATGTAAACATTTAATGACATTTATTGATTATTCAATTTGTAAGAATTATCCAAGCAATGATTGAACTCAATTATAAAATTATTGCAAATTTTACCACGTTGCTTTAGTCACCTAAGGTAAACAGAGAAAAGTTTTCGTGTTAGGAGGAAAAAATATGTTTTTAAAAGCTTTTCTACAATTAGCATTTGACTTTTTCTTTTCTTTACAAGATAATTAAAAACTGAAAAACACGTAAATATTTAATTAATACAAGCATGAAAAGCTTGTTATTAATGAAAGGGAAATTGGTTAACTATTATTAGTGTGTAAAAATCCATAAAAACTTTACTTCCTTATTCTGAAGGGAACTGGGGCTCTATTTTTGAATTTCACCGATGACTTATCATATTCGTATACGAAACCTTTTCACTTGTGATTTTCGTAGCGAGTGGTCACAATTACTGCATTTTTGAACCATTCGAAACTATGTTGCGAAGTAAATAAATGAGTAATATTTTAATCGTTTCACGCAGAAGAAATGTCAATAGGTACTAATCGGTAATGGAAATAAACACCTATAACGTGTCTTAGCCTGAAACGGAACGTTAACTAACGACTTGACATTTAACATTTCATTTCAAATTGTGACATGACGTTTGACACATTCTATCGAGCGAATAATGAATTCGAATGGTCAAGACGACTCGTTAACAAACTCGTCTATGCGAATTTCAAAAATAAGGAAATATGAAATTCGTATACGTTTTCGAGATTTTCGTATACGAGTGAAATTCAAAAATAGAGCCCCTGAACGCGAAGACTGTTTTTGCGATAATATCGCAAAATGTATTTAGATATTTATAAATGCACATATATTTTCAAGTCCCTTCTAATTTAACAATTTTTCTTTATAAGAAAACAGCGATCGAAGAGCCCTGGAAAAGTCCAATTAGTAAGTGACCCTTCTTTCTTTTTAATCATCTAAAATGCAAATTACATGCCAGTTGCTGGCTCGTGGAGGGCGGACAGCGGCGTCCACCAGCAATTTGAGCTAATTACGGAATACAATTTATGTATATCGTTCGTCCTATAATGGCAAAAATACAATACGAAAATAACATGCCTAGTGCCTGCCCGTTGCGACAACTGTGTCCACCAGTAATTACATCGAATTACGGACTAACTACATATTGTGATCGTTTTATAGTTAATTGCGTGTATAAGCAATTTGTTTACACCGGTCGGAGGTACGCCAATTAGGGGAAACCTATGTCCAGCAGTGGACTTCAAAAATAGAAGCAATTTACTTAAATTTTTATTTAGGTATTGTTGTTGAATGCTTGTATATAATCTGCCCAAATGAAGTTTTTATGTATAGCGCAGTAGCCGACGGCCACGAAACATAATGTTCAAAGTAAATGGTCTGCGCTTTGAGCTTCAGTGTCGAGCGTTAAAAGCAAATGTATGTATGTTTTCGACCTTATGTGGCCATGAAATTGAACTCTTTTGAAATTGATCTCTTGAACCGCAATAAAAGAACATCTGAAACTTTTCCACATTGTGTATTAGTAGCTATTATGATGATCAACACGTAAAAAAGTGAAATAACTATAAAAGGAAAAAAGCAGCATAAAATTTGTATCTAGATATGAAACCGGTTTTTAAACATTTCATTGTGTAATCATATGCAGCTGCCATAACAATAATAAAGAATAGGGCGATTTTTGTTCCAAAAAATATTTGTGCGCCTCTAATGTATTACCTATGTATGTGGAAAGTACTTAAATACAATTCTCAAATTGCTCTTTATATTCAGGTCAACAACATTAATTACAATCATTTAAATTTTTTTTCAAACAACAACTATCAGGACTAACTATCACTAACAGTCCCTGTCCCATCATACCTTCTAGCAAACTAACCAACTAACTTTCCATAAAAAAAGAGTCGGATTCGGAATCAGAGTTAAAGTTAATAAAATAATACACTTTTCACTTGTTCGCACGTGTGTAAACTAATATGCGCACCGTTTGGAAAGGTTTCAATCGTGATTATTTGAATTTTTTGTGGCGTAAACTAATGGTCGAAATAATCCTTAATTTAGGTGTACCCGTAATCGCGGGATATTGGTACACGTGCCGCTCCTCGTATGTACAAAGCGTATGAAATTAATAATGGGCCCTCATTCACAGAAATGAAGGGTTGTAGCCTGTACGCACTCGACACATCTCACGTCCAATTCGTTAACTTTCGCTTTGATTTTAGGACAAGTTAGTAAGAATATAATTAAATGACTTTTTATAATAAAAATGTAATTAAAATATGTTTGTTGAATGTGTTTTCTTTAGCGACTTCTGAAAAGACGTAAACCGGTTTGTTCTAATCGAAACTGGTATTATAACCATATGTAAATGTTAAATATATTATTATAACTTTTTTGTTCTTAGCCGAGATCCCGATGCTAATTCTTGATCGATATGGCAAAATCCTTATAGGTATTTACAATATGATATGTATTCAATTTTCGTTAATAACACAGCGAATTACACAGCTGTACTCATTTTAAAATCAACTGATTGGTGTGGTTTAGTCACTTCGTTCTTTTCAGATTTTATTGAATAAAATATCTAGCAGTTTCAAAGCGATTACGTTTAATATGCTCCGATTAGGGTTATTACCGTGAGCAGTTGAGAACATAAGTATTGTGGAAATGATTCTTCATTCCTACATTCCCCCATTCTTCATTCCATTTCATTGGAATACAAGTTGAACAATCGTGTGACACCTTGTTTAATGGTTGTCCGTTAAACATGTCACTTGTGTGTGTCGACTTGATTGACAAGGTAATTGGTTCTTTTTTATATAGAATTAAGGTAATTAATCGCTGCCTTACCGCTAAAAGGTACATTACGCTGCCGCCCTTGACAACTGCGACCGACCTACAACAAGACTCAAATGGGGAATGGGATGGCTAGTCCGGTTAGCAGATGGTGTTAGAATTAGCCTGACAACCACAGCCGTTGCTTCCAGCGGTCGCGGAGACCGGTCTACGTGGCTGAGATGCTTATTTGTGGGTCTCAACTAAGAACTAGAATAATCAATGGCTTCAACCCATGGCCCACTACTGAGCACGGGTTCTCCTCATACCTCCATTGCGGACTGGTGGTTACAATGTTTTAATTTTAAATAAATTCAAATTCAAATCATTTATTCCGTCTTAGAAAATGACAGCACGTAACGACAGTCAAAATTTACCAAAACATTAACGGCCCTATTAATAAACATAGACTAGAGCAAGAGTAACTTTAAAACTTGTCGTAAATAAGATTTAATTAAATTCATTATTAATAAACATGTAGTAGCGAAGAAGTAAGCTACTCCAAGTCTTATCTCAGAATCAAAGATAGTCCATGTCGCTACATAGTTTAGCGACCGATTAGGCGTGCACTGACGACATTGACGTTCTAAACGTCATTGATATTTATTTATAACCTTTGATAAATTCGTAGGTTTTGGTTCTGTTTCTGTTCGTTACTTCGTTTTTATTGTTATTATGATGGATAGAGATTATTATAATGATGATTTGATGGTGATAGACGAGATACGTGAGGTGGAAAACCTTCCTCATTTACTGCGACGTGTCAAGTTGTACAAAACTCGTCAATCCATTGGAACTTCATGAAAGTGAGTTTCAATCTAAATACAGATTTTCAAGATCCACTGCCGTGTACATTATTGACATGGTAAAAAATAATTTAAGTAGCTGGTGATGCAAGAGGTGGCTTCATACCACCGTATCTGAAAGTCTTGACTGCAATTCGAACATGGGCCCGTGGAGAGGTAAATTATACTGAAATATTGAAATATATATGGCCACATCTTCAAGAACTGTCCAAAGATCAACAAAAAGGAACCACGTCAACCGAAGGTGGCACGTCAACCAAAGGGTTTGTTGACAGCACTTGCAATTGGTATTGAGAAAGATGCTTGGTATGTGGACAGTGGTGCTACCAACCACATGTGTAACAACAGGGAAATCATGGAGAAACTATAAGCAATGTGTATTATGTTCTGAATCTTTCTGCTAACTTGTTCTGTGTGTGCATTAGGAAAAAAGTTTCATATTTAAAAAGTAATTCTTTTTGTATTGGTGTGTTTGGTGTTATTAACTAGATGTTGGCAAGTTTCTAATGTTGTTAAGTTTATATAAATGATATTGGTTTAAGGGCTAGTGTTGGAACAAATATGTTGTCTGTAATAAACACAATACATTTTATTTCTAGGTTTTATTTCTTCTACCTTTAATGAAAAATTGAAACCACATGTTTGTGACATTACACCAATTATTTACTATTTGCAAGGAATGTCGTAATTACTAATCAATTAAACAAAAATTAATAATTGTTTTGGTTAATACTTATTATTTATTCTAAATTTCTTTTTTAATTTCTAAAATTTCTCTTTCTAAAGTTGCTGCTTTTAAATTTTCTCTAAGAATCTCCATTTTTAGTGCATGCTCCTCTTCCGCCATTTCCAAAGTTCTCATATGTTGTTCATCTTTCAACATTTTACTGTGCCGCACCATACTGCTCACATAGTCTTCATGATTCTGTAAATGATAAACTTAATTATATTTTTATTTATATTATTTTTGAAGTTATGGTAAGTCTTTCGGGCATTCACCTTCATTGACTTCCATTGTATTTTAAGTTGGCCGAGGTGTCGCTGTCATCCATTTAACTCATTAAACCTAACAATATAGAGAAAACGGTATGTTACTACACATCATAATACAAATAATCTTAATTTATTAGGTATATAATATGTAATTTGATAAATAAAAATAAAACGTTACTTTTTGTGGACATCTTCCCATGCTTTACTCTTAATTTTATTAGAATTCGTATCCAGTGATTTGTTCTCAATTAATTCAGCGTATTCTTTTGGAACAGAACGAAATAATTGCTGAAACAGTAAAACATTTTGCAGACACTTTCGGCTGTTTGACCAGATCACCAGAGCTATAAGAACACGCAACAAGACGACTTACCTTTTCTTCTTCATCCCAGTTACTTGAGCGAGCACGTTTTTGGTTCATGTTTTTAATAAAAATAAAGGAATACGAAACGAAACACCTAATTAAAGGAAATCAATTTCAAATTTTACAAGTAACAAACTGCGAGGAGTAGGCGCTTGAAATTTAAATTTGAAAGCTGTAGTGCACGTCTATTTTGAAGATGTCAATTCCAAAATATGAGCTGTCACTGTCATTTTAATGCATGAAGTCGTTCACTGACTCACTCTTTTTACTTTTAAATTATAAAGGTTGCCATATTTTACTCGTTCAACCCGGACTAAGAAATGTATTGTTCGTCCGACGCTACTCCATGTTTATTAATAGCATTTCAATTACGAAGTTGTTACTAGGTTAATCAAGAATTAACTAGTCAAAGTGTAGACTCGGATGACGCTTGGAGTAAGCGATTTTTATTAATAGGGCCGTAACAATTTAAATAATATTACGTATGTATATTTAACGACTTACATTAAACTACCTTTAATTGTACTATTGATATAAATCAGTAGCTAATCTTACGGGAGTTCATAATGTCTCGATAGATAAGAACTACTCTTATCTTATACTTAGGCTTTATAAAAACAAAACAGTACTGACAAAAACAAACCAAAACAAAGCGCACTCTATTATTTGTAGGTACAAAACTATTATTTGTAGGTACTATGATTCAATTCACCACCCTTCCTCCGTTAGTAATTGTGAATATTCAATTATTCTGTCGCAAGCGGGACGGGAAGCCTTTGATGTACTCGTATCAAAAGACTTTCGATTTAATCTCAGTGCAAAAAAATTGATGGGGATTAAAGCGCCTATTGTTCGGGAGTTGTTTTCATTTTCCTTTCAATTTTTTTTTTTCTTTTTAATTCTAATTGGATTAAATTTCATGCAGTTCAATTTGTTGTTCAAAATAAATACTTACTACTTAATACCCGTCGATTTATATTGTTTTTATTCGGACATCTACATTTCAACTTAACAGTTTTGCGAGCCATAAGTAACAAATGCCCATTCTGACAAAACATCCTTAGCATGTAACCACATTTATGCAAATAAATATCATTCGTTCGTTCATTCATTCATACAACTGTTCATTAGATTGAGTCGGACTCGTCATTCAGTGGTGGGCTGGCACTTTACTTTTAGGGTTTTAGGTCAAATTCAATGTAATTTAAATTTACTCTTGATTGTTTTCCCCTTCCGATAAATATGGAATTTATAAAATTAATTGACTTCAAAACTAACTTAAAGTTATGAAATAATAATGTAGTGGACTGTATAATAGATTAAGGAGACAAGGTGACGTGGATAATTTGGAGACTGGGATACTGGGATAATAGAAACGACTTGCACTGACTAAACACGGACTCTAATATAAAGAAAAGAATTACAATACTACAATACAACAATGGCTTACACTTCAACTTTACAACACTCAGTAGCTAACTAATGCGAGATCTAACAATTCAATTCAGCTCAACGTGTCGACTCTTTGGTTCGTTCGTCAACTCGTTGTTTGCCTCAACTCAACTCGTGTCACTCCGTTTGTGTCACTCCCCGTTTGCGTGCCAGTCATGTCCTTATATTGGATTCTTAAGCTCCCTTCCCTCCGCCAAAGACCAATCGGCGTCACATTAAAATCTTGGGAACTAACTTGAGTTTTTTGCCCATATCTTTTCTATCCGCGGGCTGGCGACCCAAACGGTCTTTGTGTCCACATCTGGCACTACAGAGGTTTATTGCATTTACAAGTGGCGTTACCGCACAATTTATTGCCACATCAAGTGTCGGTACCCCGCGGTTTGGGATCCTCATGCTGGCGCCTCGAATTACTTTGTTTTCTATATGTCTCGCTCTTTCTTACATCGGGCACATCGGCATCCCTTTCTTAGTCCTATTTTGGCACCGACCGCATGGTACACGCTAATACATACTAATTTCATCTTTATTCTTACATGGTTACATTCTATAATCGATTGTACATATGGCTTAACCCAAACATTATTTATTACTTTTATCTTTAAACAATAGCACTTCTTAGTGAATAGCGAGTTATCCACTACAATAAACTTAACCATTATTCATTGTCACTTATTGAAACACTTAAACTTTATTTATTGGCACTTCTTTAAACACTTAAACATTATTTATTACCACTTTTGTTCTAAACCATACGATTTCTTGGTATTCACGTTCTGCATCGCGAGTTGTCCGCTACAAATAAAATAATTGAAGAGCCTAAAATTAATAAATATTGTATTACTAGTGACCCGCCCTCGCTTCGCTTCGGGAAACTTTGGATAATTCTCACTTTATCTTTAATTTATAAAGATAGCCTATATGTTATTCTGATTAAGTTTCAGCAAAATCCATTCGGTAGTTTATGCGTGAAAGAGTAACAAACATTCATACATCGATACAAACTTTCGCATTTATAATATAAATAGGATAATACGAGATAAACATTCAATGGGCAACTGGATATATCTGTTGGTTCATGAAATGGTGGCGTTCGTACCCCACATAGGTCGCTCAAACGTACTGACACAATGTAAAAGGACCGGCATTATTCGAAAGAATTGAAATGAAACACCATATTAGGGTGTCCATAGAAATACCGAATAGTGGCCAAAGGCCTAACTTGCACGTGTCTGATGCTCCATGATATAATTGAAGCAAAAGCAAAAATGTGCGTATTGTAAACTACCTATAATGCATCGTGTTTAAGCATTGATATGCTAATTTTCGCGAGAACGTTTTGCATTTCAATGATTTCAGTAAACCGGATGGTAAATGTAACCAGGTGTACTTGGTAGATTATATCTATTGTCCGTACAATGTAATCAACTGCATCTTCAGCTAATTTAGTTACTCGTGTCTTGTGTTCATGTTTACGAGTACCTACTTACCTATAGTGTTATGCAAAACTAGATAAGAGCATTAGCAAATAGTATTGATTTTGTAATCTTTGAGTCGGATAAGGGCGGATATTTCATAGATTTATGATATAATTTAAGTAGTAAGTACCCAAACCTCGCGTTGGGAAACGGATTCCTTACGTTAGCAACAATTTATTACCTATTCAGAATCACGTCTTATCGTTCTCTATGTAAAACGGGCTTTTTGTGGAAATTAAATATTTATCCGCGGTACAGTTCGTATCTGTCACTCTTCAGCTGCTACAACTATCTCTAGGTAAGTATGAAAGTCACATCGATCCAATTCTTTGTTTTGCCGTGAATGAAGGTCTTACAAACACTTGTAATTGGAAAGATATTAAATTTAAGCTAGAAACGGTAAAAAATACGATCTAGAGAATACATTTACTTGCAAACAGAATGAGGTTAAACGATGGCTTTATTCTATAGATTGTATAGATTTTCACTCCATGTCGCTTGCAATGTGGATCAGCTTTGATCACTGCGTTGTCTCTCCATGTTCATTTCTTTAAAGCAGAAGTCCGCATTGACGCATAAATACTGATGGATGGGTTGATAGACTACCAGCCTAATAGGGATTTAATGTTGATCGTTTCATTAAGTTAAAAGTAAGTGTAAAACATTTTGTCTTTATCAACATACATTTGTTCGTGCGTTTCAATAACAAGAAAGATACTGTATTCATGAAGAAAAAACGTCGTACCTTACTGGTATCACTGGTATCATTGAGTTAGTATTTCTGTTTCATGGGGTACGAATACAAGAACGTGTATAATAAAACAAATTATAAACCTTTACTAACATTTTACTCATGTAGTGAGCTACAAATGTCGCCTTTTCTAAAGTGGCCTAAGACATGGCCTACAAAGCACCGTTATTTTAAGTAGCTGCCAACTTAACTTAGAACTTTGGCGCTAACTACATAAAGTCAGTTATTAGAAAGTAGTTATAAAGTTGTTATAAATACAGGTACTAACAACACGACTCATCACAGCTTTTAGGTAAATATACCTAATTGAAGAAGCGTCGTTTATGTTCAAATAATGTTCGTCAGACGACTTATGTTTTTCATTTTTCATGGAGAAATATGAGAACAAAAAATAACGACACCTTTTTTATTTTCATCTCTCTCATAAATAACAAATTTATCAAATAATTGCTGCCCTTAATGTGTGACATGGACGGGTTCCATACGCCACATCGAATTCCATTACATCGAAGTTCATGACATCGAACACGTTACAGGCAGCGTGCGTTTAGCTACAATTTTAAGACACTTCGACAAGAGGAAGGCCCTTCGTTCCGTTATTTATTAAAGGAATCAACCTGGGGTTTAGTCTTCTAATTTATAAATGCTGAGTGTTCAATTAAAGCATTTTTAAATTAGCAAACTTGGGCCGTTGGTGCTTAAAAATATGGTACAATAAGTTGTTCTGCAGCGGCTAGAAGATACCCTGGTATCTTCGAGACGTGTGCCACCCAGTCAGCTGTGTAACGCCAGAATACAGAGTACTGTTCATTAGCTAACTCTCGTAAACTCGGTGATGCGACGTTGCCGCTCTTACAGATGTGTTTCACGGATTAATGGCGACATCATTTTCACGTTTTACATGGAAGAGAAAACGTACCCTTTCGTAAAGTCGTATATTTTGATGATTTTTTCAATTGTCGCTAATGTCACAATTATGTGTTCATGTGTAATCCTTGGAGTTTAATATGGGAAATAAAACATTAATTACTAAACAACGATAAACAACCGAGTTATCACGATTATTTGTTTAGCCCACAAGATATTATGTTGCCGTAGAATGTAGGTATAATTAGGAAAGCATCTCTTTGACAGTCTCCGTATAAAAGGATATTGCATGCCAGCGTGTAGGAGACTGCTAGGTTTTGTGTCGTACAGTCTGACCCAATTGTGTCTACTCGTACGTGGGTGGTAAGGCTTTCTACTCTCCTATTATCTCTCCTATCGTGAACACTCTACTAAAAGTGACCGAGTTCGGAGTGTCGAAGTGTCTGTTTGTGTGGGTTGTGCGTACTAATCGCAGAAACGTCTTTACCAATTTTGGTTTTCATAAATGTATATTGGCAAGCTTCAATTAAAATTTAGTGTTGTTAAATTTTAATCAGTTCAAAATTTAAAAATAATATGTCAGTTTAAATAATATAATAATGGACTATGGCCTATACCCCTCACACTGTGAGAGGAGACCCGTGCCCAGCAGCGGGACAGTTATGGGTTGTGATGATGAAGTGTGGTTTCAGCGAAACGAGGACGGAATCACTTGTTACACCAATAGAATTAACAATAGAAATATATGAATAGAATTAACATTTTGTTCGCCCAAATGCCTGAAATATATTATATAACCAATATTAAAAGATTCCTAAACAGATAATTAATATACTTTTAAAATGTCGTAAATTAATTTCAAGAAATAATAAAGTATGATCAGGAATAAATTTATTCCTAGACTCGAATTTTAAAGTAAATTCTGTGGGAAGATTTGTGACAGAATTCAAATGAGATTGTAAGAGTAGCTGCGGTTGGTGATCACATTTACAGTTCATATTTTACTTTAAATAAATCGAGATGTTTCGCTGCTATATAGCAAAGAACGGCTCAGCATACCAATGTATCGTACGTCGCCTGTAAAAAATAATTATTTTCTAAAACATCTTTTCGGCTTATGAACCGATTGAAATTAAACTTTATCTTATTAAATAAGTATACATCAATGAAAAGCGCATCTAAATCAGTTTAACTGTTTCTGAGATTTGCGTACTCACGAACAAACAAACAGGAAAAATCTATCATTCATTAAATACGTTCAATAATAGTTTTTATACAAAAATCATTCATGTACACGGACATCCATAACTTAAAGTTTAATAATATAATATATTAACATGTAACGTAGTAGGTAGGTCTATTCAAACATAGGTAATAGACAGTATAAATATCATAAACTCTGAAAACATTTGTGTTAAATGCAGCCGTGTGAATGCCACCCATATTTCCGATATTCCCTAAACTTTCACCGTCAGCCAAACAGCGCCAGACTGTTTTCCAGGAAACAATACGTTAGCACCATTCAGCCGATTCATACTCGACGTTTATTTGTACGAGAAATTGAATGTTTTCACGGCCAGCAAAATACTTTGCCAATAAAAGTTATCGATAAATTGTCAACGCATTAAAAGCTTAGTCGACACTATTAATTATAATTAATTCTGTTGAAGTACATTGCTACTTTCATAAAGCATTCATAAGACAAAAAGAACCATCAAAATCAGTAGGTACACCAACCAAAAAGTTACGTGGTAAACTTAAAAAAATACAGTCGAATTGAGCACATCCTTTTTTTTAAGTAGGTTAAAATACAAGTATTTGCATTCATTTTTGTTAACAATTGAAACAAACGAAGCGAAGTTGTGTGTGTGTGTGACAGGCGGCTGGAAAACGTTGGAAAAGCTAATTTAATTTGACCTTTTAAGCCTTCGGAGTTCATAAAGAAAAATCTGTAACGCAGTCGAGCCTACTGATCGACTTTGTAGGGTCTTATGGATTTGATATTTACCTAGCTTTTACCTTAAATTACAGAGAAAAAGTAGATGCCAATATGTTACTAAAGAAATACGATTATTGTTTACGTGTTAAACCTAAGCTTACCCTCGAATGATACAATTTTCTATATTAATCTATACGTGAAAGCTTTGATATGATTAAGTAATGTGAGTTTTCGACTTTAGAGGAGGACTTAATTCGATTTATGAGTCTCGTTTGCTTATTGACGGGTTTATCCCTCTGATATTGTTGACGTTAATTAAAGAGTACCTAACCAGCCTGTGACCTAATTCCAAGAAGCTTTACGTTACACTCCGACGAGATCATTAAACATAGTCGTTTATTTCCCTATATAATATATAATATTATTCCATATAATATTATTCCACAGACCAAGTTCGCACAACAAAAATTTGAAAAAATTATCAAACTTGATTCAAAGTTTCAGGATTGGCAGTCATAAAATAGTTGTCGTGATAGCTGGTTTCGACGTTTTTCCCGTCCTGGGTTCAAATCTTGTACGCACCTTTTCTTTTCAAAATAATGTGCGTATTAGAATATAATGATCATTTGCTTCGGCTAAGGAATACAACGTGAAAAAACCTGCACACGTAAGATTTCTCCATAATGTCCTCAAAGGTGTGTGAAGTCTGCCAATCCGCTCTTGGCCAGCGTGGTGGACTATGGCGTGTACCTCTTTGTGAGAGGAGACCCGTATAGGACTGTTAAGGGGTGCGATGATGATTATGATAAAATAAGTAGGCTCGCTAGGCCGATATAACGGCGGCATAATACTTGCAGCATTGTAGTTCTTCTGTAACTATCTTCATATAATAAAAGCATAACTAAACGATGCGTAATTGAAAATAATTTAAGATCAAGTAGTATTCAAGATTATTTTTAATACAATAGGTACCTTAACAGTGTTTTTCTGAATTTTTGTTTGTTTTTCTGTCTGTCGGTCTGTTGGTTAATATTAATAAATCAAAAAACTGTTTAACTGGTTGCCTGCTGTTTTGATCAATTTATTAAAATAAAGTAAGCTTGGAGGAACATTTAGCGTTTGAATTATTTAAATCGGCTCACAAAAATGCATCATATCCTATACTATTTCTGAAAAGTAAACCATAATGGATTTCCTAGGAGAAATTCCAGGGTTCATGTCCTTGTCCTCAGATGAAATGAACAGAGCTAATTGAGACAAATCTGACGAGTCCAAACTGGGCTTCAAGGCTCCGTCGGCCATTTGTTCATTCATCAGAAGCTTGTCATCAGATGTCGTCAGGTGAAAATAACAGAGAAATCAAAGACTTCAAACAGTCAAGATGAACTTTATTTTTAACAACCAAATTTTTAATCGATTGAACCAGTTGAGGGTGTCTATACTTTTACGACTAGAACAAAGTTCATTTGCTCATTACATAGGCGTGATAGAAGCATTTGAACATTTCTGTTCATTCACTCGGAAATGTATTAACACGTTCGCTGCTGAGAACGTGTACGTCGTGATTTTTTCCGTAGAAAATTACGATCGCCGCAGCCTATGTATTACCTAATGCTAAATTACGTGCAGAGATATGTAGGCATATTGTGCGAAATCAGAAATAATTGCGTTTAAATTTATGAGGGACGATAATTACATTTTAGTATTTTATTTAAAAGCTTTCATTTCAGTTGTTGATTATCACAGTTTTGATAAGTGTTGTTAACTGTAACGAATATCGTAGATATTTTAAATCCCTTGAATTCTTCAATGTGTCCGTGTGTAAGGATACAAATTGGATAGAGTTATCGGATTGCAGTGTTCACTTTGGCGTATCGTGTGTCTATTAATGCACCGGTTAGAACGCTTACCTTCACAAATCCCCCAATCGACTAACTCGAATCATTCCAGATAAAAGCAGACCAAGGTATGTAGATAAATTGGATGTTGAATACTTGGTTGAACACAGATGAAATTTATTGTGAAGTAAGTGACTGATATGCACATTCACTTAACGTACTCTAATGCTTTTCCTGTTATAGATTGGTCATCATAAAGGGAAAATGTGTCACCAACAACCTTCGTACATCATTCACTATTACTAACCGGCTTAAGAACATAGATAAAACTTAGTTTACGTAGTCTCAAGTATTGAAGAGAATTTTAAAGTGCTATGTTTATGCAACTTGCTGGCAACTTTGATTACTTAACTTCTTTACTTTGTATAGCTTTACTTAATAGTACCAACTAACAACTTAATACGACTTTGTAGTAGAACTTTAATAAGTTCTAATACTCTTTACTTAATACTTTAAAAAATAAATGCTATTTGTACGTACATTAAACCAATGAAACGATATGGCTTAAATATATTTTCTCCGTTCAGCGATCCACTTCATGCCCAGAGTTTTATTTATAAAGTTTGCTCTCGACTTATTCCGCAAATGGAAAGCTTTTACGGCTGCCGTAGCATCTTCCTGCCAGAAGCCAAGCAAACATCGTCTAATACTTAAACAGCTAAACATTTCATTTAAGGTTATATTTCCACATACTGATGATGATAAATTTGCAATGAATTAGATATCTGGGCCGAACGGCACTATCTACCGTTTTACGAAACGTTTCGTCTTATTTTTAGGCCCTCACAGATTGGGCCTGAATAATGTAAAGGAGTTTGTCTAGCTTATACTATACATTTGAAACTTTTTTGCGTATTTTGATGATTTCTAGAGTTGTAATTTGTCATACTGATTGCATACAGATGGCAGCTAAGATTTGCGTACAAGTAACCAAAAAATTCAGAAATAATCAGCATATTTATGGTTGCGTGGTTATCTTATTAAACCGCACCCTTGAGTAACTAATACTATAGTTTAATATTATTAATACCGTGTTCAGTTTTCGTTTGGAAGAGATTGTTTGCTCGCTTGCGTTAAGACGGCCTTTGTTCGAAGCCCATTTTATGCTGATCTAAATATCTACTCGTATATCTAGCTTACTTTACTTAAGCTTATTTATATTATAATAAAAATGAAAAATCCACGTGTCTCTGAATGACGTGTACATTGCACAATGGAAAATCTCTGTGGCAAACATGACATAATAATGTCAATCGCGTGGATTACCATCCAACTATCAACCATATCCGCTAACTACTTCCACGTCAGCGGAAGCTTCGTGCACTACTAACTACTAACTACCTCACTACGTGGGCGCGGGTCTGCATCGCTCATCAATTTATCAAAACTTTCCATGACCTAGTTCAATAAAGCATGATCACATAAACGATACTTCATTTCGTTTACGTTATACTCGTAATGTTCCGGAGTTTGGAGACATAAAAATCTTAAAAGGTTTCTTTGGCTTTACTCGTAAAATAATCGTAGGGGTATATTTTTATCCGAATGGGCTATGCAAAGAAGGGTAATATGTTTTACAGTCTGTTACACCCCTGTACTTCATTGGGCAACACCAATTAGATTTGTTTGACTTGCGAGTGAAGTGAAAGAAACCAGTGCCTTGCGACCACCTCATCGGACCGAGTAGGCTCACCTAGTGTCATAGGTGTACTATAACTATAAATAATTAACTACTTACACAATTTATTTTATTCAATTTAAGTATTAAACTATTTCCGATGATATTATCTTTATTCATGATGTTGCCCCCACATAACTACTCTTATGATTGTTTGTTCCCCTGTTTGGTTTGGTTACCAAACCCGTGTTCCAATTATTAACATTCTTACGTCAGTCTATTTTTTTTTTGGGAATGCGAGATACACTTCAGACATTAAAAAAAATATTTAAATCATTTTCATCATTAATTTGTCATTTTTCATCATTTCATAGGTTAGCTACCATTCTCAGGTAAATTTTCAATATTCCTTATACGCAGTCAGGATTTAATATTTTAACTTCTTACTTGTTTCGTTTAATAATGATTCTTAATTTACCATTATCGTGACTTGTATTTATTGAGACAATGGAGAGCTTTATACAAGATAATACTGGGAGGCGTGAGGGGTATGAGTTTATGAAGAAAGAAAGTAGTTACAAAATAAAATTGGAGTCATAAAATATTTCATATTTCAATAAGTTAGTAATGGACCAGGCAAACGAATTTTTTTTTACACGTCAAATAAATCTATAAAAAATTACAAGAAAAACTGTGTTTTTACTTTTTCCATATCTCAATAAATGGCTGAGATATTAACGATCAAAGTGCGTATTTACGGACGTTGGTTTTTTTAAAAACGCAGGCGGGCGGTCACTACTCGATGACGTCATCTCTCAGTAGTCGCGCGTAGTTGATAGGGATTTTTGACCGAAATGTTAATTTAAACTCAAGTAAAGCCGCGAGCAAACCTTAGTTAATAATAAAATAACATATATAATTCACATACTATCTACTACATCTATGCAAAATTTCAAGTCTGTATCTATAGAAATAAGAAAGTTATAGATTTTTGAACTGCATAGACCCATATTTTCTATACTTGCGCCGTATCATGCTCGCGGCCGAGCCACGTCGTGACGTCATAGCGTAAGCGCGGAAATTCAAAAAAGGGCTTGAACTTCTCGTCTTTATAACTTCGGAAATACTGCATGTATTGAAGTGAAATAAAAAGTTATGTAATGTATATGACCTAAGCTCGGATTTTAGGTGTATTTGATAGTAATATTTTGACCCTTTTGCCTTCTCCATTGTAGAGACTGGAAATTAATTTCTTTTTCAGATATTTATGAAAAACTCTGGGCAAATACATTTTCTTATTCCTGATTCCTTATGAATAGAGGAATAAGTAAAGTATCTTATTTAGGAACAGATTATTATCAAAGTAATTTATAAATTACTCAGTAAGTCGCTATGTAGATACTTTATGGAAAAGATAAAAAGACATTTCGTAGTCGGTTGCGAAATTTAATAACAAATTTATTAATATTTCAAAGTTAATATATTTAGAATTCAATAAGGTACTTAGCATTGAAGATTTTTGATGTAATATTATAAGCATAGAACATCCTTACTTTGATTTGATTTGCGGAACATAGTAATGAAACTGGTCTAAAACTCTCATTTTGTACAAATTGCCCTTAATTGGTAAAATAAAACTGATCATAAACTTTAGAGTACACACAAGGAAAATTCTTTCAAATTATTTCATTGCACTTACACTGTTCTGTATCAATCAATTTACCATAATTGTTTATTAATCAGTACATATCGACGCCAAAAAGCGGTAACGTGGTAACCCACACCCATGACAATTTTTATTGCAGATTCGGAATCAGAAAACAATCTGTGTCGAACGGTCCAAGTCTCGTAGCTCTACGATTAATAGAAATTGTGGTACAGCGTTGAAATTAACCCTATTTTGACACATTATCCTATGAAATCACAAAAGTTAATCGGCTCGGGCACAGAGTAGTTAAAAACGGGATTTAACTACTCTGTGGCTCGGGTGAACATTTGCTATTTTGTGGGGTGTTTTGTGGGGTGCGTTTCCACTTTTTGCATTTACTAATACTAATACAATTGTAAGTGATCGACCCATGTATACGGGTTTACGTGAAAGATATTTGATTTTCGACTATAAAAAGGTATTAAGTATTCATTTTCATTAAATACTGAAAGATCCAGTTATTAAAAAGCATTATACTGATGAAATTGATTCAACACGAAGCTATCAATTCTTATAATTTCATCAGATTACACATACATAGGTACGTTCTATATGATAAAGGCATTACTAAATATCATATCGTAAGTTACATAGTACTCACCCTACTGCAAACTTAAATTATGTTGGGCTAATGGACTTCGCCTGTAAAGTTTTAGGACACAACGTTAATGCTTGTGTTGATGCATTTCAAACCACAAACACACACACACATACCGTGGTGTGAACATATTAATGGCCGCAATTCGAACAAAGGCTCTCTCCTCATAACTAAAGCAGGACAGAGCTTACTCCACCACGCCGCCCATGTGGACGGAAGGGTTTCGGGCGGCATAAAAACATTCCAAACCAAAATAAGAACGTTAGAAAGCCTCCGAGACGGCTTGACGACTGCTGCCAACGACATGTAAGTATTCTGTCATTACACTCATGTACGTCATTTTTTTAATGTATCTACGTAAGCCGGCCTGGAAGCGCTTCACATACCTACAGAAAAAAAGGTATTATTTATAAGTAACAAAAGTAATTCCAGTTACGATCTCACAAGTATTTAATGGCGCGACAGTGTAGGGTGAGTCAATCATCGGCGAATAGATCGCAATTGGGCATGCTAATGGCATGGAGACGAATGGTCGGTTCGTCGGGCATCGTAATTGCGTGCATATCAATGGGCAGGTGTCCTAATGGAAATGGCTATTGCTGTCCAAGGCTATTTGTCGCATCAGCGATCTAACAAATCGTTAATACGCGATATGCTTTCTCATTATTAGGCGTTCAGCTGAAACCATTATTAAGAGATATTATATGCACACAATTTTAGATCGAAGGCATATCTATTTCATTTATTGTAATCAATCAAGCTAATGACGAGAATGGGTATTCATAGATTCTGTGGGGTCTCTTCTTCTTCCTGGAGGTATTTTAGAAGAGAGGAGTAACGCGTAACTTAGCTATCCCACAAAACACAGTTCTATTGTAAAGTGACGCGCCATGTAGGTACACAAAATAGTCAGTACAAAAAATTATTAAATAAAAACGAATCACGTACTTGGAACGTTCCGGAAAAATAATAAAACTTGAGAGGTCTCAAGGGACACCCGGATGGAACGAAGTTTCTTTCCATTAATTAGTGAAGAAATTGTAAAAAAATATATAATATTTAGATTATGTATATAAATACACATACATATATATATAACTATTATATATGTTATACTAATAATATAAAACATGCGCACGCCGCACGCCTTACAATAGCTTACTATAGCAAAATTTGCACACCAATAAATGACCGCAGTTGTACTGATTAATCTCCGGATACTGCAATTTACTAACTTAGCACAGTAATAAAGGCCCCACGGCGATGCGATCTCCGATAGTGGCGAGAAGAACGTCGTAAGCGCCGCAGGAATTAAATACGCTTACGCGTCTTGATGGAAGCAAATAAAAGTGTCGTGACAACTTTTCGTACGAATTATTTCCGTCTAGCCTCCTTTCACAACGCGCGATAAGGAACTTCGTTCCAAAAAAAATCGTTGAAAATATTACAAAAATGAGGTACTTTATCGAACGTGTGGGTTTGTAATCTGGAAGCGTGCGTATTACCTACCCATTTACATTCACTACAACTAGAAAGAGGCAGCCTTAGCGCGCGCGGCTGTAGGCATTTTATTTCAAGGACAGGGCCAAGTCACACTACTGTATCATAGTATTACCGTGCCGATGGTAAGTGGTCGCCATCGCCCGTTAAAATCAGTACCACAAGGGTCACCGATGCTTTGGCGGGCAAGAGAGGAGAGGAAACCATGTAAGTATGAAACCTATGGAAGTGACATGTCAACAAAAAATGCGTGCCACTGTTACGTCATCTGGCCACCAAACATGGCGGCTTTAGCCTCAGATCCACTAGTAGTACAAGTAGGCGGAACTAAGTCAATCGCGTTCACATGTGCACACTACAGGAAACTTCTTAAAACGCAGGTTGTCAAATTGCGGGCTTAAAAAGCGATAGCCATTGATTTATCAACTAAATTTTGCACTTATTGCCGATGGGCCAGGGACTTGAAATTTTAAACATAGCTCAGATTTAGGTGACAATACGAAAAGTAACAAAAAATGTGGTAAAATAGAATTTTTGAGTTTTATCTTATTAATTATATTATATGTATACGGGTAAACCAACCCTAAAAATTATCACCAAATCAAAAATCACATCCAGCTGGTGCTCTATTTAGAAGTGAAAGAAGGACAAATAAGTATCTACACTTTGACATTTATGACTATGGGTTGTATAGATATACAGTTATCAGTATAGTTAACGGCTTCAGATTAATCCAGGTGTGAGAGGAGCCGAGCGCTCGTTACCTACTCGTATAGTCGTTATTCAGTTATTCAGGTCACAGAGCTGATATTATAGCACACTGTGTAACTTGTAGATGATATTTTATCTGAATTGTGTGGAAGAAAATTCAAAAGACAGTGAAATTGTTTTAGAAATATGGTTTGAAAATTACATTACAATATACATTTTAATTATTATCGCAAAACATTATTAGTGGTACAGCTGGGCTCCGGGGTCCTCTTACAGTGAGAGGGACTCGGTCAGTAGCCCACCACGCTGCGCTGGCTACTTCACACACCTGTGTAAACATGTACAGTCACGAGGAATAATACGTATACATTGTAACGTTTTCTAAAATATCTTAACTTGAACAATAACAACAACAATTCGTTCTAAATTGTATAATTATACCTTATTTTGACATCGTTTAATGGTTAGTTAATTTAGAACGAATGATCTAAGCATACATAGGGACAGAGAAAGCGACTTTGTTTTATACTATGTAGTGATAACTAGTGACCCGCCCTTCGTTCGCCGTTTCGTTTCGGGAAACTTATTCCTTGCGTTTACAAAGATAGATATTATTTATATATTTTGGATAATGCACACTATATCTTTATAAATTATAGCATAGGTGATTCGTGGTCTTTTTTTCACAGCTTCGTCATCGCTGCCAACGGGGCCGCCGCCGCAGACTCACATCCCGCTCGAAGATCCGCCGAAGAAGACTCCACTGGCCGTTCCTGGACCCATCGCCATCGACGACTACATCTTTCCTTACTTCCTCCGCACGCCGCTGCTCACTTACGATCAAAACATGGATGTAGACCCTGGTTTGGATGACATTTATCGAGTGAGTGCATTATATAATCATCATTATGGGTTGACTGGTAGAGAATGCCACCAGGCGTTAAGTCCGCCCTTTGTAAAAAACCTGACTTCAGGTCTTACATAAAGAATAAATAAAAAAATAAATTACCTTCAATAAAATGATGGTCAAGAGGTTTTGACGGTTCCCGAACCAGGGGACCCGGGTTCAAATCCTGCACGCTCCTCTATTTTCACAAAATACATATGTGCGTGTTGAATTTAATTATCACTTGCTTCGGTGAACCTGCATATCTGAGAGTACTCCATAATGTACTCAAAGGTTTGTAAAGTCCACCAATCCGCATTGGTCAGCGTGGTGGACTATGGCCTGTACCCCTCACATTTTACGGGGAAACCCGTGCCCAGCAGAAGGACAGTTATGGGTTGCGATAGCGATGATGATTTTCAATAAGACAACCCATAGGCGAAGTATTGTGTGTATCTACTTAACCTTATTTACGCAAATAAATAATTTGAATGTGAATGTCGCGGTAATCCTTCTTGACCGCTCCAATCTAGTGCGAAGTCGTCAGGTAGGTTTTTGTAATTTAGTGTACCAGAGTTATGTAATGATAGTGCTACCGTAAAGACTGTACAGTGAGTAGGTACTGAGTACAGTGACTTCGATCGACAATCGAAACAATAAAAAAAGTGAAAATTGACACTTTCTTACGTATAATTAGTCCAGTAATTTCAGTTAAATAAAACGAATTGTTAGTTGGAGGCCAGGTCGTAATTATATACCTACCTACGATTGTTTGCCCGAAAAGAGAATTAAAAAAATGACTTGTTTAATTACTTCTATAATTTGAGTGAAACACTGTGATGTTCTTTTGGTGTCTTATACGTATCATCAAGTACAATGTTAAAAGAATTTAGTGTGTACTATTTTAGTACTGAACGATTCGTGAGTATACTCGTAAAATGTACTATTTTAATTCATTTTAAAATACGAGTATACTTTCATACCATATTTTGCCCCTTATCGATCGATTTACACAGATTCGAGCGTAATCAACAGATGGGGTGAACGGGGGGGGATGGGGGGGAATCAACAGATGGATCAACCTCCGTGGGGTCAACTCACTAACTATATAAACTCAACATTGACCATCGCGATATTCTAGGCAGCAAGTAGGCACTGCACCTGTTGCATATTTATGAATAAAGTGTCGCGTCGCGTTGGCTTGTTTGACGGTCACCTAGAATACCGTCAAAATACTCTCTCAAGGAATGTCGAGAACATTCGCCCGCAACGTAACAATTTAAGAGTCGAGTTACTCAATTATAATTTATAAGTTAATGCTTGACGTGCGTTGTGTTGACTTGAGTTGATCGTGCATGGTAACGTAGTTTTGTCGGTAAAGCCGACTTATTAAAACCTAGTAGATTAAAAAAAAATCGTCCACGAAAACCCGGTTGTCATTACGATTACAAATTTTCAAAAAAAAATGTTTCCGAGTTTTGCGCATAATTTTAACGCTTGGTCAATAAATAGATTTTTCTATTGCATGTCTTCATAATCATATCGTGCGATATCATCAATCATCCCGCGCAGCGTGTGATTTATTACGAACTTATATATTTGACGGTTAATTAAATGTGAATGCTTAACATGTACGGCGTCGAGATATGAATTAATACAACATAAGGCAATTCTCAACTGACCATTGTATGGAAAATGGTTTTTGTACTACATTTACAAGTAGGTAGCTACGTCGTGTCGATTTAACTCCAACATTTTACTTGTACAATTAGATCAGATTATAATAATGGAAATAGATATATGATATTCCATGTTTATTTAATACATTAGAAATCATATTTGGTAATGGACCCATTTACAGTCATCAGATATTCTATCCGTAATTAATTTAAAATACAATATTAATTTGTACCTATTTAATATGACAAGCCTACACCCGCGGCTTCGCCCGCCAAAAATCCCTAAATATAAATAACAGTTGATAAAAACAGAGAACCTTCGTACTAACTTTGCGCCCCCCTTTTACCTCCTTAGGAGATGATTTTCGAAAAAATATTTTAAACATGTTTCATAACTTTCAATGAAATACCTTCATATACCCGCAATAACAGCAAAGTTTCATACTAACTTTGCACCCCTGTTTTACCCCCTTAGGGGGTGAATTTTCAAAAATCCTTTCTTAGTGCTCCCCTACGTTATAAAAGGAACCCCCGTGCAAAATTTCAAGTTTCTAACCCTTATAGTTTAGGCTCTGCGTTGATATGTCAGTCAGTCAGTCAGTCAGCTTCTCCTTTTATATAAATATAGAATAGTAATAGTAACAATGTGTTACCTTATATGCTCGCCTGAACGTAGCTTCATCAAACAACCTGTCGCGAGGGGTCACCGTTCCCCGTCGGCACCGCAACCCATAACTGTCCCGCTGTTGGGCTGTCTCCTCTCTTAGAGTGAGAGGTACAGGGTATTACTTATTAGTATCCCCCTTTATATTTCTCTGGTTAAAGGCATTTATATAAACATAGATATAAAAGATTGAAGCGCTCATAGCCCGGCGGCTTGCGTCGATGTTAAGCGATCGACAAAGTTAAGGAGTGCGCACAGTACAACGACTCCACGACCGACAAACGCCAACGCGACTAAAACCTTGACAAAGCTAACATTCAATTATGAGCCTTATATCTTTGAAGGTAAGGTTGAATTTCGAACTTATACTTAAAATACCTATACGGCTCGCCCTACACCCATAGCCGTTCCGTTTCGAGACCAACGCGTCGACGACTCACCGTAGACGAGTAGTCCACGCGTCGACCGACACAATGACGTAATGTACCTAGAACGGAACGTCGGAGTTGAAACGGAGTGGAGACGGAGTCGAGTTGACGTCGATGAAGCGTTGATCGCGGAACGGAACGTCGGAGTTGAAACGGAGTGGAGTCGGAGTGGAGTTGACGTCGAGTTGGTGTAATGTGCGCACTCCTTTAAGCAACAGCGGGCGCGGTCGATAGTCGGATGGGATGGGTGACCGCTAGTGGCTAAATTTTTTAGCGCTTCCGTGCTTTGGAGGGCACATAAAGCCGTCCGTCCCGGTTGTTACTATTTGGTAGCACACGTTAAGCCATGTCGGATGCCATCGGGAAGCTTAAAAATTTCCGTCACTTGGGTTGGCCACTAACCCCTCCATCAATCCGCACTGGAGCAGAGTGGTCAAGTATGTTCTAGGCCTCCTCAAGTATGAGGATAGACCCGTGCTCAATAGTGGGCCATTCATGGGTTGAAGGGATAAAAGACCTTTTAATCATATTAACTGAACGGAGCTTGCGATATGAACCTACACGAGTTTTAATATGATCGTCGTGGAAGTGATCTACATTGACGTCATGACGTCACGTTTGACGTAATAGCGTGGCATCGTAGCCTGTTGATAGAGTGCGTGTAAGAGTGAGATGAAATCCAACTGCTACAATAGGCCAAGATTAAACCTTTGATTGTTGTCAGACGTTGTCAGTGAAAAGTATGTACAACCCTGATAGTTTATGGTTGAGTATTATTTCTTAGCAGCTTTGTAAAAAAAAACCTAAACTCAGACTTGTGGTTACTCGTTTTGAGACAAGATTTATTTTTTTGTCCATACATAAGCAGGGATTCGTGCGGGTGATGAGTGTTTAAGCGTTTAAAAAATGTGATTGTATTTCGAAGTTCGAGTCGTGTTCAATCTGCTTTGATAATGTTCTTGCTGCTCGAAGGCTTATGTTAGTAGTCAAAGCAATGTATGATGATCCAATACCACTATTTAGCACTTACCTTAATTTCTATGACAGTAAAGTCAATTCACTAAACTTTCTATTTCTCCTTAGGAGTTCGGATACATTGACAATACAATGGATGACAATTCGGAAACTCCACTGGATCTGGGCAACCAAGCGGCAAGGGAACGCCCGCCCGTGAAATTGTACGTGGACAACCTTCGAGATCTTTCTGAACAGCTGAGACGGAACTATCAGAGGCCTCTTGAATTCCAACAAACGCCTCTTAAGTTATCTGATCCGCCAATGGATCAAGAATTTCTCGAGCTAACTTCGCCCCCCAACCACCCCACTGAAACCAGTTCATCGAATCTTAAGAAAGGCTTTGCTTTAACTCCTCTGGATGTGGGATATTACGAAATGGCTCCGAAACACGCCCGTAAGTAACAACTTATATTTTAACTAAATTTTAATTTTAACTAAACAGAATAGATATGATTTATTGCTGCTATTATGTTTTACCTTTCGGTAAAATGTAAAAGTTTAACATAAAAGATTCAAGGCTTATTAACAGACCCGCTCCGCAATAGGAATGAATATTCACAGTATTGGAATAAGAATACAGGCGTAGGATCACAGCAGATTCTATTTCCTTTGTCTTGTATGTATTTTGAATAAGTGGCGGCTACTGCAGCATGACGTTTAACAGGGCATGTAACATATTTTTTGGTGGCTTGAGATGACTTTTTCCGGCCAATCCGTACACAAGTGGTGTATTCAGGTATCCACATGGTGTATTGTATTCATTAAAATTGACGTTTTCTTTCTGCACGATTTATACTTAGGTACATACTATAATATATAAATTGAATCGTTTTGGTCCTTTGAGTAATTATTTGAAATCATACTCAATAATATTTACATAATTTAAAAGCTATGTTGTTATGAAATATTTCTTTGAATATACATACATCGTCTTTTCCTTAGCCGAGAGTCACGGAAAGGTGGTTCACAATGCAAATGCTGAAATCGAGCCGCGGAAAACCAGACAGAATCCTAACCTGAGCCGAACAAAGACACTGGTAGCTGCCAATCTCGACAAACTCAGAGTCGGCCTGTAAGTAATATCCATTACCTACACATCACTGATAAATTATTAACCATTCAAAACTAAGCTAACTTTATTAATATTTAAGCTTGAAAAAGCAAAAGACTTTCATTTTGGGAACTAATTGTAGTTGTCAAGTGCAATAAACGTTACTCTTGAATTCATTCAGACAATTGTATCACATTGCGATTTCCCCAATAGCAATAAATTAACATTGTAGAAATTGGTTTACGTTATAATTATGTTAGTGATTTAAAATAAGTAATAAGAGTTTAATAAGGCAAAATCGGCAATGATGTAACATAATTATTTTACACAAATAATCTTAAAAAGAAATGAGCGTCAAATGAGGAGTTATACGGAAAAATATTTTCTTTGAATTATATATGACGATTCAAGGGTAAGTTATTGTAGTCAGCAAGGATTTGTTTGAAAAAAAAATCATAAAGCCCTTCATACGGACTCCTAAATTATAAAATATCGCAGTATAAAGTCGGTAAGTATATTATTTTTGTTACATTATAAGATAATGGTTTATATTATGTATGTATTTATGGTATATAACAAAGGTAAACATTTCCACCCTAGCAATGTTATGATTGTAAGACAGTAGATACCTTAAATTCGACTTTTTTAACGGTTTCATTGACACTTCCAACGTCGTAGTGTCAAAGGCAAGTTAGTGTGCATAGAGTAATTATACTAATTATATTAATTTATTTAGTGATTTTTTTATGCATTATTTTTGAAATATATTAGCATTCTGCACTCCTTCCCTGTATAAACTATAAGTGTGCTAAATTTCATACTCCTCCGTCCGCGTAATTTTCGTAAAATGGGGTACAAACACCGATACGGTGGATACAAAGTTTTTCCTTCACGTATTAATATAATTATAGATAATACAAATAATTACGGCACTAAATGAAATCTTCGGTTTTACGAGCTCTATACACCCTTGTTATTTGTTTTTGGATTTCATCAAATTAATTACATAATTTCATAGAAAAATGCATTTTTATTAAATTAAATAATTAAAAGATTCATAACTCTTCAAAATTTACTTTGACATACCACTGCGTGGTATCAAAAATTCCGTAATATTTGAGCGCTCCCTTCTGGATGCGCCATAGTTTAAATTTGTCTACAGTTTGAATTTTTTTGGTGCGATTTTTTTTGGGTAAACCCAAAAAATACCGTTTTTTCCAAAGTTTTAATCCAGTTTGTAGCCCTTGTTGAGCCCGACCCGTAGACACCGCGCGTCCCGATCCGACCACGTGAACAGCAAAAAAAATTTTTTTTTATTTAATTGGAATAGTTTGGGGCTGGAAACTTATTTCGTGTTTTACACTCTCAAAACCACAATAATATCCATTTTTACTTTATATTGTTCTTAACAAACGTGTATAAAAATACTATATAATGCCTTTGTATATCATATTTTCTATTTACTTACTTTATTTACTAGAAAATAATAAGCGTTTTGTCGTTCACTATTTGACATACACGCCTTAAGTCGCGCTTACAAGATGGCGCTACTGTCGTGCACGGTCCCTATATCATGCGGCGCAGTTCAGCTGTAGTAGTTACAAGTGAATAAAGTAGGTGTTGATTGCAGGGCTAATAAGGAGTACCGCATGCCCGTATCCTTACTACCAGCTAACCTGAACTGGTTGAAAATCCACCGTCCGAGGGTGGTGGAAGAGAGGTGAAGCTCAAGATTATACATAATTATAGAAATCCCCGATAGAAGCATGGGCAATATCGCCTGGCGCAAAACTCACCAAAATTTCATTTGCAGAAGGTGGAAGGACCTAACAGCCATGGTTATGACTAGTCTCTATTCCTCTTTATTTATCACCTCATCAACAGGTCTGACTGCAATATAGGTTAATGTGGTATTATACATATTTCAGTCGAGTTCAATATTTCAAAAAGGCCTCAAGGGGTTATTTAAAACCAGATCCTTGGTTACGAGCGCACGAATTGGCATTTTGTTTTCGAAGTCTCCCACTTACAGGTAGAATCCCTTTAACTGTAAAAGCTTTTGCGATTGGAGAGAACGAAAAAATTAAATTAATAAAAAAAACTGAATGATATTGTTCAGCAATACATATATTATATGGCAGTTTGAAATAAATAGAGATTTGTACGGATTAAATATCAGTGAAATCGAGGTTTCCGAACCTAAAACGTTTTTACGCCCAATAACAACTTTATTACCTACTGTAAGATGATAGTTCATGATAGTTGCTTTTCGTTTCTCAATTCGAAGTGTCTCGCGTTGCTAATATTTGAATATGATGGAAAATATCGCACTATATGAAATTATTGTTTGTATATGGATTAACCAAACTTTAATGAATCAGAAGAACTCAGACTCATGACTTAAAAATCAGAGATTTTTATTTTTGGTGATAGAACTTAAGTAATTCCAACGATTTGATAACTTTGAGCGCTATCTCAAATCATATTCACAAATTGTTCTTCATAACCTTCATAACGTAGATGGAGAACCTATTTGCCATGGGTTGTCGTACGCGATGCATATTTTTATAGTCCTTCCGCTTTTAGAAATATGTAAGTCTTAATAGTTTTAGTATTCCGTAGCTAATACGCATCTATCTTTAGATTTCTTATCACTTTACTGCTTTATTCTACTACTGTAGATGTATTGTCAGTAGAATGTAACATTTAGTATTTAATTTGTGTTATAAGTACATTTTATTTTACTTCGTTTTTCGTTCGAAAAAATATGAAAACATTTTTTCTTGTGTAGTAAATAAGCCGTTTTTTCTTTAACACCGTAATATTATTATTAGATAATTTATCCTTTGAAGTTCGCACACAAAGCTTAGCCCGCTCTATATTGGGAAACGTACAAGATATAAAGAACAGGGATACAATATCTTTCGAATTCAATAACATTTTTTCATATTTCAAATGTTGTTTAAGTACATAGTTACAAATCTAAGTAACTTTGTTACTTACGCATTTGAATCCTTATTTTCTAAATTGAAATTTCTTTCATGCTCTAGAATAGACTTTCGCAACATAAACGGAATTTGCTTTCTCGTCGCAATAATATCTTTTTCATTATTCAGCTTTCTACCAAGACATCTCTTCACATCAGGAAGAGTTTTTAGTTTTCTCAATAAATAAAATTGATGACAAAATGTAAAATATTATTATGAATGAATTCACGTCGATCATTATCACCTGGATCCAGTATAATATCGGCTATCGACCTATCGATTGTTTAAGTATGATGTCTTGATGAGTGTCTAGTCTAGAATCTGTGTCTAGAATTTTTAACATCTTGTCTTCTTAATCGAGCAATGCTTGTAGCAAAGCCTTCTTTGTAGAATATAATTAGATATTATGCATGATTGGCCTCTATTAAACTAATGGACAATATCAGGAGTGATCAATCCTATTCAATTTCGAATTCATTTATTACGATTCTTCGTAATGTTCTAGAAATAATATTGCAAAATATTAAATATAACTAATACAAATATTAAAGGAGAACATAATAGCGTGCAAGTTTCACCAAACCAAATTGTTCCGTCAAGTTAGTCAGTCATTGAAGCAGTTATGTTTCAACGAATGTTAGCGCTGGAAATATTTGAAATAAGCTCTTTATATTTCAGGTGCATTGTTTTTTGAAATGCTACTCAGTATTTCTAATTGATTGACGTATTACTATATTTCCTTTAATGGTGTATTAATAAGTTAGTATATTGAAATGAGAAGTCAAGTTTCTTCAGTACATTTATTGGATGAGAATGTAAAAGGATAGTGACGCAATATTTAATGACATGTAAATCTAAAGCGAAAGCTTTAAGGGCTTCGTTTAGCCAGAGCTACTTGTAAGATAAACAATTTCGATTAAGACTACGATAATGAGTTGGTTTTTACGCTACGGTTGGGATCAATAGCCCGTTTATCAGTATTACTTTTCTCACTACTTTAAGAGAAATAATAAAAAATCCTGATGGGTATTTATCTTGTAAGATCGTGACATTATTATAAATGGCCGCCAGCGTTTACTTAAAATCCAAGGCAAGGTAATTATAAAATAAAATATTTACTTACTACTTACGTACCTACTTATAATTATTATCGATCAGTTTGATTGCGATAATGATTTGCAGTCACTTTTTTGTCAGACAATCCACACTGAAACACGGCCATTTCCGGGCCTTCAGATGTAATTGTAATCTGCAATCACGATTACACTTTGCACATCTGGCTATAAGTCTATTCAACAACGATGACGGAGCCGGTTTACAACAGCTAAGGAATAAATAGAGAATTGGTTATTTGTAGAGCCTCTACGGAACGTAGACGTGACCCGTAGGGGCTCTACATCGCTCCGACGCTACGATGCTTGAATAAAGGCATCAAATTTCGATATATTCTGAAAATAGCTGACGTCATTACTCTTTCATAATAAAGGAGAAGCATGAAGTACGTAGAGTACGCCATCCTAAGGAGTAAATAATTTTATTTTTACTTGTGGTAGTAAATATTTGACAGCAATTACACCTTTTAAAAAGGCCTTCATTTTATCAAGACTACAGAAACTGTAGTACTAATGGTTTTACAGTACAAACATTGGAAAATGCTAAATAAAGACAGAAATAGACTTGTAGATGATGTACGCTACCACACAGGTGGGTACATTAAAATACCAACAGTCCTAAATAAACACATTCATTGTGTATTTTATATTTTTTGAACTGCGTACATTACAGCGTCTACCCACAACTCGGGTTCTTCCCACGTACTATGACGACTTGTAAAAGTTCCTACTCAAGTTTCACTCTCGAACATATAATATATATCTTTTTAGATTTATATACTGCGTTATCTCTTCGGGAATGATTCACTCAGCTCAATCCAAGAACTTATCTCGAGTGGAAGTGTACCTGTAACTCTGTTATATGAAGTTTCGCCAAAAATTGCACTTCGTCTTTGAGCTAACAAATGTGTACTACTTACCCATTAATTTTCAGCTCGCTTGCAACCACGTCATGTATATAGTATGAGTTTTACATAATTATAAACTTCCATTAAGCAATTGACTCACTAGGTATTTAATAATAATGTAATAATTTTCATTACTCTATTTCAAGATACACTCCGTCTCATATTTGTTATTATGGCTTAATAGGGCATAGGATTAGTAGATTTAAACTAAAACAAAACATTGTAGGAGGCATGCAGCCCATCACAGTAGCGCGTCATGTCCGAACAGTCTAGTCTGGTTGCCATCATTCTCAGAATTCAGAAGGATGCTTAAGCTACCTAAAATTAATGAAAAAAGAAACTAAATTGAGATGACAGTAAATTTTGTAAGATGAGATCTTAAGGGCTGGTGAAATCTCGGTGGATCACTAAGCTGATTTATTACGCGCCACGCCTCGGGTAATTTGTAGAGAAAATAAATTTTTCAGATATGTTTATTAAAAATGTGCTTCTGAATCCTATGCTCTAGTCACAACGCTGAAAATAGTTTTACCTCTGGTACACAGTTGGTGTATTGAAACAGATGCTTGAAAAGCGCTTGTGATAACTACACCTTAGTTATCATAGTCTCATGTGTGTGTGCAGATACAAACTGCGTTACTATGTGTAGACATATACCTCTCGTACAACTTGAGCGCTTTACAAACTAACATCTCGCACAGTCTTGACGCTGGCTGTTGCATTAAGGGCAAATTCCACCGCTGCGCACTCATGCGTAGCGTATTGGTGAGTCGCAGTAGACGATAGCACATAAATTTTTTCGCAAATCGAATTTAGACACACATGTTGTATAGTCCCCGTGCTATGCGGTTGCTCAATGCATTTAAAAGCGCGTTAGTCGCATACACACACTGTGCGGTAACTTAACGTTCGACGCGCGATTGTAGGGCTTGCACACTTTCATTGATAAATAGATTAGTAACTAAGTGCCATTCGTAAAGCGCGCATCGCGAAGGCGATCGACGCTTCAAAGCGCCAAATGTGTACGAGGACATAGAAACTGATAGTTTCTCAAACGCGCGTTACCAAAGCGGTAAGTGCGTACTAGTAGTTAGAGGTGCCATGTACTTTACGTGCAGTGATTATTATAAATGCTAATGCGTTTGCATGGTATAGGACATCTTTATACAATACATGTATCTTTTTAATGTACGATTCTTCGACACTGTGTGGGTTTATTAGTTTTGTACACACGACTCATAATATTATAAATACATTAACAGTTGTGTTACAGTCTTAATAATTTACGTTGGTTGCGATACGCTACGTACCATTCATAAGCACTGGGGCTCACTCGTGATTCTGTACACTGTTTTAATTCTGTGTATCCATTTATACTGTGTCGATCCGGTTACACTTTTATAGAGACGATCATCTATCATCATCTAGGGGTCTCCCCTAGGGTGGCAACACATTTGTGACCGAATTAGATCAAGACTCGTTACTTACAACAACTAACCGAACTAACTATCACTAATACCCCGTACCCCAGTCCTTATGCCTACTAACGAACTAATCAATTAACATCTCAACACCGTTTGTTAATTGACTGGCCATCTTAATCTCGAATCGAGTCTTATTCTAAGTCGGTCACAGTCGGCACGGGCGGCAACGGAAGGTGGTGCTGCATGCTCGTTTTCTATCTTAATTTCGTAACTGTGTGGGTTTATTCATATTGTACGACACCCACTTATTTATAAATACCTTAACTGTTTGTAATTTTAGCCGGTTGCAAATGTTGCAATGGTTTTATCCGTCATTCGATTGTCCAGACTACTTGAATTCGGTTGCAATAATAGCTTTAGTAATGAGCTCAACATTATCCAGTTCGGAGACGCCTGGCTCGGGCACAGAGCGGCCTGAACACATCCACGTGTACGACACGGGGGCGGTGACCTCCGACCCCGCCGAGTCCATGTACGGGGTAGCGCTGGTCGCGGCCGTCGGCGCCGCGCTCGTCATGGCCGTCGTTGGCTTCGCGTTCGGATGGTACACGTGAGTATCACATCAGTCGATATGTTTTTGTCAGAACCGTCGTGACCAACAGGCACTTTTGGGGCTGATGTCACACGCCTGAGGATGTCTGGCCAGTTGCATCAATATATACAATAAAACTGACTAATATATGTCCGGACATGGAAAATCCGTTAGTACCTACTATTATTGGGGGTACTTAGTAAAGCAATAGATCCCATAACAAAGTTGCTTGGAATTTTTATTAAATATGTTTGTCGGTTATTCCGTGCGTTTATTCCTGCTAATCATCTGCTAAGATCAGATTCATGATTATTAAGAAAGCTACAACGTCCGAAATTAGTTTTAAATCGTCAAAATATTCGTACACTCTTCAGCTCATATGCGTATAAAATTTACTGCAGTTTTATTTTATAAATATATAAAAAATTATAAATATAACTTTCTTTTCATCTCTATTTCTTAATCATATAAATGTATGTAATAATGATAATTATCTACAATACAATGATAACGTTTATTTATATCCACATATTATATAAGTTATGCACGTCATTTTTTGACTGTATAGTCGTTTTGCAAAGGGTTTAAAATGTCCTGTCATGGAGAAGAAACGGCGAAAGTAACTCCTCAACAAATTTCAAACAAAAGTAAAATACAATAGATATTATATCTTTAATACAGAGATACATACATACCTGTGTATGATGTGGGAATCTTCAAGAGGAGAGTGAATAGGCTTTGATAAGTTGGTGCGTTCAACTCCTTGGACTTCATCGCCACTTACCATCAGGCGGGATTGTAGTCAAGCATTAACTTATTTAATATAAAAAAACACACACTAGCCTTAGCGTAACTGGTTACAGCGCTGGTCATTCCCATACATGATTGTTATTTAATTACTCATCTACGCTATAGTAACCCTTGTCTTTTCGTAATTTGATATTTCAACAAAGTTTTATTGTGACCATATCAAATCTTATGAGACACTATTTAGTAGGTTGTAGGTACACATTCGCGAACCCTTGCAATATCACAGCCCTCATTAGGTAGTTTGCTTGCTGTATAAATGTAGCGGCAAATTCACTAACGCCTCACCACGTCAACAGGCTTTCAAAGAGGGCGAAGGCTGCTGCGGACGTGGACTACCCAGCTTACGGAGTGACCGGGCCCACCGCCGAGCTGCCTGGGGACCGCAAGCTGGCCCACTCCGCACACATGTACCATTACCAGCACCAAAAACAGCAAATCATCGCTATGGAAAGGTATGGTAATGGCTGTGGAAAAGTATACAATTGGCTATTTTGCTATTTTCTATGCGACAGTCTTATTTCATCACAAAGAAACCACTTTACTACATGTTTTACTATAATTAAACCACTATTGTTTTAGGTTCGGGGCATTTTTATTTCGTTTCAATGGTCTCTAATTAATAAAATCGTTAGATCCGTTAGAGAAGACATTTGCATAATAATCTTTATTAGGAACTCCATTGTTTGAATGCCGAGAATTATTCGGGACTACTACCCGCCCTCGCTTCGCTTCGATGTATGTACCTTACTCGTAAAAATGAATGAAAACCAATTTAACATAAACAAAGACTATACGAATTAGGTTAGGTTAGGTTACACAAACACTCGTCCACAGGGAGAACAGAAATTAAATTCAACAATCGGGTGTGGTAGTTATGAGGCTAATATTTATTTGATCTTTTCTCATTCCAACCAGGAACTGTGTTGACCAGCGCAACGGCTCCGTGTCTGACCCAGAATCCGAGGAAGAGAACGAGGAAGGTGACTATACTGTATACGAATGCCCTGGATTCGCTACAGTAAGTGTAAAATTCACTAGTATACTTATGTACCTATGAATGCAACGAAAAACGAAATAGTTCATCAATCACTCAAATTAGAATCTTTTATTTCGTCTTAGAAACAATGAAAGTAAGTTAAAAAGAAAGTTATTTCTGTTTTATCGTTACACGTTACTCATTGCGATAGTGCTGGCTGCGAACTTTTATCGAATTAATAACTACGGGTAGGTAACAAGAGGCGAAAGTTTTCCAATCTTCCTTTAGACGGGAAAGTTAGATCGCTGGAATGTAAATTTACGCTGAGGGGCATCGAGACTAAAGGACAATACCCTATATTATAAAATTTTGATCCAAAGAATGGATTATACAATCTATTAAATTGATATTAAGTGTAAGAAGTATAATTAATCATTAAGGAACCATTACCCGCTGAAACCGTTCATAACAAGATGAATACTATTTATAGATTATGGTAAATGATCAAATTCTCATTAGGTAGGTACGTTTTAAGATATACCGTCGATATAGGGGGCGATAAATCGATGTAGCTACATCGATTATCGGTTAAATTTTTATATAACGTCGTTTTATCCGTATTTTCAGGCAATGAAAAAGTGCAACAATATCTTTAGAATACGAAGGTAAATTTCGTCACTCATTGAATTAAAAAAAAATAGGTTGCTCATTGGCTGCTCATGGCTCATTTAGGTTCCGCCTCTATCCGAAAATTTTTAATGGATTCAGATTCACTTATGGATAGATTTTTATTTCGGATATCCAATAGTTTAGGTTACGGCTATGGAGCTCCTTAATATCGCAGATATTTATATCTCCAATAAAATTGATCTTACCTGATATTCCGAGTTCCCACATTATAACATTTTGACGAGGAATGATTACCGGAATCACTATGAGGATATTATTGGGATTTCACAGTTTATTCACAGTTCGTTCATGCAGTGTAAGCTTATTGACTATATAAAAACTGCCATGTACAAAATTATAGCGTTGCGAATATGCTTAGTGGTACAAATCACAGCAACGTCCAACTGGCGGGCGACATTAAAAATTAACACTCTATCATCATTCATTAGCATTGTAACTAAATATAATGTGTTTTACCTTTCAGACCGGTGACATGGAAGTGAAGAATCCCCTGTTCACCGATAAAACCCCCGCAACTCCTGGCAAATGCGAGTTGGTGAAACCCCAACCCAAGCAGTAGACTCCACAACCGAGGCTTGTCATCAACTCCACGCCAAGACAACCTCCACACGTCAGCAAACCATCATTATATTCTACAATTAAACATGCTATCTAAAAGGACGTATAGTAATCGTATGTAAATTGTCATTTTCATGAATAAATAATCTTTACATTTCATACCTATCATGATAAAAAAATCATTCATAATTATAAAATCCCAAAAAATTTTCAACGTTACAATATTATTCAGATATTGTCTTGAATAAATATTTTTCATGTTTTGTGGATAGTGACCGATAAAATTTTAGTATAACACGATATATAATTTTGTGCCTCCTGTAATAAGATACAAGCAAAAAATCGACACTTTACAAGAGGACGAAAACTAGTTCAAAAATTCTACCTTTTTTTATTTTAAATGTGGAGGTTTGGTTTGAATTTTAGAAACAATTCAATTAATATTGGTTTACACTTAAAAAAGGATTTGTGCAGAACGGTCTAAGCCGAGATGTATCACTTATCACAAAATTAGGCATGAATTTAAGCTCGTATTAGTAGATCCATATAATCGCATTGTACCCTAATAAGTATTGAAAAAAAATAGTTTGTTATATGACTCTGAATAAATAAATATTCACGAAAAATATATTGAAGAATAAAATAGTGATAATGAATATAATCGCAGTTATAAGCACGAAGCACAAAAATCAATGTGAAGAGTATTAATTTATAGGGGTTACAATATTCACGATTTTTTTGGCCAAATCCTGTGCAGTGTGCACATCAGTAAGCACAAAATTATCTCCAAAACTATAGCAGATATAAAAACGTGAGATAAACTAAAAATATCGTATTTCTTTTTCTTATAAATTCTATATTAAAATCACCAAAAGGGCTCGACTTACATCACTCATCACAGGCGGCACAGAATTATAATCTTTATAAATTAAATATTCAAATTGTTAAAAGTAAATTATAAGATTAATTATGTATAATTCCCGTGTTTGACATAATTATATTGTACTACATACCGACACATGGATAAATATCCAAACCAAAAAACAAATCCAAATCAATGTACCTCACAATAAACTAAAAATGACTGACGTCAAAAGCAAAAAGAAATTCAATTTAGTGTAATGTCCAAAATTATATATTTATATGAAATATTAAGAATTATATTTAAACTTAGTAATAATGAATCGCTTTACTTCGGTGCAAGAATAGTGCAATGAGACCTACTGCGGTCTTCTGAAACTGCCAATTACTGCCAACTTTTGTGTTGCCAACAAGTGAATGTTGGTGAAAAGTTTTGGGAATTACCTCATAGCTACATAAGCAATAAAGATTTTAAACAAACTTTTGAAGTTGCCAACGACTTCGGATGATACGCACCTTTATGTGCACAAATTTTAAAGTGTTAGACACTAAATGAAAACCAATTTTTCGTGTATTAATCTTTGCCAGAAATAAGTTAATACAAACTTAAGGAGGACTTTCAACCCTTCATTGAACTTGACACAAAATTTTTGACTTGTATCTTGGTCTTCCAAATAAATATCCAGAATCTAGATGGGTGAACTGGATTATGTTATACAATTTTGATATTTGAATAAAAACAAATCTTCTTGCTAACATAAAAGAAATTTAATTACACGTACACATAAAGCTTGCGATCTTTATAAACTTTCTCAAGATTAATTATACGCAACAACACTTAAATTATGTTCAAATATCGGTCGCAAATATCTACTAATATAGACCTATGCCTAAATTGTCATATAATTATGTTTTATCTGTCAACCAATTAAAGCGAATCAAACACTATGTTACTCCAAGCTTACCAAAATACATCAGTGAAAACCGCATTGAAATCAGTAAAGTTGTTTATGACTCTAACAGTAATAAACGCACGTTCAAACAATCAAATAGTCATTGTTACGGGATATATTCCGTTAATAAATGCTATTAATAGGTTCTTATACTATCAAATTATGTTTTATATAATAGTTTTACTTATTGATTTTATTATATATAAATATATCGTCAACGAACCTTACTAGATCTACGAGTAAGTTATTGTCATGAATTCGAATGGATAACCATTCGAAGACATCTTTAAAAGGTTATTGCAAAAGTTATATTGTATTCTTAATATCCGATAGGTACCTATTCTGATTCATAACAATGTAATGAGCTGAAGCATACATATCGTTTACACATAAAAACAATTTTATTTTTTATAAATATGATGTTGGGTACTAAGAAATAGCACATAATGAAATATTTACATCAATATTGATAGCTGGTGGTGGTTTTATCCAAGTAATATATTTGTTTTATGTGTGGTGTCAGTATCGATCATTATTATGTTGTTAATTATCAACTCAATGTTGACAATTCACCATATTTCAATTTGCGACCAACGCGCTAACATGTTTGTTAGTTATTATAAATTTTAAAATATTTAAAATTGTTATGGCGACGCCAGGGCGCCAGGGCTGCCTTATGACGTAATTTAACTTATTTCATAAACTTAGTTAAGATCCACTACCTAACTTTCTAGAGTCACGTATTTAAGTGTTCAGTACCCTTTTTCTTGTCTAGTAATTAGTTTTCGAAAACCTTGGATTGCCTGGAAGAAATCGCTATGTAGCGATATGGCCGCCTTTTGTGTTGTACTATATCGTTAGTAATATTGTTTTAAACATACATATTTGCTATACAAACAACACAAAAAAACAAGAACTGAATAAATAAAAAATATAACATGCATACCTGCATATATTTTATTCAAAAATTATCATGTGTCCGGTAGGATTACGTTAAATGAACCAAGTTCTATGAATAAAGATTGTTATTGGCCTTTCCGATCATTATATTATGGCTTTATTAATATTTTCCGGCTATTCTATGGAAAATCCTTGAAGAACAATTACTTTACTTTCATCTCGCTGTCTGTCATAGGCGCAGTCTTCCTCAATGGTATCATAAGCAAACTTTGCATCAAAAATTATAATAAAATATAGAAATTTGAACAATGGTTATAACGGCTTCGGTATGATTTGCAACACAACACAAGAAATATTAGAAACGGATCTAAAGTAAGGTTGGTAAAATGAAAAACCTGAATTAGCAGAACGTGCAATACAAAATTCAATACATATTGTGAGTCTTTTCCCAGTTACTGTTACTCGAAAAGTTAAATCCATGTCCAATATGGGTAATATTGGACATGGATTAAATGGACTTTTGCGCCATATGTCTTGTGGATGCTTTTCGTATGAAACGCGCGACCTCGTACTCGTATCTGTTTAAGATGACAGATGACTGATGACAAATAAACATTGTACTTAATGCATAAATATAAACAGAAGTATTTAAATATTATTGTACTTAATGTTAGCAAATAATTAATTCATATTTCACTGTGTTTATGTTTAATCATTCTATGTGCATATTAATTAATGTAATAGATGTGTGAAAATAAATGTGTACAAAAGCAATTATTGTTATTTTTCAACAAAAAAATCCTTAACTTTTTACTAATTAGTGAATAACTTGCTCACGTCGCCATTACCGTTAGATAACCTGTCTACCAGTAAACAAATGAATAACTATAGCAAAGCCAACATTAATATAATAATAATATTGTTTACGTTAATTTACTTTATAACATTCGTTTTAAAAAAATGAGATAAATAACACTTATCCATAACTAAAGACAAAATAATATTACAAGGTCTAGATATTTTAGACACATTTCTAGATACATTTTATCCCCTAACTCTTTAGAATTGAATATATTGTTTCCGGGTTCCATTCACTGGACTTATTTGCAACCTATAACTATCTATTTAGATGTCAATAACTTAAGACATATCCTATAAGATTTATTTATGATATGTTTTTAAGTATTTGGGTCCATCTTTGTAGACACAAAAAATTTCAAGAGTGTGGGTATAATATAGGTAACTTTAGTTAAAAGGGGGGTCGCAAGTTGCTCTAAATGTTTCGTGTAATAATAACCATACTAGTAGTCGTAGCCGGAGTAGGTAGTGCCTTTTGGGGTAAATGTCCTCAAACATTATACGTAAACTAATTTTATAAAATAAATACATAACTTTGATTCTGATAACATATGTGAATATTTTTATATAAATCCCACCTAGTGGGAGTGGAATAATATTGATTGGCATATCCATATAAGTTATGGGCAGTGTCCGTTTTAAAAGGCAAAATATTGCTATAAAAACATAAAAAAAGGAAAAAAAATACTTTTACAGCGCAATAGGTACACAGTAGGTAAATAATTTTTCCGGACAAAAAAAATACAAAAACGTTGTTGTATAACGCAGCTGTAGTTCCCTGGTGGGATTTGAACCCACAATCTCCAGTTCTATGAACCGGGCCTTTCCACCTTGTAAACATGACGAATATTTTATACGATTGTTGCCAAAACAATGTTCTATATCAGATTAGCGCCACCTAGATAGATAAAATGCGAGTGGGCCTCTTTTACAATCTTAATAGGACATCGTACTTATATATTTTAGCTTTCTGTTTATTAAGCTATTGCATAGCTTTTATCGCGGGCCTTGAGCGTGGGGAGCGAATCCAGAAATTCCGTAACGAAAAAATCCTATCACCCCCTGTGCGCGCGTAATCAACGACAGCAACCGACGGCTGCCGACAATTGCCGAGGCGCGCGCGCCATATCAGCGCCATCTAGTACCTTAATACTAAGGTATGGTACGTATGTTTTCTACAAATTAGATGGCGCTGTTCTGATATAACTATATAACTTCTAATAATTATAATTGCTTAAGTTGATAAAAAATGCTATGCAATAGCTTTATCGCGGCAGTCTCCGAGTGCCACATTTAATTTTTTTATTGTATGTAATGATGAACTGGACTTGAAATTGTTTAGAGGAATTGTTAAGACTGTTTTAGTTTTACTATACGAGTATGGTATGACTAATGCATTGTTTACGTTTTTGAAGTGAAAACTTCTACAGTGTCGTCGTGATTATGAAATAATATTATTATTAATATTATTATTATTAAATAATATTATTCGATGAAACGCAAATGACACGCAAATGAAACGAAACGGAAACAAAAAAGACAGACACATTTTAACGTGGGAGAAAATGAGATAGGAATATTAGCAAGAGTTAGATCTAAAGTTTGCTGCAGCGCTAAAACAATAGTTACGGCATCTAACCGAACAATTTTTTGAAGTTTCGTTTCTAGCACGTGTGAATGTGTGCAACATTTTAATTTTTTTTAATCATGTGTGGATCAATTTTGACACCTTTATGAATTTTAAGAACACACAGGGGTCCCGGGTCGATTCCCGGCCGGGGTAGATATTTATCTAACGGATAAACGTTTGTTCTCGGGTCATCGGCGTTAGTAATTTGTATTGTCCATGCCACCCGCGACACAGGGAATCCTAGTGCGGAGGTATGATAGTGTTATCGTTTATTATTATTATGTATCTCAGAACTTCAAGTTTCACGGGTCCTACGAGCAGATGTAAGTGGACCCGATCCATTGGAAGGCGTGCGTGGGGACACAGGTCCAACACGTATAGGCACCTTTGAGACACTTTGATGTCGTGCATGTATGGTTTACAAGGCGGATTCCATCCTCGATTTCCTGTTTGACAATTTGATACAACCGATGATACTTTGAGCCGTGTGCACAGGATTAAAATGGGAAACTACAGGGTAAATGGGCTATTGAGGTGAAATTACGAGGGACTGTTGAAAGGAAAAGGAATGCTATGCGGACACCTGCCAATCAGACTGTTTAAGAACTGAAAATGCCGCAGGTGGTGACTTGCCGGCTTTGCCACTCTGGCCGGACGGTTAAGGCAAGCACAGAGGTGAGGGCCTGTTCCTCAATTTCCACTCCACCTACTGAAGATACAGAACAGGGGGTTCCCCCTGGAGCACTCGGGTCCATGGTGTCGCTACTCACCAACAGCCCGCCACAAGCTGCCCTGTGGGTGTTATTGTTATTATTTATAAAGTTACAGTTTTATCATGTCAAACTGTATCCAGCTGTGACGATACGCCAGCAACGTACAGCGTGAAGTAGTTCTAGCTACCAGGAGACCAGGAAACAGTGATGGTTAATTTAACTGCGATACGCATGCGTGAATTAATATGAAACGCGCACAGTTGTATATGTGTGAGTTAAAATTAGTGACGTGTCTCGTCACACTAAAGCAGCGGTTGTGTACTATTTTGCTAACTGTCCTGGTCTGTACCGATAGGAAAGTAGAGATGCAAGATAAAAGTAAAAGTAACATGCGCAGTACGACGCACGTGGGGCTCCACGTGGTTTTATAAATCCACCCCTTTTATATTCCCCCGTCCGAAAAGTATCTGACTTTGCATTCGTAATTATGAAATGCTTTGCAATTGCATTTGAGACCAATAATAGTATAACATGATTCAACCCCCGTATCTTTTCACCCTTATAAGTTTCGACTTGCAACCACCATAGTGCACGACGGGAGACTTGTACCTATTGCCACATACAAACACTATTCGTCTACGATGCGTTGTTTTGGCTGCAAGCTGAAATATAGGGACACAGACCTGACAGATATAGATTATTCTACCTATATTATTTCTCAAATATCTTATACACATCGATCAGTTAGCTTTATTTTAAGTAGTTCCCACCAAAATTGGCAATCTCCGTAAACGGCCATATCAATATTACTCTATTGTCTACGTATAAATGCGCGGTAAACCAGTCCTGCTGAAATTGAATTCGATTATCCTCACTCTCTTTCTGACAAGATCACTTTTATATGTATATTGTACCCATTCATGTCGATGAATTGAAAAAATAAGATAACCCTATATTGTTTCCCGCTGTTATTAATGGCTGTTTTTGTCTTCTGTACCTTAGTAACAAGCATTCAAGAGCTAGATAAATCTCCTCGCGTCACAGCGGCCGAGTCTGTTAAAATTATGTCGACAAACCAACGCATAACGCTACATGCTAAAGTATAAATACATACAAGATAGATATAGATTATAATGTATCACACTCAGGTTATTTTAAAATGAAAATACAAAACACTTTTACATAATAATATCTTTACTCTCATGTATGTACCTATTTCTGTGGATACTAGACTGGGTGGACCGTACTGTTAACAGCTATGCTCTCCTGGTACTGAATGCACTAAACTTTCACCGTACATTGCACTCTCTTAAAAAAATACGGAAAAATTTTTCTTCCCTAACTGTCAAGCGGTTTTCCAATGATAAATTATAGTACATTGAAATGTCATTGCGGTTTTCCTTATTTTTTGATTAGGCGTTACTCGTAACTAGCTTATCAATACAATTTTCTTATTGTATTTTTACTTTATCATAGGTAACGAACAGTTTTGTGCTTTGAAAACAACATACCAAGAAACATTTATATATAGTAGGTTCGTCGTAGTGAGAGTATCTAGAACTGCTCTACTCTAGTAATGCACACGGTAGCGTGTCAAGTTTAAGTAATTCGTAATGCACCAACCGAGTGTTATAATACACAAACCATTCGGAGCTACATTTGACTTCTTAACATAACAAACTTTATTCATATTTAACATACACACGAGAAATTTTATAGATAAAACTGAAGCCTTTTAGATTTTTTTACTTTATATATTGTACTAGAAATAGTTATTCGAAACAGAGGTTCTATGGGTCTAATCCAATCTATGATTGAACATTACTGTTATCGAAGTCGTTTTTGCGAATTATCAAAAATGTTGTCTCTCTCTTTCAAATAATATTGCGTGAGCAAGAGATGCAATTAGAATCCTCATGCTCTAAGTTGTATGTATCTATAGTTACATCTAGTTATAATAAGGTTTAAAGTAAAACAGACCGCACTTTTAAAGTGAAACTTTTATTACATCGTCTCAAACTTTTTCGTCTGTGTGTTGCATGTCGCGTGACGGTCGGCCGCGGAGTAGGGATAAAGTGAAAGGCGCTAGTCAGGGCAGCCGAGGCCAATATGGCGGCGCCTATAGTTCGCACTACTTCTACGTTCTACTCTATTTTTTTTACTTTTTTCCATTTTCAAAGACTATCTACCCTGGTCTACTTGGTACATACGCAACAGCCGCAGCTAACTAACTATAGTTTTATAATCAGGAAGCGTGCGATTTATCTACCTATTTACATTCACTACAGCTAGAAAGAGGCAGCCCTAGCGCGCGGGACTGTAGTCCTACTAAGTTCCTGTTTTCATGCTTATGTTCATATATGTAGTTTTATTAATATTATGAGGTATTGTTAGTTTGTTACCAACTTATATGTATTTGTGACACTTTTTAAGGAGGTTTCGCGTAGAAGACATTTATTACCATTACCAATTTTTTTCCTATAGCAGCACCTTAATCGGTGACAGTAAAAATCTATCATAATGAATTGAACATAATAATATAGCTTCTGGTTTTGCCGTTCACTGTGGCAACATCTACCACAGCCAAGAAGGTAGTAACTATGTCAAATAACCAAGTTATCAATTAACCAAAACTGTTGAGACGGTTTCGCAGCTTACACGTATGTAGCTTTCACGTAGCGTCAGCATAGCTATACAAATAAGTTCAAAGGCATTATAATAAGAAACTCCTTCGCTTAGGAAAACTTATTTTTATACTTTTAATAACAATACAGCGATTACAACACCGATTGACATAAATCTGTATACATATACTTCTATACTAATACTAGTTGACCCAGCGAACGTTGTTCCGCCATAATAGATTACTTGTTTACATAATAGATTTGGATATTTTTCATATAGAATTACAAAAAGCGCAATTTTAATTTCAGGGGTGGGGGTAGGGAAGCGAAAATTTGGGATTATGAAACTCGCCCCCTAAGGGGGTAAAAAGTTAGTTGAAACCTTGCCGTTTTTGAAGTTATACGAATTAAATTCAGTGTGAAGGTTTTTCATTGAAAGTCATGAAACATTTGTTTAAAATATTTTTTCGAAAATCATCTCTCAAGGGGGTAAAAGGGGGGTGCAAAGTTAGTATAAAAGTTCTGTGATTTTATCAACTTTTATACCTATTTATGGAATTTGGCGGGCAAAGCCGCGGCGGAACCGCTAAGGTTGCCTACATTAGAAAATCATTAGAAATTTTAATATGGTGGTTAAGTATTCTTAAATTTTCTAATTTTCCGCGCAAATTTTTATTTTTTCTTTCATAAGAATCTCCTCCTGACAATAACGAACACAACCAAAAAAGGATTAGCTAAATCAGTCCAGCCCTTTACGCGTGATGCCATGATCAAGGGGAATATTTTATATATTTTGTAGCTCTACTTTTTTATTTATACTTACTAACCATTTTAATCTTCAATATACCGTTAAAATAAACGCTAAGCATTTATAAATAGCACAGAGAGGACACGCAGACGTGTCGTTTTATTTACATCAAAACCAATTGACGTCACTTGCTCGGTGCACATTGCGCAGCGCAACCTACAGTGCGCCAGCAATGTGCAACATTGTACGTACAGCTACCAGGATCTCATAAACCGAAGGATACTGTTATGCACGCGAAACACCAACAGTCAGCTAGCTGCATTAGGTATAACGTTTATGTAAAAATAAAGATTTATTTCAAAGCGTTTCAGATATTCAGAAATTGAAAATATTGTCACAAGTGTGGGTAAGGGATGGGAAGAAATAAGGCGTTACCAAGAAAACAAAGGTCAGATTGATGAAATGACTTGTATTTCCAATTTCACTAACCGTCGAAACAACCGTCTGAAAGTCGTCAGCGCAACAATGACCACACTGACAAGAGTGTCCGATTAAGAAGAGTAAGAGTCCAGTTAGTAATTGTTAATAAGAGTCTCTTTCTAGTTCGGTCACAGATGTGTTGCTACCTTGAGGATTGTGATGATCGCCTCTAATAATACATGTCACGTACAGTAGTAGGTATTTAATATTGTCGATATCGAAAATCCACAGTCAAGAGCCCTCTCGTATACTTTTAAAGTTTCACCTAATAAGAATTTCGGCACTTTTAGGTCATAATTAGCCAATCCGGTTTGAAAAATAAATCACAGACAAGCGACAGACAATCTAATAACTTGGGAGATCCCTTAGATCCCTACTTTCCTGGTACATTTTTTAGAAAATATTTCGTCCATAAAAACCTTGTCCTCATGATTTCAAAGCCAGCCAATCTCCGAGTTTTGCGCTTAGCAACATACAAACATACAAGTGAAACTTCTAAATAGTCATTCGAAATAAGAACTACTCAATAATATCCCGGATACACTCCTAACGAGTGATGCAACAGACCTCTGCTCCTGTTTTCGCAACTGTACAAGATTCCTCACGTTCTTCGACATTCCTTTTTGTTTCTGTTTCTGCAACTTCTACTTATACCGGAAATTTGATCGTAACTTTACAATGGTGCGTCGCGTGGACCGCGTTTGGTGTTCCAGCCTGCGTCACACCCGACCTGGGCACGTGCCATTCGGCACGTTGATATCAGAACACGACAAAATATAGTTAAAATTATCCCAAGGGAACGCAATATCGGAACAAAAACTAACATATACTTATGTCCTCTCTCTCCATATACATAACAAACTGTTAGCGTACGATTTAAGTGTACCTAAGCAACAGCGCGTAACTTTATCTGTAGTTGTTTGTTACAGAAGTAAGTAATCGTAAGTAATGAAACCAAAAATTAGTCCTGTTTTGAATTATTTGTTAGAAAATGTTTTTTTAATACAGTTGCTCAAAAAGTGGCGTATTGCAGGGACGTATAGCGTACGGGAAGTGGGCTATTACACACTCGTGCCTTTCTTAATCTTTTCCGCACTCGTGCGTTCTCTTTCCCAAGTGTCAAAATAATGTCTATTAAAAAGAAAAACCCAACCACGAATTCATTTCATTCAATGAGTTAGTTAGTTCAATGAGCCGAGGCGCAGCCGAAGGTGAGGGTTGACAGTCGGAACAAGTTGCAGTGACGGTTCCGCGCGTGTACTGAACAACTATTTTTAATACAGTTACGAAAAAATGAAGCAATTCAATAAAATAATAAAAAGATCATTTTTGGACATTTTGGACATTTGTCGAAATTCTTTGCAATGACAGGCTTTCCGCACTTGTAAGGAAATATACTATATTTTCACAATTGGTAAGGGCGCGTTTATATGACTTGTACCTATATCGTAGCGCTAAAGTAAACGTACCGTATTATTTATTATTATGTTCAATTTAATTGTTTTAATTCAAATTATTTATCCACCTAGGTGAGCAGCAGCAGTTTATAAACAGTGATAGCCGTGTGGTCGAAACATTGGACTCCCGAACCTGGGGGCCCGGGTTCAAACCCCGCACGCACCGCTAATTTTCCTCTAAAATTATGTGCGTATTAGAATTTAATTATTATTTATCAATTGTTTCGGTGAAGGAAAACATCGTGAGGAAACCTGTACACCTGAGAGTTCTCCATAATATTTTTAAAGGTGTGTGAAGTTCGCCAATCCGCACTTGGCCAGCGTGGTGGACTATGGCCTATGCCACTCGCCTTTTGAGGAGACCCGTGCCCAGCAGTGGGACAATTATGGGTTGTGATGATGATTATAGGTGAATAAAATCTACTAATAATTTAGAGTCAATTCGTTAACTGAAAACTTATTAAAGATTCTACTTGCTGTCTTAATTAGTTTGGTACACATCAGTTGGTATACAAATAAGTTTACAAGTACATGGTATCGTAAATGCAAGGCTTTCATAATGTATGTACTCCTAGTCGATGGACTCAATTCGTGCAGTTCATTGTTCTGTCTGTGAAGCGCCAATATCGTAAATGTGGAGCGTGTTGGAAAATAACTTTTTTGATGTTTAAAAATATTATTTACATTATTGTATTATTTACAGATAATTATACCAAAAATGAAACAATAAATATTGCTACACGCTCCCCGTAAGGACAAGACACAGCCAGAGATTCCGCCTCGCTAGAAATCGAACCCAGAAACGTTAGAATAGCCAATTAACGTTGTTTTTATTTTATCCTCCTAAGCCGCTTGGTTTTAAAAAAGTATAACAATTTCTCAAGTAAAAACGTTCAATCAAATCAACATCGATAAACGTCTTTCCGTATTCTGCTACCCTAGTACGAAATGCACCGAAACGCGTAGGTTTAAATATAAGATCTTTTTTACATGATTTGTTCAATAAATCGTAAACGTCTTTACGCATTCTGCTACCCTAGTACGGAATGTACCGAAACTAATAATATTATGAGTATGACGAGTGTATTTTTTTTATTTTCCTTTTATCCATTCATTCAAGATAAAGAAGTATAAACATCAGTGTTTGTCCTGTAGTGTTTACTTGGTCGTCAAGGATAATTATGGAATTTTGGCTGACCTGACACATTTGCCCGAGATCAAGCCCGGGTACAAAGGTGGCCCATGAGACCCGCAGACCTCTTCGCCACGGAACGCAGAGAGCGCGACTTTAAATTCAATATTACTTTACCTGTATTAAACATTTTATAATCAATGTTATTAAATGAAAAATAAATAATATTGAGTGTTGATTTCTATTTTGACAGCCTATACTACGAGTATACTCGTACATAAAAATCTTACGTTATGTTAAAATTACTTTTTAAATTACTTTATTTTTACAAAAAATGATTACTATTTTCATTTTTGTCGGATGTAATGTAAGCTGGTAATATCATAAATAAGAGTTTAGTCTGTCAGATTTGTGGACATTTTTGTATTTGCACTATTATTGTGATTACAATAGAAGTTATTCACTCCCTTTATTTCGTCAATTGTAATTTTTTGTTTTTCTGGCTACATTATCGAAAGAAGGACAAATAGGTATACAAACAAACACTCTTTCGCAATAATTATGATATTACATAAGTACAGATAAAAATAACTCGGTTAATCACATTATACTGTTACTAGTTATAACTTTACCTACTGACTTATCAAGAGATTATGGATAGATAGAATATTGGTAAGCAGTAAATCGTCCTGTTGTAAACGTTGCTTAAAACAAAATCGGATTTCAGTCTAAAGGAAGTGGACGAGATTAACTTTAAATCGCTTCTTCTACAGTCCTATTTGAGTTTGGTTATAGGTTATAAAGTCAGTATAAAGGCCTGCGCACATTAGATCAACTCAACGCTAACTCAACTCCAATTCAACTCACAGCAAAGCGTTGATCGGATTCGCCATAAATATACGAGTCGATCCCACTTCATTCGAGGAAATTAAATATTAACCGTAAATTACACTATACAAAGTCCATATTACAATGGTTTCCTATAAGTTTAGTCTGCAGTCGAGTTGGTCTAATGTGCAAACCTTAACCTGGTGTCGTGGAGAACAGTCTATTGCTCTACAGTTCATCGATGAAGCGCTTGCGAGACTCGGTAGACCGTAAGTTCTGCCATAGCGGCAACGATCCCCAGAATCGCGACCTAGCCGCCAGATGGCTCTGCATGCTCGGCTGCGAACTGATGTCCAGGTAATCCAAGCTGCTACCACTAGTGGCCGGTGACCACTTGAATGGTAACCGCTCGGGGATGTTCGGATCACTGCAACGAGTATGAATGTTAGACCCCTTTTTTTCGGGGAAATTTTTTTAGGCTTGTCTACTCCGTGAATAAATCCCACTAAAACTAGCTTTACAACCACTGCGTTTTAATACTCGATGTAAGTTAAAGCTTGAGCACAGTGATATCTGACGGTAAGTGGTGATGAAATCTAAAGTAAAAGCTTCCTCACCGTCTTTTCTAAAACTAAAATATCAAAAACGGCCATGAACAGTGACGCCGGCATGCTATACAACATGGCAGTGGTCTCCTCAACAATAGGACTTCATAATCCACGCCCGGGGCGCTCGGAAAGAGTGGGCGCTGCGCTGTAAAACAGACCTCTAAATCAGGCATTATAAAAATCATAGTCTTTCTTACCCGCTGGTCGCAAAGTTGGTCCAAAGAGTGATTATGAGTTTTGATATCTCCACATCCTTTTTCGAAAACGGATTATTCAAGAATCGTATCGGGAACAGATGCATCAGCTCGTCTGCATGGCATACACCTGGTGAATTTATGAATCAATACGTGAGAAAGCGCGCGTATTTCGTGATCGACGAAATTAAACAACAATGGGCGTGGTCGGTAGGTGGATGGATGATCGCTACTGACAACATTTTTTGAGCGATTCCGTGCTTCGGTTATTATCATTAGGTAGCAGTCGTTGAGCCATGTCGGATGCCTTTGGGCGGCATAAAAACTTCCGACACTTGGGTTGGTCACGAACCCTTCCACCATGCCGCACTGGAGCGGCGTGGTGGAGTATGCATGCTCTAGTCCTACTCAGTTATGACGAGAGACTCGTGCTCACAAGTGGGCCATTAATGAAGCCAATCAGCTGATCAAGTGAGAAATGGCAAGCATAATTATTATTTGTTGTCTTATCTACGAATTTATGTTAATTGATGATAAATAGTTCAAGATCAACTTCTTGTAGAATATATGTATGGCACTCACGATTTACTGGCAATTTAGCCTTCATCCAAAAGGTGAAGATCGCAGAATATTATGTCGAAGTTATGTTTGGTCAAAAAAAGAAAAAAAAATGCGTTTTGTTCAGTGAAAATCGATCATCAAATAGGTATTTAGTTATTAAACTTGACTGTAATTCAACTAGTATAGTACTGACATAGACTATATACTTTTCTATTTGCACACTTTTAACACGCACTCAATCCATACTAATACCTATGTATTATAAAGGCGAAAGTAACTCTGTCTGTCTGTCTGTCTCTACCTTTTCACGCTTACTTCACTTAACAGATTTGGATGAAGTTTGGAATGAGGATATAGTTTTAATCCCGGAAATACAGTCCTTTATGACAATCTTAGAAGCATTTTGTCATTTTCCGACGTTAACACGACGAAACAGCAGGCGAAAACTAATTCCTCACGAAATCGCGGCCAAGTTGATTCTTGCAAAGATGGTTACGATATTTACGTTTTTTTCATGCGTGTCTAATAGCGAAGTCATTTATGCACGGTGTAACTCTTTTAAAAAAACCCTTGAACCAAGTGTATAAATTTTACGTCTTTCCCGAACCCCTCGTATTATTGTATTATTGAGGTATAGCTATACGAAGGTGCAGCACTTTAATATACTACTTTTTTGTATACTAAAAATCTATTCTTTCATATACGAATATATAAAGCTGTCAAATATACCTAAACAACATGTTAATATATTTAGACACACAAACAAGTTTTATTTGTCTCTGATCGGCCTAGACGGGAGTCTAGGAGGTCGCGTGGATATACAAAAGTACGTCGTTATAAATGTTAAAAACTAATTTTAATGGCTTATTAATGTATAGTTAGAATATTACATAATGATTCATTGATTGAGTGATGAGTTTCATTATAAAAACATCATTATTAGAATATTTTAATACAGTCGATGTGTGAAGTCTGTGTTTGTATTTAAGATATCTAAAATTTAACCGCCTGATAACATTGACTAGAAAACTAAACTTCCTTGCTCTGAAAAATATCAAAGTAAGGAATCGAACAATGAAAGTCAGCTGACCATTATACTTACCATAATCACCGAATTCGTCACCGAATATCTGGGAGAAGCTATTTGTGGCTCTGTATGACAGCTCGTAAAGAAATACAGGCTGCTTGGTATACTTCAATGTAAGTTCGATTGCTTCCACTGCAGGGAACGCAAAGTAGGAATCCGTGTACATCTGGGGTAAAAATAACGTAACATCAATCGCCGAAGACCGAAGAAGAAAAGATCCAAATGTTCACGACCTTTTTTGCCGATTACATGCAACTCCACTTGGCAGTTCGTGACCCATCTGCATTTACTTTAGTTATAAAAATGTAAGATGTTTGGCTTGTTGATAGCCGCTACCAATCGAGGAGATATCCATCTCATGTAACACAAAAAGTACAACAGACATTATCGATCGAAAAGAAAGCGAGGAACTCGCTTATTATTTATTCTTTAATACTGCATCACAAAAAATATTGCTCAACGACTATAGATAATAGTTGCTACCCTACTTGTAAAATCGACCATCTATACCGAAATCCAACCACCGTTCATGAGAGTAGAGTTAAAAGTGCTCCTGTAACTACAACAGTAGCGATTGATCAGAAGCCTTTCCAAGCACGACGATAAATTGCCGACACATCTCTAAAGGGATGTACAAAAATTTACTCAAGTTATAAAATATTAAACTTACGTCTAGAATGCCTTTCTTTTTATTTTTGTCATCTCCATTGTAGTACTTGTCTCGAAGTTTGTGTGTAATAAGGTCCACATACGGAGAATTCTCGTAATAGAAAGTGACGGGCGCTATCGCGTCGAAACCGGAATCAAATTCATGATACCGTGTGTCGTTGGCTGTGATCCCTAGAGATAAAAAATATTTATAAGTAGTATATGTTATAACAAAAATTGTTAATTGTAAGAAACAACATTAAAAGCCTTATAAAGGTTTTTCCTGTAGCAGTCGTCATCAATCAATCATCAACCATCACCCAACGACTGTGCTAGACATCAGTTAAGGTCTCTTTTAGAAAAGCTTTATTGTAGGTAACATTTTTTTATGGAATTAAGGTAGCAAACGAGTATGCAGCATTGTGTGTGTGACACCCTATGTGCGTTCATAATATTGGACCAGTATTTAATCAAATGGTCGCCCCAACAAATCCGTTATGAAATCGCGCGCTTTAAGTCGCTTGGTTTGAATGTTTACTTACATACTGACTTTAAGCACCCCTCATGGCTAGTCAGACCAGTAAGCCAAGGTACCGCTGGGATGTCCGGAATTTCTCGTGGACTGCGGACCAGGAACGCTCCCGGCAGAGGAGGTTCTTGCACTGCTTTGAACGGAGTCATAGGCTCATAGTCCCACGTCTGAAAACGTTAAGAGCTAATGATTATGATTTCAAACCTAAAACCAATGACAGAGTGTGCAAAGATCACTAATATGAAGATTTAGGTACTTTGATATGTAAATAGTTATTAATTAAAAACTAAAATATTAGCTTCACCCCATTAAAGGCCACTACAGGGCTTGGGCATGGGCCTTGGGTTTCACAACTGGGAAGACCTAAACCATACTCCACCATATTGTTCCAGTGGTTATTGGTTATGGCTAACCCAAGTGTCGGAAATTTTATGTCAATGTGTTTGTAATTATGTTTCTGTGATATAACTTTTAACTACCAGTTTTTGGGTTTTTTTCCTTTATTTGTAGGTACAATAAGTTATGTTTAAAAGTATGTTAAATACTTACATAGAACCTGTACTCCGTATCAATGATCTTGTGGCTGTCAATTTCTCGAAGGCATTCTAACATCTTTTCAGAGGGTGCTTGGGGACAGTCAAGGAATTTAGCGAGGCGGAAGGCATTGCGAAGCGCCTCCCCAGGTGGCGCCTCCGCCCAGGGGACTAGCGCAGTGCCAGACTCAGATATCGCTTTATGGAACAGACCTACAAACCAAAAGACATGATAGTAAAGGAGACTTCTCAAAAATATATCATCACAACCTATACCTGCCCCACTGCTGGGCACGGGTTTCCTATTACATTAAAAGGGATACAATAGAGGGAGGGCAAGAGCGGATTGGCGAACTTCACACACCTTTGAGAACATTATGAAGGACTCTCAGGTGTGTAGGTTTCCTCACAATGTTTTTCCACACCTAAGCAAGTGATAATTTAATTTTAATACGCACATCATTTTTGAAAATTAGAGAAGCGTGCAGGGTTTGAACCCGGGCCCTCTAGTTCGGGAGTCCATCTTTTAACCACTCGGCTATCACTGCTTTTAGAATAAATATATGTACGTTGCTAAAAATATACTTTGTGATCATTATTATTGGGGTAGTCCCAACGGGTTGGGGGAGCTCTTTCCACTCGTATCGACGCGGAATCGAATAAGGCCGGTTTCAAAAACCTTTGCCTGTGTATGCTAATAAAGACCAAAACGACGCAACCGACGTTACGATTGCCGTCTGTTGCACGTCGTTTTCGCTCTTATTTTCATGGACTCAAAGCTTTCTGTAATCGGCAATAGGTGAAATTAGCGACGCCAACACAAAGGGAATATTTGCTTTAGCTCCGATGAATTGCAATTTTATCACAAGCAGGAACTAATATTGTACTTCTCTCAGGATTGGCTCCAGACAAGTAAACAGCTCAACGTTAACATTAATAAATATATAGTCACTGAACGACTAAATTTATTGATTTACATTTATGGTTCAGTTAGCAAATATAAACGAGTGTTCTTAGTTTTTTTAACCACAGATTATTTTTTATAATTAAACAGTAAATTGTGTCTTTAAATAACTTAAATGACTCCCTTAATTCGTCCGACAAGTAAATTACAAATACATTAAAACACGGATAAAAAGCCGTACAAGAAACCTTTAAAGTTATATTCTCATTTTACTGCTTGATGGCATTTAAATGGCAGACAAAACATAACAAAATGGTAACATGACAAAATTCAAATTGCATAAATTAACCTCACGCACGCTTCGCTCTAGCAGCGATAACTATAGTAAGGGCAACGAAAGTAGCATACAAATCGGTTTAAAATTGGAACTTTCCATTCCGTTAGAAACTTCTGAATAAGTTTGTTAATTTTTTTATGGATAAGCAACGTTTGCTTGTCATGAACTAATACACAAAAAAGAATGTTTAAAGAATATAAGATAAGAATATAAGAATTATTGTAGCGATCGACTTGTTTTATTGTAGCGACGAGGCCACTTAGAACGGGGTCATAGCGTCAAAAAGAGAGGCAAGATTTGTATAACGGCTTGTTTGTCTTACCTACGCTAGTTTCGGACAGCATGTGATAGTGTACACTAGCACCGCCAGCACTTTCACCAAATATCGTAACCGACCGGTTATCTCCACCGAAGCTATGAATTGTCTTCTGCAGGAACCGGAGCGCTTCCTGTTGATCTTTCAGACCATTGTTCCCGGGACAATGCTCGTCTTGCGTCGAGAGGAAGCCTAATGGACCTGAAATTTATCATCATGGCGTTACTTTTCCATGAAGAAAGAGAGAGAGAATACACTTTACATTCATACCTGAGCTGTTGTAATACCATGGCTTTGTGTTTATCTTTTAACTATTGAAAATGCAGTCTTTGTAATTTTTTATTTATTTTCTTGATAATTTTACATGATAATGTCAAAGGTATGAACTTTGTATGGACTAGTTGCATGAGAAATTACAGTGCGGTGGTAATTTTGGCAACTGCAGCTAACAGCATTTCCTTACAATCGACCTTAAACTTAAAACCTTAACTTAGCTTTCTATCGGTTAGTTGAGGAAGCGGACGAAGTAGTTGAACGTAGGTACTATACAATGCTGCCCTGTGTGAATTGGTAAAGATGATAGTGTCCGCCATGGCTTAACGTATCATACGAAGAATATTTTTATTGTATATACTTATATTTATTTTTACTGTACAGACTGTATCAGAAAACTATTTAAGAAAATGATTGCAAGTGCAGCGATTTGCCTTTTTACCATAAACATCATAAGCCATAATTCCTAGAGTATGAGGTGGACTGTGCGTTGAACAGTTTAAAAGGATTATGGACATGGATGGATATGGCTGGCAACATCCCCCGTCTTACCTAATCTGTAGTTTGTGACGACTAGGATAACATCCATGTCGAGGAGGTGGTCTGGACCATACATGTATGTGGTGCTGTCACCACACATCCAGCCGCCGCCGTGGAAAAACACCATAACAGGAAGCAGTTTTAAATCTGCCTGGCTTAACTCCTGAAATAGCCAAAAATAGACGAAAACATGCATTACATTGAAACGAAGCGATTCGAATGTGGTCACAACCCATTAATGGCCCACTACTGAGCACGGGTTTCTCCTCATAACTGAAGAGACCCTACTCCAGCAAGCTGCTCCAGTGCAGATTGGTGTCCAAGTGTCGGTAGTTTTTAAGCTACCCGAAGGCCTCTGTCGTGGCTTAACTTGGGACCGACTGCTTTTCGTGCTCTCCGAAACACGGAAGCGCTCTAGATTTTCTGCCACTAGCGGTCACGTTCATCTACCGACCGCTGTTGCTTTTCTGTCGATCACTTAGGATCGACGCATCTCGCTTGGCTATGAGCTGTACTAAGTATAATAATGTTGAAATCACACATCAATTCCTATAAATAATAGTAGATATTATGTATTATTCACTAAAAAAACTCAATGACGGACGGCAGCCTTGAACATGTGATTATCCCAGCAAGAACAGCTCAGCAGAGTGGGCCGATGACAAAAACCATAATTACTAAACCAGTACCTACGCACTCGGTCCTCATCGCTAGTTCCTATCCATCTTAAGTTATTTAAATTGCAAATTTCGGACACCATAAAAAATCTTCCGGGTTTACGATGACACCTAATAAATTAAAGTGATCAAGGTCTTCGCATTACGGAACATTTTATATGAAAAAACTTAATATTAATTCAACAAGTTGCTTGTGTGACGTAATAAATATTATAGTAAAACAATACAACTCGCAAAAACTAAGCGTGATTTTTTGGCTGCACACAACATAAATTTAAAAATAACATAACACATAAAATCGGTTTTTACCGACAACAGCGCTTCCCAACCTTTTTTGAATAGGGACCACTCACATTTTATTCTTATGAGCACGGAGGAGCACACAGTAAAATAATAAACAGATTGAATCCAATCTTCAACAAAACATTTAATATCATTAGACGTTTAGCATCTTTTATCAGTCAACATACAGAAAAGATTGAAGATATTATACCTATAATTTCCGCTGCGGACTATTCGGTTTACCGCGGACCTCCGCTCCGGTTGGCCAACAATGACTTACACGAATCATCTTAGAAAAAACATCACGTAACTCCTAATTACATGTATATAAGGAGTTATGATAGATGCAATACATAAAAAATAAGGAAGAGCGAGAGAGACATGTGAATGAAACGTTGAATTGTCGTTGAGGCAAGGAAACAAGATACTTTACCACTATTTTTAAAGATGTTTTAAGCACACTAACAAGTAACAAGTAACACTTGGTACTTAGATACTGATACTTGTTCTATCATAAATAGCGTACTAGTGAACCGGAGTAATAAATAAAAAAAAAATTAATTATCACTTGCTTCGGTGAAGGAAAACATCGTGAGGAAACCTGCACACCTGAGAGTTCTCCATAATGTTCTCAAAGGTGTGTGAAGTCCACCAATCCGCACTTGGCCAGCGTGGTGGACTATGGCCTATACCCCTCACACTGTGAGAGGAGACCCGTGCCCAGCAGTGGGACAGTTATGGGTTGTGATGATGAACCGGAGTAATGAACCCGCTCACGCTTTGCTTTGGGAAACTTGTTTTTTATGTTTACAAATATTATTAAATAAAACGTGTTTTCACATCTTCACCCAACGGTTTACAAGTATTAAGTTAAAAACTCACGTTTTCATTGTATGGCGTATAAATGTTGAGATAGAGACAGTCTTCCTGGCCAACGATTTCGCTCTGTCGGATATAGGGGTTGCGTTGTACGCACAGTGGGACAGGTTGCGTGGCGTCCAGCCGGGTGGTCCATGATGCCACAGGAACAGGCGCCTGTAATATCAATTAATATAAGTATGATAAGTTTAAATTTATTCGAATTGTACGTTATGTTTCAAACTTTAATGCTTATGGTGCTGTTGTATGCTGAAGGGAGTCTGAAAATTCTGTAAAATTATAAGAATAGAATAGAATAGAATAGACAATATATTCTTTATTGTGAAAATAATTTCAGTAGAATTTTGTGCGAACTTAAATTTACTGCTATTAAAAATTAATTTTATCTAAAACTGCGATTTTTGTCAAAATTGCTCAGTCAACTGTTTAGATTGATATCCACATTTTAGAAAAAAAAATGTAAAACGTAAAATGTATAATATATTATGTATGTATTAGGTAGGTATACTTTAAATTTTAGATACTATTAAGTTCGGTGAAGGAAAACACCGTGAGGAAACCTGCACACCTGAGAGTTCTCCATAATGTTCTCAAAGGTGTGTGAAGTCCACCAATCCGCACTTGGCCAGCGTGGTGGACTATGGCCTATACCCCTCACACGGTGAGAGGAGACCCGTGCCCAGCAGTGGGACAGTTATGGGTTGTGATGATGATGATGAAAATCCAGTGATGAGGAGACATCCGTGTTCAATAATGGGATAGCGGCCAAGTGCACAATGACAGGCTAATTGGCAGCTATAACTTTGCAAATCATTTTTGTTAGATTAATTAAAAATACTACGAGCATTTTTTAATAGAGAGCCCAGCAACTCATGTTCCTTATAAACTTAATTCTACAAAAAACTTGACTTTGATTAAATAGTCTATAAGCGATGCAATTCTGTTACGGGATCTTGGTATAATTATTTATGTAGCGATTTATTACAAACATTACTTCATTTAGGTACCTTATTGTTACAAGAGTTTGTAAGTTGATCACAGGGCCATTACGACAATGTCAAGCTATGTTTTGCGCTGTATCTCTTCAACGCGGACCTCCAAACTTTATTTACCGAAACGCTATTGTAACACAGAGGCACAAAGCCACAAATTGGTGTATTTCAAACGTAAATTTATTGTCAGTCTAAAATTAATTGTGTAATAAAATAAATAGTATGATGATTTTTGTACGCCTTTGAATTGTGGTTAATGTGGTGAAGTTACACAACAGAATAACCAAGAAGGTTAAATAAATTCTACAGATTATACATTTATTACAGGAACATTTACTCAATAAATACTATACGCATGCTTTTAAAATGCATGCTTTCAAAGGTCTAATTGAAGAATTCGTGCGTGTTTCATCTTAATACCCCGCTGAGAACTTGAAATATAAACAATATGTTCTTCCTTTATCTCTCCTCTCTTCCTTGTTCCTCTTTCCTTCAACAGAAGAAAAACATCTGCCGGGTCCGCTAGTATAGAATAAAGTGAGAAAATTTTAGGACCGATTGAGTTTTAGTACCGACCTAAATACGCGAATTCTCATCTCTAGTAATGATTTTTAAGACTGTAATCATTGCTATTTGCTATTGCTATTTACCTATGCTATTGCTATGCACCTATTGCTATTTCAAATAAGAATACATTTTAATCAATAATCTGTGAACAAATAAAACTTCGCATATCGTATCATACAAACCATAGCCGCATATCGCAATTGGTCTTCATAACGAATAAGGAAACAAATTGGATGAAATAACTTAAAAACAATAATTAAAATTTACACGTGTGGACCGGAAAGACCGGATTTGTAACCGGATTGGATACTAGTTGCAAATATTATGTAAGTAATATATGTTATGGTTGTAAATGGGTCATCGATATATTATTAAGATATATCTATATATACATCTTAATTATATATAAGTATATACCTACGTGTTAAGAGCTTACTCTCTTAATCTACTACATATTCCAATGTACGCGTAATTAACAAGAGTTAGAGAACGAAACGATCGGGATCAAACACTTCATTGCCTACCGAAGAGTTTATTTTCACAAGGATAGATTACAAAAGGAAATATTATGTATTAATGCATTTCAATCTTGTCAAAAGTGTTGTACCATACTGATGCCACAAAGATTTAATGTCCTACTCGCGCAAGGAATACGTGATCTGGTATTGAATCTTGCACTCACTTTTATTTTATCATTGTTAAGCATATATTAGAAAGATGCTTCGGGAAAGGAGAACATAGTGAAGAAGAAGTTCTCCGTTATATTCTGTTTGTGTAGTATATAAATCTAACTCTGCCCTTTACTCCAAAGGGGACTCGCCGGTCACAGTAATGGTCAGCTACGAACCGCTTGACAGTAGATTGTCAAGTTCAATCATTGGTATCCGAACAGCCTGCTGTGTGAATGAGCCTGATTCCTGGTTCCCCGACGCGTTCCGATAGAAACAGTTACAAGTGATGATCTTATTTTTGTCATTATAATACTGTTTTATATTCTGCGAATTGTTTATTACATTAACTTGCGCTACGTAGGTGTAAAATTACCGTAATGAAGATCAAATTAAGATCTACTGAATAATAACACTATCTAAATGCGATTTATAGAGCTCGCCTACAAATATAGGTACCTTCTTTTAAAAAATGCTACATCCTTAGAGTATATATAATATATACTCTAAGGCTAGATCGTTAAAAGCTAACATTTTCAAATGTTGCATACGTTTACCGTAGCATAGCAATTCAATAAACTATCAATCCACAGTTTTAAATCGTGATAATTAAATATGATAAACACATTTTTATCGCATATAAAAACGACTAATGGCATAATGGCTCTGCGACGAAACACTCCCAGCTAGTGGCTTTTTAACACTACAAACGTTATACATTATCAATTATAAATTCGTAAACAAATTCAAATTTGTTACTATTTATATATTTGTTTAAGTCTTTGAGCGTATTCTATTTACATATTAACTTTTTTATGGGATATACACTGTAAGATAGATGAGAATATAGGGCAACATTTACTTTTCATCACAGAATTCTCACAGGATTGGGATGTATGCAGGAAAAACTCCCACGCAAACGAAGTATCGACTATCGCGCACAGCTAGTTCTTAAAAAAACAGCCAGCGTAATAAAAACAGTTTAATACATGTTTAATATCATCGAATTGGTTGTGAAGAGTTATTCTACGAATTCTACGACCGACACGTTTCTCGAAGATTCGGTACTTATTTTTATACATAAGTACTTATTTTTAATTACTAGTCATAGGTAAATAAACTCGTCAAACTCAAAGAACCAACATCGATTCTATAGATTTAATGCTCTTGAGTACAACACATGGATGAACTAAATGTAGAGTAACGGAGGAATTTTATACGTCTATGAAAACAAGAGGAGGATGAGAGAGGAGCGGGGTCAGCAATTATTGGTGAGACGAGGTGAGGGGCACTGAGGAGAGGAGAGATGTGATGAGGAGGGAATGTTTCTGGCCAGTGTCCAACCAAATGTAACTAGCCAGTGAGCAGGTCATCGTCGCGAACAGACAAATCATTAATAAAAACAAGGGATGAGGGCTTGATGAATAAAATGGTTTGGACGGTGCACGATTAGGTATATTATTTCCCTTTAGGTATAGCACTTACAGTACACTAAGTGAGCCCTCTGGGAAAAAGTCAATTCCCCCTAATTAACGGCTCCCATGAATAAAGTCAACTCAACCGCTAGTCCACTATAACCGGTATGGATGTAATTATGGTCGGTAATGGATAAAGAATTACCATCATTATCGTCTTGTACTCGTACATGATTAAAATTCGTTACTGGTATAATTCTGTTATTTGTTGTAAATTATTTAGATCGCATCGGCAAATTACATAATTATTTTTCCTTTACCTGTTATTAATTATATTTAATGTTTGTATCAAGTCACTTGAAACGTTACATCTGATTGCAGTAAACGATACAATTTCCTCTATCATAAACCTAGTACTAAATTGATTTGTAAGATTGCATGATCTTTTCTACTACAAACGAAGGTAAATTACATTGAGTGTATAAGTTGGGTAACAACAGGAAAAACGTTAAAATTTGAACACTATCTGCTTAAATAAACACTGTACTACCTAAAGCGTGTTGATTAGATACAGATAAGGTCACAATCCTATTGAAGATAAAAATGTAATCAAATGTAAGAAAAACTGAAATTTAATGTTAAGGCTCAGCATAATGAGTGAATAGGTCTACAAACGTCTACTTTGGGGTTTTTACCAGAAGAATTAATAGAGAACCATTTCCCTCCAGGTCTTGCGACCAGGAAACCATAGTGAAGTGATAGGATGTGTGGGCGTTTATGAAAATAATTCAAAACATGTTTAAAATAATATCACAAAAGAAAACCTAAAGATTGCACTAGATGACTAAATAATAAAGCGTAAGTAACTTTCGCCAGAAATTGAAATTGCAATTAACTACTATGTATTGAATTTAGGTACTGTTAAAAAATCTTTTTATTCCGATAAGTTTTTTTTATATCCTCTCTTGACGATATTTGCAGCACGCATTCTACCAATGTTACGTCAAACGCCCTATGGTTACATTAAAAAAGTATAAATTAGAAAGTCATTAGAAAATTTAATATGGCGGTTAAGTATTCTTAAATTCTAAATCAGTCCTTCCGTTCACGCGTGATGCCGTGACCAAGGGAAATAGGGATTCATTTTTACATATATAGATTAAATCAGCTTTGCTTTTAATTAATTTAGTATACATACTTAACTAAAGAAAAAAACCTACGTTTTCTGTAATAAACGAATGAACACACCTTAAACCTCAAATCTCCAACGGGTGGCAAAGCGTATGGGATGCTAGTGAAGGCGGATACTTGTCTCCCACCGCGTGTTTGTATGTAAAAACCTTCAGCGTCCCCAAAAACTGTTTTCGCTACTGGCTTAGATTCCGACGAGACCGAACAAACACAACACACGATTATAAACGCAAGAGACAAACAAGTGAGGTGATTTACGTTCGACATCGTTCGTCTCTAACGCGCACAAAAACTGAATGATAACATAGGCTCGCTTCTATCGTATATAAGCGATGCTAGACAGATGAACTTGAATCTCTAAGTCACCGTAGTTCATCGAACAGATGATTGGACCTTGAAAGATTTGTGGTAATGTCAAGTGCACGTTAATAGTGAACTTACTCGGATTGCTCAACTCATTTTCTTTACTTAAGTAGTACGAAGTTTTCAGGAGGTATGAATGAATGAATACTCGTAACATACTTAACCATGAAGAAGTTTTTATTTTGAAGTAGAAGCAGACGGGCCTCAATTGTAACTACTTACTTGATATATTTTGTCTATTACTAAATTTTCGAGGAGTGAAGAATCCTGTCTCCAATAAATTATCAGCAGTTCAGGAACTAATATTCAAATACAATATTATAATAATTATAATACCACATTGTCTACTATTTCACAGAGTTGAGCGCTTCGGTTAATCAGAAGAATAAAGATTTGTTCCTCACTCGCTGCCAGTAGGTAATTAGATTATGGAACTTTCTTTTATTCCTTAATATTAGCGACCTGCCCCGATTTCACACAGGTGAAATGTAACTAATGTGGTTTCAATGTGGAGCGATTAATCATATTACTGTCTTTATTAAAATATACTACAGGCTGTCTGCAGGTACCTACAATGTTTACGACAGGTTAGAGACAGTGCATAAGCATAGCGAATACTGATTTTTAGCCATAAACGTGTGATATCTTTAAAAATATGAGGTAATAATAATAACAATGATGATGAGTGCTGTAAATTGCTAACTTTAGTTACATTAAATGTCCAGCGTTACCAATTTATTTAATTGAATAAAGATCACTTATTATTATATTGATCAAAGCAGCTTGGAAAGTATTACTTAACTCAAAAAAATAATAAATATCAATCACACAAATTGGCAAGTAACTGTGAGTTACAAGTGGAAATGCATTCTCATCAGATGTTTGTAAAGTAGGTAAGTAAATAAAACGTAATGTTAGTCAATCAATGACTACGTTTAAATATAATAAATAGGTACCTGTAGGTAATTGATTAGATGCATATTTGTATAAAAGTTAGAAGTAAGCGCAGAGGCTTATACAATTCCTTGTGCGGAAAACCAACGCATAAACCACTTAATTATTACATCAGGTATACCAGGTACTATTGTACAGGTACAGGTCAGGTAGGTACCTATTGGAACTATTTACCTACCAGCTATCATCCTTTTAACGTAAAATTTATCACAGTTTAGTAACTTCTGAACATCCAATATCATCAGGTATCACAGGTTCATCCTAGCATAGACATTAGCGGCATCACATAATACGAGTAGAAATTGATTAAAACCTAATATTGTAAAAATTGCTACGTAAAAGAACAATAAACGTTTATTATTAGGTATAATATATCAGCAACTTTAAGCAAAAGTTTTTTAGCGCTATCTTCTTAGCCGTTAATGTGTCCACAACAATAATTTTATTCTAGATAGTATCATACTTATATTTTTTTCAAGTCTTTGAACCACTGTAGGTACTCCCATTCAGTGATAATTCTCAAAACAATTGGGCACACCAAAACAATTAACTAATGACAGTCTTATCCCCCACAAATATTATATATTCATTAGGGAAATATTACGGTAAACGGGTTGGTAATGAGGTAAGCATGCTTGATAATTGATATCTACGTATTTCCTCTGCAATGTAATTTTTCATCGATGAATTAAATCGGTTCCAGCAGCCCAATCCGATTACATATCTGAATTCTTCATAATATCGGCGACTATTACGACTTATAATTTTTCTTATAATTTATTGCTGTGGCTCGCTACAAAACTAAAAAAATACCAAGAAAACTGTAGTAGGTAGGTAGTAGGGAAGAACTGAGATGGTTCATGGTCTGAAAAAAACAAACGACTAACAAATAATTTCTGAATTTGAAATAACAATTTCGGTCTGCTATTGTTGTTGACATCTTTGGAATAAGCTGCGGGAACGGACTTAAACTTCGTATTTCAATCTACTAACAAAGTACAATGAAAACCAATGAATAGCCAAGTCAACGTGGCGTTTTATTCCGAGGAGATCTCGTCCTACGTAGTTTTCTGTTCAACATAAGAAACATCTTGTACAGATGGTAAGACCGCCGTCTCGTCCTATATCGTGCATATTTGTCAGACGTTAACAGCATAGGCACCTCATCGTTGTCTTCAGATGCTGCCCTGATCAAATTCAAAGGTCTTCTTCGATAACTCCTATTCGCATTTGCCTGATTCGACTCTGTCTGCTCAATTTTTTGGAGCTGATCAATTTTGTTCAGGATTTCCTCGTTTTGTTTCACGATCCGATCGGCGGTTGATTTAAGAAGCAACAGATCGCTGTTCAATTTCGGTAGCTGGATTTTATTGACCACTTCAAATTTCTCCCTGATCTGATTGATAGTAGTCAACAGAGTTTGGGAATGAGAGTTGCACCTACCGGCGGGATGCTGGCATACTGCACACTTCCACTGGTACCCTTGGTCTCCGCCTTCCATACCCTTGGTACTAGAGACGCATTTCATGTGAAAGCGAGATTCGCAGTCTTCACATTTCACAGCTTCGCTACTACGTAAAGATTTGTGACACTGTTGGCAATGCATGCTGGAAAATATGTAAAAAATGTATGCGTTTTTAAAATGTACCTAACAATAGGTACACCAAACTGACGCATACCAGTAATAGCGACTAATAGCGGCCAAGATGGCTGTGACGCGGTGGCCAATTTGCGGGGGTAACTCCCTTCCTTCCTTACCAATACTGTGAACTACGTTTTAATATTTTTAATATTCTATCTATCCATAATACTCAGTGAGTTGCCTAGCAACACATGCAATATATTCCTACTTGTTATTACTTTACCAAATTACTTATCTAAAGATTATAGATAGATTATTATCGATAGATAGAATATTGGGGACAGCGATCAAATACCATCAATCAAGTTTTAGTAAGATTGGAGATAGGTACCTAGTGATTTACCTTTAAACTCCACAAAATTAATTTGCACTTGATTTAAACGAAACCAAGATATAAAAATTTGGCATCGTTCTCTTCACATAACATTCCAAATTTCCAATAGATTCTCCCATAAAATTTTAATTGTTCTTATTTATGATAAAAAATAATCATGTTAAAATAAAATGGGAATGACACTTGTTTGCTATTAATGGCCAAGAAAATTGACAAACATCTGCAGGGTTTGACAAGTTTCTTGACGGGACATTTTTACTTTTTGTAGATTTGTTTTTTCATAATGTCATAGATCTATTGTTTGTTAAATTAGACATTAATCCATAGATTTTTTTCTCCCAATATGGCCACAAAATATAACATGGCGTTGGGTCATTAGATTTAAGGCATCGATTTGACGCCCAAGTCTGCTAAGTTGTAAAATGCTCCAATTGCGTCGAGTCGGAATAATTTAACACACATATTTATTAAACTGGAGTAATATTATATAATATATATACCTAGTTATTTAATATACTTATTTAATATCCTCTTGTATAATAAATCTATGAGTTTGGACACTTGAATCTTTAATAATAGTAATTTTATTGTATCTTTCTTTAAGTTACCGCTTGACTACGATCCCAACTGATGGCAAGTGGCAATGGATTTACTGACGCGTTATCCGCAAAAAGGATACAGGAAAACTTTTCAAAACTGGCTATCTGACGTTGCAACTTGAATACATTAAATTATCAATAACATTATATCATCAATATTATTATAAAGCTATTTGGTATCGTTAGATAGCAATCATTATTCATGCCAGAGGTGTTCGGTTGGCCTAAAAACTTCCTACACTCCGGTTTGGTCACCAATCTGCACTGGAGCAGCGTGGTGGAAGATGCTCTCTATCCCTCCGTAGTTATGAGGAGATACAGTGCCCTATAGGGGGCAGTTAATTGGTCGAAGCTAGGTACTTATTAATATTATAGGTACTGATAAGTATAAGTATCCTTCTGCTAATCCTGGTTAGCTAATTACCATGCTTCTACCAGCTTGTTGCCGGCAAACGACTTGTCGAGTTCCGGCTGGGAGCTTGTGAGTCCGTAAACCCCTTAGTAGAAGCCTGTGTAGCGAAATAATAAATATATAACCTTCCTCACGGACGTAGCTATCTTGATTTTTTTTTAATCTGACTAGCAGTTCCATAGGTTAGTGCGTTCAGAAAAAACAAAAAATTCTTGAACTATGTTATATTTGTATAGATTATTAATGAAAAATAGGACTGGCCTTTAAGTTATCTTTTTCTCTCCAATAGGCCTGTGGCAAACACCGTTTCATTCCATTCAAACCATTCCACCAGCGTCTAAACTCTTTGATAGCCGTTTTTGTGCCGTCAATCGCCCTGTATCTATGAATTGTGTCACATAGATTACATAGCGTTGTAACAGATTTAGAATTGTCCTGTATAGTGTAAAGATTTGTCCATCGGAAATAGCTTTCAAAGAGAGTGAGGTCGTTTATGATCTGATGCATCAAGTGAGCCAAATTCCAAGGATGAAAATTCCAAGCATTTATATACGAACCCGGGGGAAGAAATCTGTAAACGAAGCATTTCAACATAAACAATATTATCCATATCATAATAGTCAGTGCGTTAAAATAAAACATTCTACCAGATGGTGATATTACGTACCTGGATTATCATCATCGCAACCCATAACTGTCCCATTGCTAGGCCAAAAATAATGGACCCAAATCTAAACAAAGTTACTCACCCGTGTTTGCTACCTATTTGTAACTATGTGATATCGTTAATTAAATAGGTACTTAGGGAGTACTAATTTAAAATGTAACTTATCTCACTATCTTCTATATTATTATATATTAACTAATTAACTACGTATACTGCTTAGAGCAAAACAACATGGGCAGATCTTTATGCAGTCTAGTAATACGCACTGTTGCAACAGTTATAAACAGTGCTAGAAATGGTTAATTACGCACCTGCTATAATTTGCTCCGCCGTAAACGACAGGCACCGCATAATTATTATAACCGTTAAGCACTATATCAGTCACATGATCTATAGAAAAAGAATTTTCGAATGCCATATAGAAGTAGTATTTGTCTCGTATCAACTTTTGACAATTATTATTCGGACATGTTAATGATGGAGCTTGGCCGTAAACATCGATTTTAAGAGAATAGTAAAACAAGTGTTCTTGTAATCTTGTTAAATATTCTACATTTGTTTCGTCCAGTTGGTTATTATTGACTACCCAAATCGCTGCTCTTTTTTTCTGAATCATATATGACTTTATTTTGCTCGATACGGGCATTGTACTTTTCTCCCAGTCTACGGAAGCTTTTGGAGCGACAACTGCTCCTGAAATATTTCGCACGGCAATGAAACTCCATAGTACATCAGAGTCTATTCTGTAAGTAAATGTCAAATTGAAGAAATTGTCGTTATAAAGCTCACACGCTGGTGACCTATCTGAAGATTTTTGGGAGCCAAATATATAGAACTGAAATTTTGATCGACGCTCTGGCCTATCACCGGGGTTAAGGATAAATTCATCAAAATATATGCCGTCAAAACGTATGTAGTCATACAGTAGATTCTTGTCATCTGTAAAAACACAGTTGCTCGAAGAACAATTGAGCAAACCATTTCTTATTCCGAATCTGTTCAAAATGTTGTTATATTTATTCCACACAAGAATGTATTTGGAATTCTTTGGATATTGTTCAATCATGTTCCTCCTTCGTGATACAGACATTATAGTATTGAAGTCATCCGCAAAATAGTAGAAATATTGTAAGAACCAAAAGATTATAAAAAAACACAATAACATGGAAAATAAAAACATGACTTTTTTAGAATATGAAAAGTTCACCAAACCGGGGTTCTTCTCCATTTTAGAACTACTATAAATCAGGGTAAAAAAAATCCAAAAAACACTTCTGTATCAAAATATCGATATTAAACAATATGACATTGTCTAATATGGGAAAATTGTATTATGAAAGGAAAGAAGAATAAATAGGTACTCTATTCTCTATAAATATCATGTCTATTGCCTATAGTAAAGTTAGTTATTATGTCAAGAGGGGGTTAGAGTAAAGTTAAATCCTATTATATGGGGTCGCAAACCCTTTTCTGCAACCGCCATCTTGGAAAAACGATGCAAATGGTTGGTGGAGGAAAATATAACAGAACATCAAGGAATCAAAACAATATTGTAAACAAATAGTATTACGTAGGTACATACGTACGTAAATATAAGGAAAATATGTAGATAGTGTCTAGGAGCTATCCGAATTATCCGGATACTAAAATTGGGCGGATAATTGAACGGATATTTGAGCGGATAATTTAATTGAGCGGTTAATTGGCGGATCACGAACAATCCCTCCGCTCCTCTAAAAACTTCATCCTTAGCACTTCCCTACATATATATCATCCCACTATCCAAATTCCTTGTCTCTTAGGTACTGCTATCCATTTCTGGTACTCTCTTCTCTAAACTATTGCCGTCCTCAGACCAACAAAAAAAAGTTGCCGTCCTAAACTCTTTCAAAATACAATTCAAAGAACATTGGCATGGCTAAAGCCTCAGGCAAATGCTTTGACTTGTAAACTGTTCTGTGCCACATACAGTAATGTCAGTTTAGTAAGTAACTAAGTACTACCAACATACATACATAATTCAACACTGAATGTAGGTATGTCTATAACCTTAGGTCTCATTGTAATATTGTAATACCTAAGCCAGACGGTCCAACGATTAAGTTATGTATAAATATTCGTTCCGAATTTCAATTAGGTACTTATGTAGGTACCTACCTACATAGCGATTGAAGTTTGCACAGTTTAGTAAGACTCCCTTACTTTAGTTACTTAGTTTTAGGTAGGTATAAATAAGTAGGTAAGGTATAGGAACTAAGAGAAAACTTCAAAAAAACGAATACTGTCAGTCCAAATTGATGTTTTGCTTTACTTACGTAAGCCGCCATTTTGTCGTAAAAGGTATTGCTCTAGGACCCCGACCTTGGAGCACGCAAGCGGACAATGCTTCCTATCTCATTTTCACCCACGTTTGTCTCTTTTTATTGTCGCTTTTTCACTTCATTTCCGTTTCATCGACTTCCAAATCACAACGATGCTAAATAAGTTTTCATTTCAAAATCTGTCTCTCAAACCCCAACCGGAACCGACCAGTCCAGCGACGTCTGGACCAATCATGGGGCTACGTGCCCAGTCCTGGGCACGTAGCCCCACGGATGGGGGCCCCATCCGTTGTTCGACTCTAGCACCCAACATCATCATCATACAGGCCATAATCCACCACGCTGGCCAAGTGCGGGTTGGCGGACTTCACACATCTTTGAGAACATTATGGAGAACTCTCAGGTGAGCAGGTTCCCTCGCGACGTTTTCCTTCACCGAAGCAAGTGATAATTAAACTGTTAGGTACATACTGTTACAATGATACAATTGTTAAAATTGTTACAATGATGATTATACCATCTCAGGGAAACAATTTAATATAAATAACGCGCTGTGCCCGCGCCTTAGTCAGAGTGGAATTTAACGAAAAGTAATCTAAAATAAAAGTAGCTTAAGTTACTTTAAGACATCAGCAATCTGCTAGTGAAAGTCCCGTCAAAATCGGTCCAGCCGTTCCAGAGATTAGCCAAAACAAACAAACAGACAGACAGTTATTTTGGTATATGCACCGTGTATACATCCATTATGCATTTAGTAAAAAGCGGTTATTTTAATGTTACAAACAGATACTCCAATTTAATTGTATAAATTAGATTTAAGTAGATCAGTAAATAAATCATTTGAAATTGACAAATAAACAAAATTCTAAGCAATGTATTATTTATCTGATGATGATGATAATTATTATGGTTCAGTATTATTTATCTAGCAAATGATTTTAGTTAACTACCAACCAAATAAATTATATTTAATTAAATAATGATCTACAATTTAATAGCAATATTTGTTTATACTTAGGAAAAGTAATATTTGTGTATACTTGGACAAAACTTATAATTGTGACATTACAAAGTACTACCTATACTTGGAAAAGATACAAAAAATACTTGGAATAACCTGCGTTTAATTGTACTTAAATATAGAAAAAATATAACAATATATAAAAATTAACATTGATACCCACTATTCCCAGTGCTTGCTAAAAATTAATAAAAATAAAGTACTTAAAAACGATTGTAAAACAGCACCGTTAATCAGTCGCTTATAGGGGTTTGAATAATGGAGTTTACAAATTAGCATGGTACTTTTTGTAAGGCGCAAGCCCTGCAGCAATCTTACCACCTAGATCAGGGTGAACTTGATTAAACAATTTGACGGCACGTTCTTGTATGAAACCTGCCGCATGTCTCAAGCTATCGACAATGTTGTTCACTACCCGTTGTTTCTCCCCATCGTCGAACACCTGTTTGTAAAGCACCGTAGCTTGGGAGAAGTTGTCTTCGGTCTGGCCGCTGTCGTATCTATCCACGTCTCCGGTGACCGTGTAGCGCGGCTGCAGCCGCTGCGCGCGCGGACACTCCTGCGGACCCGAGAACGAGTTGGGGAAGTAATTCGGAGCTCCGTCCTGGTTACAGATAGTCGACGGGCCGTCTCGCTGATAGTTGGCAACGGTGACACGATACGGGCAGTTCACTGGGATCTGCAAGAAGTTTGCGCCCAGCCGGTGACGATGGGTGTCGCCATATGCGAACAGGCGTCCCTGCAACATCTTGTCTGGTGAAGGCTCAATACCTGGTACCAGGTTTGCAGGGCTAAACGCTATCTGCTCCACCTCTGCGAAGTAATTCTTAGGGTTCTTGTCGAGAACAATCTTGCCCACGGGGATCAACGGGTAATCACCGTGCGGCCACACTTTAGTCAGATCGAATGGATTGAATTTGCAAGTCTCAGCTTGGGCCATTGTCATTACTTGGATGTAGAAAGTCCAAGACGGGTATTCGCCCTTCGCGATGGCGTTGTACAGGTCCCGAATGTGATAATCGGGGTCAGAAGATGCAAGCTCGGTCGCTTGGTCAACAGGCATATTCTTTACACCTTGGTTTGTCTTACTGTGGAATTTAACCCAGTGGGCGACACCCTGGGAGTTCACAATTTTAAAAGTGTGGGAGCCGTAGCCGTTCATAAGTCTGTAGCTGCTGGGGATACCGCGGTCACCAAACATGTACAGAAGCTGGTGCATGGTCTCAGGTCTCAAGGTAAGGAAATCCCAAAACATATCCGGATCCTTCAAATGGGTAGCAGGGTTCCTCTTTTGAGTGTGTATAAAACTCGGAAAGAGGGTAGGGTCCCGTAGGAAGAATATGGGTGTGTTGTTTCCTACCAAGTCCCAAACTCCATCATCAGTGTAGAATTTCATAGCAAATCCTCTGGGATCACGAACTGTGTCAGCTGAGCCGCTTTCTCCTCCAACAGTAGAGAATCGGATTCCAAGTGGTGTTCTTTTTCCAACACTCTCAAAGATCTTGGCTGCACAATACTTGGTAATATCATGGGTCACTTCGAAATAGCCAAATGCTCCAGCACCTTTGGCATGGACCACTCTTTCAGGAATGCGCTCTCTGTCAAAGGAAGACATTTCGTCGAGGAAGTATACATCTTGAAGCAGAGAAGGTCCATTCTTCCCCACAGTTTGAATTGCAGTCTTGACTCCAACTGGGGCCCCAGACTTTGTTGTCATGAAACCAGGAGAATCCTGAAAACAGAGAATTTTAATTTGTAAAATTTCATAATATATGGAATAGTGTTTACACAAAAACTATTTGGTAAAGTCAGCTTGAGCAATATTTTTTCACTATTCGCAGTGCAAACATGGACCAATTTACATTATAAACAGTACGGGAACAGGCCAACAACTTTAAATCCATATCAAATATTATTAAAGATAATTGTATTAAGGTCAGATAAAGAAAGCATTAAATGCTTTAAGTAAGTGGGAAATAATACCTATTGAGGATTTAAAACCAATGCATTAAATTTATAATTACATCAAGAAGCAGGTCAACGCAGCCACAAGTAACTTATATTTGTAATTCAAATGATAATGAGGATCAAAGGTCATATTTGAACATCGACATAGTCATATTTAGTAGCACACCACCCCATAAAGCACTTGAAGATAAGAACATAATTACTAGGACACTATGAGTAATGTGATAATAGCACATCACTATTTAAATGCAAAATGATGTTCCACAATAATAAATAACTATGCAAAAATGATTTCGCAGTATTCTGGTATTTACGAGGTATAATAAAGTTGCATTATGTAGATTACCTTGACGGATTTCTTGTGGTTGACGAGTTGGTCGGTAGCGGGCTCCCTTGATGCCATTTTGGAAATATATTTAACGCGGCTGCAACTGCGACACACCACGGCACAAATTAAAATACCAAACCGGCTCACTCCACTCCTTTATATAGACTCGGCCGCGATAAACAACTATCGCTACGTCAATGCATCGGTTCACCAATTCACCTCACACTCCTCACAATAGGTTTACATTTAATAATATTCAAAAGATACACTATCGATCGGACGCCTTGATCGTTCCACAATTATTGAAAATATATTAATGACCCGATAAATGAGATTACAAACAGTACATGTATTAATAAATCAACCTCTAACAATTTAAATATTTTAATTCCGAAACATAATGGATTTCAAAAACGTAGCGAGATGATATTATTCTGACCGTTAGGGGAAACATATATGGGCAATTTTGTTAATTTTTAACTCCTTTGATTTGATATTTAAATACCAGAAGACTTATTTAATTTTATTCGAAATACATTGTGTACCTATTGATTATGATTTATGACGTAGGACGCTTTACAGAGTAATTAGAACCGTAGAGGACGAATCACAGGCATATCGGCATATTACAGGTCATCACGTCATGTTATTATTAACATCGTCATGATCATGACGGCCAAGCATGGCACGTATTAGTAGGGACACGACATATTGTTCAATACGTACTACTACTACTACTACTAGGGACCTAATGAGGCCGAAAATCCGCCATGTCTACCGACCTAAATGTCATTGTTAGTCAGTGCAGCCGGTACTTGTCTTGTTAAAAAGTCGTGGTCAAAGTCAAATCAGCCATCTTTAACCATACACAGGTACGCTATAAATCAACGCAAAGTTCTTATGTGCAGTTATAGATCACGAGTAGTTGATGTCATGAGTTATAGGTCAGCACTAAAGCCGCCATGTTTTGCGGCCAGATGACGTAACAGAGTACGCATTTTTTGTTGACATGTCATTTCCATAGGTTTCATATTTCCATGCGGCCAAGATTCGAATTTTGTTGAAATTATTGACAATCTTGACATTGACACTGACTTTGACAATTATGTTAAGGAATGACATAGAGAATAGAGTAGAGATGAGAAGGGAGAAGACGGTGATGACGATGAAAAAAAATTTTACACCAGAATAATTTAATTTACTTTTACGCGGCTCTACAAAACATACAGAAAGCGTATTATTAAATTAATGAAAAACTTTAAAATAGGTATTTCAGTTAGTAAAGGTATATTTTGTATCACATTTCAATCTTAATATATATATTTCTTGTGTTCGTGTGTATGTGACTGAACTCCTCCTAAACGGCTTGACCGATTTGGTTGAAATTTTTTGTGTGTCTTCAGGTGGATCCGAGAATGGTTTAGATTCACAATTGGACCCGGTAGGTGGCGTTGCTGTCGATATATCACTAAAACATTTTTTAATTATAAAGCGGTACGAAGTACGCTGGGACCACTAGTCTAATATAAAAATCTCGTGTCACGGTGTTAGTGCTCAAACAAACTCCTCCGAAGTGGCTCGACCCGACCGACTTGGACTTGTATGATTTTATTTGTCTAATTGGTAGTTGGACTAGTTTGTTGTTCTTAGGTATGAGAACAGGTCGTAAAGTATATTTCATACGGCTGGGTAATAAGGGCGCGTTGATATGACACCATAGCGGTCGCCAAGCAGTTAGGTAATTGCTTAAAATTTGTACGTTGTGTATTTATAGACTAAGAGCCCAGGGCGATCTGACATAATTTATTTTTGCATGGATGAAACCTTAATTTCTCAGTAGCGTCCATGTTCTTTGAATACCCTGCGTGTTTTTGGAAGCTCTCCTGGTGACACCTGGGCAGGTACCAGGTAAGAAAGGCAGGTAAAAATAAGAGCTACTTCAGTTAATTTCACATGGCTGATTTTTATAATTATACAAGTTGTCCCGGCGTACTTCGTACCGCTTTATAATTAAAAAATGTTTTGGTGATATATCGACAGCAACGCCACCTATCGGGTCCAATTGTGAATCTAAACCATTCCCAGATCCCCTTGAACACACACAAAAAATTTCATCCAAATCGGTCCAGTCGTTAAAAAATGTTTTGGTGATATATCGACAGCAACGCCACCTACCGGGTCCAATTGTGAATCTAAACCCTTAGAGTTTATATTACGGTAGTATAGAGCACGCGCAACGAGGTGGGAACTCCTACGTCGGTTGAGAACAACACGACGTTCCCGCCGCGAGCGCTTGTAGTCGTGGTTGAGTGAACTTGAGTGCTAGCGCTGTGCGTTCCTACCGAGAGTTTTCGAATATTTACGTATCAAAATGGTCAAATGTGCAGTTCAATCTTGCAAACACGATACTAGGAAACACACAAAACTGAAATCCAGTATCACATTTCATCGGTAAGTCGATTTATATACTTATTTTTATGAAAACAAATCACGCATCGCGGGGGTGAAAGAGACGTGCGGGGCGGGCACGCTTGGCACGCGTAGGACTCCCCGCGCGCCCCATTCCCCGCGCTTAGTGAAGCGTGGAGAGCGGTGATGTGACGCGACCAACGCTGTATTCGATATTTAAAATATTTTTTTAAATGTTAGCTATGAACCTATATAATTATTAGTAACCTATAATATAGGTGGATTTTGAATATTAAAGTTACATTAATATATTATATTATATATTATATTAATGTAATATATTATATATTTTATTAATGTAACTCAATTATATATTAATACTCAAAATCTTTTAAACATTTATTATAAATATTTTTGGTGTGTGTTTAGTACGATTTTAGTACTTTTTAGTATTTTAATGCGAAAAATATTATAGCGTAAACTAGAGTAGTAATGTAGTAAAAGAGTTACTGTCACTGTTTAATTGTTGTTGTTTATTAGGTTCAAGATACTTAAGTCATCTAAATAACTACTAATCCTTTCTACCATCGAACGACCCGACTCACGGCGTTTATTCATCCCTTCGTCGTAAACATCCTTCCAGTACGGAAGTCACGCTTTGCGTCATGATTCATCATACGTACCGCGAAGGACTGGAACAAATTGCCTGCGTCGGTATTTCCGTTCGATTACAATGTATGTAGGTATCTTCAAGTCAAGAGTGAATAGGCTTCTAAGTTATTGCGTTTAATCAGGTGGGATTGTAGTCAGTAGATAGATTGTAGTAGTTAATGCTTTAACTTATAGTAAGTCTAAAAAATTTGCGTTGCCATAATTATATACAGATTTTTTCGTATTTATACAGATTTTCGATGTGCGCTACAGATTAGCACCGGATACAGGTTTTTATACAGAATTCTTACTCTATTGATAAAATTACCATATTCAACTAAAACAAAACTTTGAAGAAGAACGATTTTTTAAATAAATATTACCTAGTTCCTTTGTTGCAAATATGTAAATTTTGATTGTTGTTGCGTATAATTATGTATTTAATTTTACTATTTACACTGATATTCTATTTTACTTTAATAAATATTAGTTCCTTTGTTGCAAATATTTGAATTTTGATTGATGTTTCTTATGATTATGTTTTTAATTTTACTATTTACACTATCATTCTATTTTACTTCAATAAATATTAGTTACTTTGTTGCAAATATTTGAATTTTGATTGTTGTTTGCAAAGTTTCATACTAACTTTGCACCCCCGTTTTACCCCTTTAGGGGATGAATTTTCAAAAATCCTTACTTAGTGCTCACCTACGTTATAAAACGAACCCCTGTGCAAAATTTCAACTTTCTAACCCTTATAGTTTAGGCCCTGCGTTGATATGTCAGTCAGTCAATCAGTCAGTCAGTCAGTTAGTCATTCAACTTCTCCTTTTATATATAGATTTTGTAATAAAAAAAATTACACTAAACCCGATATTTTATTTCATAAACTTTAATATAACAAGCCACACGATTTGATTACATTTCTATTACTCATAATTTTCGACAGTCGATAGTGACGTAATGTAATCGGTACATCCCTAATTGCCATACACTTCTCAATATAAATATCTATAGCACACCTGCCTACGCTGCGAGCTGAACATTTTGTGCAATACGCGTGCTCTATACTACCGTAATATATACTCTAAGATCTAAACCATTCCCAGATCCCCTTGAACACACACAAAAAATTTCAACCAAATCGGTCAAGCCGTTTAGGAGGAGTTGACTCTCATACACACTCACACTCGAATTATATATATTAAGATGTTTTGTAGAATATTATTCTTAAATAGTACCTATCCATATGTGTCAGACATTTTCCATGGGCCAAAACTTTTGACAGACGCTTTAAAGCTTCACTCACCACGAACTTTAAAGTGTCTGACACTTAAGGATACTATTTAAGAATAATATTCTACAAAACATATTATTATATAAAAATCAGCAATGTGAAAATAACTGAAGTAGCTCTTATTTTTACCTGCCTTTCTTACCTGGTACCTGCCCAGGTGTCACCAGGTGAGCTTCCAAAAGCACGCAGGGTATTCAAAGAAAATGGACGCTACTGAGAAATTAAGGTTTCATCCATGCAAAAATAAGTTATGTCAGATCGCTCTGGGCTCTCGGTCTATTATGTCAATGGTTGTGGACAAACAATAAAGTTTAATTTGTTATGCACCGGGTGGCAGTCGCCGCGCGAGTGCTATCGCGTCGTCTAACTGGGGCCTATGGGTGCCCCCATTCAGATTTTTTTACGAAATATTTTTTTATTATTTTTAGTCGTTTGGCATAAAAAAATACCTGCAACCCTGCAACCATTGACTTATTATTACCAAGTCAATGCCTACGACCAAAAAAAAATTCCTACCTACCCTTATGGATGGGAAGGTACCTAAAATGGTTGTCTGTAAAGTCGGTAGTCTATAATCTTACGTTATAACATCATAATAAAATATGTAGAAATAAACACAAAAACACAAAACACGTTGTTGCGTATTCAACATTTGCTATAAACGGTAGCAGAACTATTCTAACTGCTAGCTCTGACGTCATCGGAACGGGTAACTTTTCCGTGCGCGCAAAAAATCGTGTGTTTTTTTAAGCCACGTCAAAAACTTAAAATCAATAATTATGCAAAGCGAAACATGTATAAACGCGAACGAAATACTTAGTAGTCTGATATAGGTAAATAACGGACAACGACATTATAAATTACAATAAAAAGTGAAAGCGCCGGTAATTGCTTAATGCTTACCATTGGATTAAATAAATAAATTTATAAAACCAGTATTGGTCGCTCATAAGCCTGAGGACTAATAAGTTATGTAATGCAGAAGATATTGAAATCTACAACTTATCTAATCAGTGCTTTAGGTCGGTAACCTCTTTAAATAATTACCTACTTACTTTGGAATCAAGTATTTTGGTGCTAAAGAGTGATTTTACTTATATTGGACTTTCTTTTTAGATACAAAATGACAATAATTTATTATGAAAATACATTTTTATAGATTAAAGATGGTACTGCTACCGCTCACGACAACTGTGACCGACCCACATCAAGACTCAAATCGGGACTAGGATGGTTAGTATAGTTAGCAGAGAATAATTATTCTAAGCAGAGAATGTTACCAAGTTGGGTGAGTTCGTTAGTACCTACTAAGTATGAAGATTGGGGCAGGGACCATTAGTTGTAGTTATTTTTAGGTAGAAATAGTTAGTCCAGTCAGTTATTAGGAGTCTCGTTCTAATTCTGTCGCAGATGTGTTGCTACCTTAAGGACTAAGAATAAGATGATTGCCTCTGAAAAAGTGTAATCGGATTCATTTATTCCTAACCGGAACATAAATGCAGTTAAAACAATGATTATACCCGGTAAAAACGGATTATTTTGTGTAATCTCCTGTTAGCTAAAGTAAGTAGGTACATAGTTAACTGGTCGAATAAATTATGATGCGAATCTAGGTTATCGATATTGCAGGTGCATGCAATGCCATGGCCGTTGATAAAATAAAATTAGGTTATTGTATAAAATTACTTTTAACGATGATAAGACTAGATAGGTACTTGGTTATTCCACGCCCTGTCAAATCATAACATGCCTGACATAGAAAATTTGATACGCGATAGGTACGAGTACCTAAGTGACGCTGAGCTGAAAATACTTAATTCATTTTGTTTTGTGCTCTGCTGATTGAGCGAGTCAGTTCGGGTTGTTATCATCAGCTAGCAGTCATTTGTCGGAGGCTTACAGACGATCCGGCCTACCGGGTCTATTCTCGGATCCACCTGAAGACACAAAAAATTTCAACCAAATGTACCTACCTATTTCTTGGTATCCCCAACATTTAATGTATATTTGTGTGGCAACACTAAAACATTTCATTCTTCAATTGTTTTTACACTCTCTTGCGGTGCGGTGCGGGTGCTATGACGCCATTTTTTACATTATAAAAATAAAGTGCTGTTTAGTGTTTGTTGAAGTTCAAGACTTTCATTTCCATCTCCATCCATCAACCACCAGCAAATACAGTCCACTCCAACACTATTGCCACATACAAACACTATGTCTGCAATGCGTAGTTTTGGCTGCAAATTGAAATTTAAGGACACACACCTCCAATCCTATTAATATTATATATGCGAAAGTTTGTATGGATGTATGAATGTTTGTTACTCTTTCATGCAAAAAGTAGGTACCGAATGGATTTTGCTGAAACTTTACAATAATATAGCTTACACATCAGAATAACACAGGCTATAATTTATAAAGATATAGTTGAATTATCCAAAATATAATGTATAACTAAATCTTTGCATACCGAATAAAAAAGTTTCCCGAAACGAAGCGAGCGTGGGACGCTAGTTTTATATAATTAGATTATCGGTTGCTATAGGCAAGGACTGTTGGTAAACATACGATGAACTGATTCCAAAATAAAAACCAACGTGTGAATCCTCCCACTGTGATTCATGTAGGTAATTTTAATGATACAAATGATTCATGTAAGTACAATGTAAATAGCTTTGATTATTTACTCTATAATTAAAGGTAGCTAGCTACCTTACCTTTGATTACGATGTACCCCTACCTACGTAGGGGTACATCGTAATCATCATGTTTATACACACTACACAGTAATGGTATCGCTAGTCAATGATATTATACACGTTGTAATGTCATTGTCGGTAGGTACTGGTAAAACTAAGGTATGGGAACTTTGCAATGAAATAATTATTTCCTTGTTGGCACGTACCAATATATATTTAAATATTATTTATTGTCTTGTGTGTTGTCCATGGCACCCACAACACAGGGAATCCTAGCTTAGGGCTATGAGCTATACCTAAGTGTATAGCGTTATTCATTTATTATTTTTATCTGTTATTTTAGTTACAATTTGTATCTACCTACTAACAATTATCTTATACTTATAACCTGAAGATGATGATTATATTGCAAGTGCATCTTAACTACATAATAATTTATTGAAGTAGTTGTAGTACTGAGTTGCAGTGCTATTGGCTTAGTTGTTGAGTGATGAATATCACAAGGGGCACTTAATATTTCACAATAATTATGCAATGCTTTGTGACTATTCAAGCAGGTGTACGTACCTACCTTACCTACCTAAGATTCTCGGTTTTCTGACCAACTGTAATGCGCACAGGTCATACATGTTAAATGGGTATGTAAATTTAATTATGTGCATTTTAACATTCATAATATGGGATGTAATAATTCGCGATTTAAGTTTCGATTTCTTAGCTGGCTGGAATCAAAGGATAAATATAAAGAACAGTAGCTTATCTTCAAACAAAGGTATGATCGAAGGTTGTTTATGCACGAGCCGCTGCACCGCCGTGTCCGATCGTATGTAAAAAGCAACAAACATTTCAGTCATCGTCCTATAGATGACAGATTTTTTGTTTAAATTCATTGACTTATTATAAGTCAATTTTTAAATTGTATAAATTTAATAGTGAACGTATCTTGGGCCGCTCTCCTGACATGACGAATTGAACGGATTGGACGGAGGGGAGGAGAACCAAATGTTTAATACTGAACTAGCACTATTGAACCTAATGTTCAATAGTGCGCTTGTTTTGAAGTTTACCTGTGATTAAGCTGGTGATGACGATGGCTCCTTTGCCACAAAATTTCTGAGAAGGACGAAAAACTGACGAATTTCTCACAAAATATAAATTTATCTAAACTACTTACATGCATTGTGAAGGTTTGATGAGCGAATGGGTGTGTCCATATCCCTAGTGCTAAAATATGTACCTACTAATGCAACCAGCCTTCCGCTGCCGCCCACGACAACTGTGACCGACACAGAACAAGACTCAAATAGGATGGTGTTGATCCGGTAAGCAGTGGGTGTTATTAAACATGTGAGGGCTGGGGCAGGAACGGTTGGTGACAGTTAGTCCCGTTAGTAATAGTCCAGTTAGTGATGTGCTGGTTGGTGACAGTTAGTCCTGTTAGTAATAGTCCAGTTAGTGATGTGCTGCTTCCGTTGAAGACTAAGATAAACTCTCTAAAAAAGTGTAAACGGATCAGGTCCAATTGTGTACCAACACAAATTTCATTATAATCGGTCCAACCGTTTAGGAGGAGTTCAGTGACATCCACACGCGCCGAGAAATATATATTTTATATTAAAGATTATTGAATCTTTTGTGTGTCATGCCTTTATATCAATACTGTTCTAAAGCAATTATATCTCAATTATGTACTCCGCGATGCGTCATAATGAAAATGGGGTAATCCGGACAAAGCTAAACTGTGTCGGATAACTTGACGTGTGCATGATTTTAATATATTTTTTGCACGGCATAACGATCGGATGTATGCAATTATCCTATCATAGGTTATGTTTTGTTTGAGATTACCCAGGGATTTTAGGGTAACCAGGTCTGTGATCAGTTTTTTGGACTTTTGGATTTGTCAGGTTTTTTCATTTGTATTGATATCAAAAAACCTCAATGAAAAAGTAAGAATGACATAAATATTCCATATAACTTTCATCTTTTTATTAAAGTAAAATAATAAAATCAATCAGTGTCGGCTCAACAATAAAATCAATTCGAAACTTCGAATACGAACATACCTACAATAATTGCTAACTTTTTTTTGTAACTAGAAAGTTTGGGTTTTTTAGAAAAGTCTGGATTTTTATCATATTTTGCTAATTTTCCGGACTTTTTATAATTTTATGATGGTAACCCCATCTAGGTACCCGTTTACATTAAGTACCTATTCAATCAGAACAATGATTTGGTATTATTCTGTTAACCACAACCTTCGCAAAGATTATTATGCTTGGGCATAACACAGGATCGTCTAATGAGCAGAATTATAAGTTTACAAAAACGCATTTGGTTAGCAATTTCCTTATGACTACCGGTACATTCGTTATGTTTTCGAAATAGGGAATCTTCTGTCCCCGATAGCAATTTTATTTTTTTACTGAATATAAGTTACCGCTTGGCTGCGGTCCCAACTGATGGTAAGTGGCGATGTAGCCTTTAGATGGTGAAGCGCGTTAACTTAGAAAAACCCTAACTAAAACCCCTGCACTTCTTCTAACCGGACTAACTATCCCAGTCCCCATTAGAGTCTTGTTCTAGGTTGCTCACAGTTGTAATGGGCGGCAGCGGAAGGGTAGTGCTGCATGCTCCACCCTGGTGTGTGTAATTGTGTACCACTCATAACAAAAGTATGAGTGTATTGACGACCCGGATGGCGCAATGGTTAACACGCCAGATCGCCGTTCCGAGGGTCCTGGGTTCGATTCCCAGCGAGGCGGAAATTTGAATGATGAATTTAAATTTCCGGTCTTGGTCCTTGTCTTGTGTGTTGTCCATGGCACCCACGAAACAGGGAATTCTAGTGTGGGGCTATGAGTGTGTAGCGTTATTTATTTATTTATTTGTGAGAGCGGTTATCGATATCGATAAGTCTCCTGGGGGTATTGTATCACACTGTAAGAATGTGGATATCGGCAGCGGTAAGATAACAATGGAATTCAACAGGCGATATGAACGTAGATAGATTCGATTCAACACCTTGTCTAATCTTGTGCCTAATATAATTTAATAACTGACAATTGAAAAGAAATTTTCTACAAGGATTACTCTAGTCCCATATTATGTACAACAAAAAAATATAAATAAAATACATAAATAAACGCTAAAACACTCGTACTCCCGCAGTAGAATTCCTGTGTCGCGAGCGGCATGGACACCACTAATAACACATCACTAACACCCACGAACCGAGAAAAAACGTTTATCTGATAGATAAATAAACATCTGCCCCCACCGGGAATCGAACCCGGGCCCGCTCTGCAGGGTCACTACCAACTAGGCTACGGGGTCGTCAATATTCGAACCTTTTGACATGTTTGTGAACAAAGGTGTAATGAGCTGAAGGGCTTTCATCTTTTTATTTTTCCATTGAAGAAATATAAAGTTTCAGTTTCATCCCCTTTTTATCCCCTTAGGGAGGAAATTTTCAAAAATACTCTCTTTGTGCTCCGTACATACTCGTACGGATAACATGTGCTTAGTACATACTCTCCGAAATTTAAATGGAATACGTTATAGCAGAATACCTAGAGTTTGTTAGTTTGTAGTTACACGACTTGAAACCCAATATAATAGATATAATACAATAGATTTTCTCAGCGATTAAGGCTAAATGTAGTGGGGAATTGCCTGATGGTTGATAAAGATAATATTAAAATACATATCTTGTATTGTGATGTGGTTCAGAGGATAAGAGGTTAATGTAAGTTTAAAAAACGTCGACTGTACCAAATTAAATTATTAAAACAATAATTTCGATCGTTGATTCCTTGTTAATTATTTTAATTGGCCATTGTTCTCAGGCATCTTAATTAATCACAAATCTTATAGTACAACGACCCATTAAATACATTTTTTTATGTTTCGAATTGTCGTTACTTAGATAATTCCAGAACGATCTACCTGATTAAGTATGTTTCTCAGAGTGAGCGATAATTGGAGTATTAAACGTATTAAAACATAATAATAATTATTTCATTACAAATTAAAACGTTGATCTAAAAAGTACATGATTTATAAAAAGTAGGTACTATCATCATTATCATCGCAACCCATAACTATTAGTTTAGCGGATTACGTGATAACGTAGCAGATAGAGTTACTTTCGTATTTAATTTAGTATGGAATAATACTGTTTCTGGGCCATTGTCAAGAATATTGACCATAAATTCCGCATATTATCCAGGATAAATATCGGGATATGGCTATCCACACGTTAAATTTATGTTAAGACGGCAACGTTTTATTTTACTTGAAAAACATAATATTATTAACTAGTTTCCCGCCCTCGCTTCGCTACGGGAATTTATTCCTTGCGTTTGCAAGATTTAGTTATATATTTTTGATAATTCACACTATATCTTTATAATTTATAGCCTATGTATTATTCTGATGTGTAAGCTTTAATATTGTAAAGTTTCAGTAAAATCCATTCGGTAGTTTTTGCGTGAAAGAGTAACAAACATTCATACATCCATACAAACTTTCGCATTTATAATATTAATAGGATTTATACATCTAATAAATCGATTCGTAGATGTAGCAACAATGAAAGTCACTAAATATTTGAATGTCAATTGTTTCGGATGCGGGCGCTGTTCATAGCCGTAAAAGCCTGTTTTCTTAAGTGGAGCATGCGGATTACGAGTACTTACTTACGCGTAGGTACGTCTTAATAGTAGACAAATGGAAAGTCACACATCGAATCACGTGAGTGAGCCAGATTGATATAAGCAGAGTTTAAGTACCAACTCTGACATAAGCGCGAAGTGGTTTGACCCTGACACCTATATCACAAATGCTGTCCGCTGACATATCGATACGAGTAAAAGTACTTTTTTGGTTAAATAGCATAGGTACCTACTCATTTTTATGGAATTAGTATATAAGGTTAGCAAACGAGCATGCAGCACCACCCTTTACCTAACGCCCATAACAACTGTGACCTACCTGGAAGTCCTGTACAATGCTCAAATGGGGACTAGGCAGAGTAGTACAGTTAGCAATTAGTTTTTTAGTACGTACTGATAAAAGTAATGAAACTCATTTCAGAGGACTGAGGTAACATGGTGCTGATTGTCTACAGTGAAGCTGTGACCCTGTTCGTTGGCTTCAGTAAACATTTTTAGTTTTATAATTTCTTAGCATCTTAGCCAGAATCATCTTTGAAGTTAAGTGTTATTTAAGCCTAAAAAATATGTGATAACCTAAGCTTCAAAATTACGTTACTATTCTTGGATTCCTGGTAAAAAAAAATGTTTATCATCAAAATTGGGTGGTGTAGATTAGATGTCAAAACAATAATAAGGTAACACGAAACTGGTTTCATAATTATTGAGCTAGAAGGTAGAATAACACCTTGGAATGCATAAATAAAGTAGGTAATCGAAATTGGGCTTCATAGATTCGTCTGGACTAGCTCAGTTCATTAAGCTAATGACATTGCTAATGCATTGATAAAACTAGAAGGTGTGGCGACGGAACCCTAAATTGCTTTATATTATTTGATCTTATTTAGGAAAAAGAATTGACGTCGCTTTGGTTGGCAACACATTTATCTAGAAATGGTTTACACCCGAGCAGCTATTAGGTACGAAGCCAAAATGAGGACGAAAGACCCAATCCAAATGTGGGCAGACAGGTATGTTTATGAACCAAAAAGAAAGAAACTTAGAGGACAAAGAGGTAATTTCGAAATGTAGGTGCACTAAACTGCAAGCTTACACTGATTAAATGTTTTATAAAAATGTAGTTCGTCAAAATACGTCTTAACCCACGGTCTTAACCTATCGAGAATATTCGATAAGAAGTAAGAACGAATGTTTAATTATCATATATTATTGCGTTGGTACCTACGTAGGGTATAAAGATTATTTTTATTTTCGCTAATCGCTCGAAGTGAAAAACATTGGGTGAGCAATATGGTTTGTTAAATTGAGGACAAGGTCCCATATCATAGGAATTAATCCAGCCTATAAAAGATTCTGTGCAAATAATAACTAGCTAGCTACTTTATAGCCTTTCAAATAAATAATGCAATATACTTTATGTGTACCTATATGTTTTATTTAGAACGTCTTTTCGTGTTTATTTTTTATGTTTTGATCCGTTTTAATTAGATATATAACTCTTGATTATGTAAGGTATTATGCATACGATCACATTCTGTACCGTTACGTTAAGACAACCCCGTAGCCCAGTTCCTTAGACCCTGCCAGCGAGGCGTGAAGTCCCGGGTTAGATTCCCGGCTGGGGCAGATATTTATGTGACAAATAAAAGCTTTTCTCGCGTCATATCTCTTAATCATGAGCTATTTGTATTGGCCATATTACCCGTGACATAGGGAATCCTACTTCGGTGCTATAAGTGTGAAAATAATTAATTTAATTAATTTAGTTTTTTAACGTACGTAATTACATTTTTTAGAGCAGGTATATACATAACCTACGTAGATAATAGAAAGTAAGTGTATAGCAGTGTTGAATTGCATTCCCCCGTACCGAGTCTTTTAATCGTTGGACTACTGTCGCCGTCTCGCCGTGCAATTTGTCGCCACATATTACTGTTTATATTTTGTGGTGTCGAGTTGTGCGACCAAATAGCTAATTATCAAATGATACTTAGACCAGGGCAGCTACCGATGAATAAATAAAAACACCACAACGCTCAGGCTTTCTCTATTAAACCTTAATACGGCAGTGAACCTGAATAAAATACAATTACCGAAAACTCGCTTTATGATACAAAATTGGTGTATGGAATATCCTGAAACTTTAAAACTAATGGTGGCGCTACGTTGATACGTCTGTAACCTTGAACGGAGTTAAGGTCGTTGGCAAACTTCGTCTATCGAATAAATTTGAATACAAAACACGATAACATACCTGTAGGTTTAGCGTAAAAGGTGACTCGAAACCTTATTTCCAACATTGCTAATATTTACCTGACCGAAAATGTTATCAATATTTTGACCGTATTAGAGCCTAGAAGGCTAGAACACCCCAATCCCATACCGACAGAACAGGGTTCGTGGTTTTTTGCCTCGATTCTCTTAAGAACATGAAATGGTTGCAACACTAGTATTTTTTTAACGCTATTAGGTAAGGTCAATTTTCAAGGGGTAAGGGGTATTTGGCCACTAGCGATCACCCACCAAACTGTCATTCGTGCTGGAAGTTGCATAACCCGGTTTTACCAGGAAGTGTAATGTAATGTATGTTCGCTTACCATTGATCCAGTCGAGAGTACGAAGTAAACAAATGTTCTGCCTTCGTTGACAATTGACCAATTACCAACAAAACGACTGCTTATGAACCAGTTAACGTCCAACCAACAATGACATCACGTTACAGAAATACTTTTGACTTTTGAGATGCAAAGTGTTATGTAGTTTGCATCTGAAAAGTATTTTTGATGATTCACAAGGAGCGCAGAATGCTATTTTTTAAAAAAATGCATAAAAATACATTAAATGAATAAATAAAACATTACACACACTAATGTTATTGTTAGTTACTCTATGCAGACTAACATGCCTTTGACTCGACGTTTGAAATGTGTCATACGGTCTTCGACACTTCGTTCATAGCACCGAAAACAGAGAGAAACTTATGTCCCGTTCTATGTTTCATTTCAACCGCAGAGCGGGCAACTAGCAACAACTAGTTAGTTACCATTAAAAGATAAATAAATATCCGTCAATTGCAACTGTTTGTATCTTAAAGTATGTTTCCAATCCTAAGGTTTCTATATATGTCAATGGTTTCTATAGTCTCCTTTTCAAGGTCAAATTCAAGTTTTTTTATTTATCAAATTCTTATAAAAATATTTGTGTCCGCTATCATGACAAATAATAAGAAGTAAAAAAGTTAGACCCCAAAATGTGTCCTCATACAAGTTAACATAAAAAAATGGGGCTTATCTATATTCTTATTTTATTCTGTCTTGTTATTGTCGAAGTAATAGAGTTAGGTAATTTACCTCGGCGGTACAGGACCCTACGAGTGCAAATCTGACTCGCACTTGCTGTTTTTTTTAAGGTTACGTATTAGTTTCTGATAGTTCCAGGTGTCTACATTTTCATTTCCCTTTCATATACTTAAAAGAATTGCTCGGGAAACAAAATATAACTAGTCTATAGCTATTACCTTACTCCTTTTTTAAATGTCATTTCCACTCCCGGAAGGGGGTTCCACAAATGTGACCACCTGAGACAAGGACGAGGGGAATGTTTAAAATCCTAAAATTAGTATGACGTGATTTATGTAGGTATGGCCCCGAATTACATATTTTGCAATATAAATATTTATATGCTGCAAATCTTTACATGTCTACGGCTATAGATATCTACCCACTACCAAATAATACTTACTTATATTTACCTATGTATAAACTGGGTGCATTTCGTGCAGTACACGTATCGTTTTAATCTAGAATTCCAGATAACATAACAACTACAACCTTGGATATGCTGTATATGCTGCGTTACATTGTATACTTACAAGCATAATATCCCACACTACACGTTACGTATAGATAAATAAAATTCACAGAACGATAATGTTGATAATGCACAACCAGAGGCTTACTTTGGTTACCTTACACCAGTGCTACACAAATATATTTCTATAATCTTGCAACCCAATTCCCAAATAGTGTCATTTATATGTGGGAAAACACGAAAGAAAAACCAATAAAACGTTCGCGCGAGTGTTATGGATAATACAAATCTTATTTATATATCACTAACGTCCACGAACCGAGAACAAACATTTGTCACATGAATACCTATCTCGGCCGGGACTCGAACCAGGGTCCCGCTTTACAGATAGTGCCATTACGAACTAGGCTACCTGGACCGAAATGCCGTTTAAACTACTCTGTGGCTGAAATACAAAGGGCCGACTGTAAACAAATTCAGCTTTGTAAAGCGTGAAGAGATGACGTGGAAATTATGCATAATTTCGATGAGCAAACTTAGGGCATACTTCAATAGGCACAGCAATGTCATCACGTTGATTGTTAGCGGACGAATTGAACTACATTAAAAGCACGTTCTGCAATGTACTTGAGTAGGGTAACCTTACGTTTTGCATATCTTATAATTCCCTCCCAACTTAAAGTACAAATAAGGCTAATTGAAGGTAGCCAATATTTTAATACAGGTGCAATGGTTTTTACAACAAAAAAAGTAATATGTTATAATCGTCAAAACATTTGTACAAAATAGCTTAAACACTATAACCACGATTAATTTAATTACAATAACTCATAACATATTTATGAACACACAGAACAATGAATAATATTAATTGTTCGTTGTTTTCCCATAATTATGTTCTAATAATTTGTATGGTACAAAAAGTCTAAATAAATAAATCTACCTATGGCCTATAGTAAGATCATTTTCAACCACATCGATAACAAATAAATGACGTTTGTAATACAAAATTGCCAAGTACATAATTATTATACTACTGAATACTCCAAAGTAAGGGATTCAATTATCACGTTATACTAAACAACTAATAGGCGTGCATCATAATGTGCAAAGGAGGCTGAAAAAATAAAGATGGACAATCCTTTAAATTTAAACCCTCGTTTTAATTTCATCATGATAACAGTAGCTTTAATAGTAGTAAAAATAAGACGTAAAAATAAGATGCGAATCATCGACGTATATTATGATAGAAAACATGTTTTCACTCTGAGACTAACTACCTATACTTTTAGTTTTTATTGTTAGATATATCAATTATAGTAAAGTTATAGACATGTTAAAATAAGTAGGTAATATAAATAAAAGTATTTTTTTTTACTATTAATGTCTTGTGTCCTACAAAAGTCCGAGTAAATAAATTATAACGGTAACCCTACATAACACCAATCTGATCATCGGGCATTTTAATTAAATTTACACCTTACCATCCAGGTATTGGGCAGGTTTTATCGCGACAATTCGCAGAATAATAACAGTTGCAGCGTTTTGCTAAGGTCTCAATTATATTGTCTGGTAATTTGTCGTGTCGTGTGTAACGAATCGCTAACGCGGAACCCAGTGAGTCTGCTCTAATGAGTTGGCTTAATGAATTTCAGTGGTATTTACTGTATGTGCTAATTATGAAAGTGTTCTGGCGTCTATGCGGGGCGGTGGCGGCGTGGGCAATCGCAGTTACTGCTGACCGCCCTTGTGCGGAATACTGCGTATATTTGTAAGTGATTTTTCCTCCCACACACACTTCTAGGTTTAACATCAATTTGAGTGAACCAAGTTAATTAGACTACTGTCTAACGTGACATCATCAGCAAAATATGCTGATACCGATTGCAAACAATTATGGAAGATGTCACATGAAATGATATTGTTTTCTAAGTAGGTAGGTACCTGCCTACTGTATAATACATACACGCAAAACATTTAAATATATAATATTTCTTATTTATCTTAAGTTATAGATTAGCTACTTATTACATAGGCACCTACACGGTAAAAATTGTGGCGTGTCGGTAGTAGGTACTTCCCCGGGCGAACTCTAGGCTCTGCTACCTATCAAAATACAATTAAAACTTTTTTAAATTAGCAAACTTGAGCGCCAGGACCGTAATCCTTTTAAACGATTTCACAGTCCTATTAGTCATTGTATGTATGTATGTAAAATAAAAACGTTGTAATTGAGATATATAGATAGATAAACTCTTTATTTGTCCACCATAAATAAATACAAACAGCGATATCAGCGATTACTTTTAATGAGCGTATTAGAATGCAAATAATATTATTATGTAAATATTTTGCTACTATTCCCATTTCACAACGGCTTTATAAAAAGTTTATGAACAAAAATTGAAAAATACATCCTTAGGAGATTTTATTCTCAAACAGTTAATAAGTTAGTACCTACTTAAATGAAAAGTCTTCATTTTTATTATTTCTTTCACAGATCATCTGGTACTCGCGACATTGAGTTTCAGCCGGGTTGCGACTGCATGTACCAAGAAATCGAGTATCAGAAGCGAATAGACGACTCAGGCATTTATTACGTACCCTTAAACTACGCCCCGTTACCAGTTTATTTTCGCAATCAACCATTCTCTATCCACAACCCTCTAATTCAGGGGCACCCTGCAGACAATATCCCAGCGACGCCAAACACCATTCAACCATCCCTGCAGTCACGTTCGCATGATACGACGATAGAACTAAATGTAGAGAACATTCATTCAACCAACAACCGACACGAAAAAGACATTCAGTCTAGCAAACAAAAAATAAATTCGCCTCTTTATTTAGATATCGATGTAGAATCAGATGACGTTGAAAGATCAGCATCTACGAACTCGTTCACAGCTGAGGGGCTTGATCTAACCGAACAAAGTCTTTTAGAATGCACTAATCTTTACTCTGCACTACATTCTAGAAAAAATAGTAAAATGAAAAATAAGGTCAAAATTTACCTGTCTCAAGAATATCGCAACTTATCAAATGAGGAACTGGAAAAAATTATACAAAATAAATGCTCTCGTATATCGTACATCATCGAGGAAAGTCTGAATGAAATAAAAAAAACAAGATCCAAGATAACCAGCGTTATGTTTAGAATGGATGGCGATGATCAACCAAATAATATAAAGTTACATCATACTAATAATCATCATACAACTGACTACACTCTTTGCACGAGTGTTACAGAAAATAATTTGCAGTCATCAGTAGTAAATGAAAATATAATCAAAGAATATAGTGATCATCAAGAACAGGCTATTGATTATACCGAATCTGCTGAAAAAACACCTGAGAATTTCAATTCAACACCCAATAATCTAAATACTACACCGAAAATGCTCAGTACACTTCCTTTAGAAGTATCCTCAACCGGTACAGCTACAACGTCTGGAGGCGACATCCAATACTCGTCTGGCATTTACATTACGATACAAGATGTTGGTGCAGAAGTTAGCAAAGCATCGATAAGAAGTCAGAGTACTACGCCGATGACCACACAAAATGAAATTACTACTTTACGTACCATAACTATGAACTCCGAAGCCTCAACACGTCTCGAAAATATTCTGGCTGTAACTACTACAGTGAAACAAGAAAAAGAAAAGCGTACTGACCAAGAATTTAAGACAACAGACACGCCAGACATTGAAGGACACTCTGTAAACCGCCCTCATTACGAGGAAGGCGAGGTACCATTAGTAAAAATCATTACTCACGAGTACAGTAACAACACCGTACAAAGTTTCATTAACGGTACTGAAGATATTCCTAACGGGGATTTCAATGATGAATTGAAACCAACTGAAATCGATCTTTCTACACTAACACCAGCTGAAATCGAAACTAGTGCACCAAATTCAGAAGGTTACGGGGTAACAGCACCAGATATATCAGGAAAACTGTATTTTTACTTCAATAGACACCATGTACCGGCTAAATTCGTACAAAATTCAAATGGATCGATTCATTTAGGTGTCGATGGCTTCAAAATATGTAATACTTTGACTCAAAATGGATATAATAACTCCGCATTTTTGACCTTTCTATGTAATTGTTACAAAACTGGTAATTGTGGGCAGAATGATACAAATTGAATATTAGCATGTTCTAATTATACCTACCTTGATGAAATATTTTCAACTCTTTTTTTAATTTGACGTAATACCTGCCTCCAGCTAGGTAAGAACTATGTAGGTACCTGCTGTTACAGAAAGGTAAATAAATTGTTATGTAGTGAAATCAATGAATTTCTTATATATCTTACAGGAAGGGGCAGGTGGGGGCGGCTGCCAAACCTCAGATGAAGTACCTACGTTTGATGTACCGTTATAGAAATATGTCATGAAAATCCGATTTGCCCCCCTTCCCCTGAATCAGGAGCTGAGTACCCCCATGCCTACAGCTGATGTCTGAAGGGTGTAGCTAGAAATGTAAGGGTAAAAATAAGAACAATAATTATTAAAGTTCAATAAATATATTCATTTCCATATGACAGCAGGGATACACCTTAGGTACCTAATAATTAGATATTTCTGATATTACAATTCATAGATTTGTGATTTTAATCATAATTAAAACTTATTTAACTATTTTTTTAAGTCTGTAAAAAGGGAAATTTACCACCTAGAAACAGCCTTTACCAATGAATAATAAATAAAAGTAGTGCTTTCATTTTTGTTATAATAAATTAATTTACATATTTTATAAACAAGTTATAATTGTAAAATAAAAGAATTACCGCGCTGTAACTACCTGCTTGTTGAGGTTTTAGATGCATTGGTTTATGCTTACATTATACCATACATTATACTGTACCATTTAGTAATATATATAGGTATACCTACTAAAACTGAATAAAAATACATGCAATATGAATTCCATAATTTGGTAATAAAATGTGTGTGGATATTATAGGCACATAGCTGTAATACTATTTCTCTGACGAATAACTTAACATTTTTTTGCATTGAAAAAACCACGACCAATAGACTAAAGTTGTACATGATACATCTTATTATAAGTTTGAATAACAAAGATCTTCAAGCCTTTTTACAAGTACTTTTTAATTTAATTTACAAAATATGAGTATGATCAATAAAATATGAGTTGTCTTTAAATTAGCGAGTCCCACTCGAATAGACTAGTTCAATAAAATAAATACTTATTGTAGGTGTCAACATTTTCTTAATACTTCTTAAACTTTTCTTTAAGATACAATATAAATAGGCACACTAAATAATTTAAATATTACTAAATTTCAAATTTCAAGCACATACATCCATAATAACATAACGAAATTTTATATGAAAATTTTCCCATTACGTTCAACATTACAGAAAAATATAATATAAATTCTATGTTTGAACAAAGGCGACATTCTGCTATCCCTTCACATTAATTTGGAATTAGATATACCTACGTTTTGTTGCTTACATTATTAGGTATATTCATGTATGAAAAGTTACGTAAGTTGCATTTATGCACTATGAACGAAAAACCATTTGAATTTCTTACTGAGATGCTATCGTTCATCATATAATAATTATTTTAAAGCTAAAACATTGTAATTAATATTATATATTTCACTTATCATTAGGTAATTATTGCACTATTTCAACGCACTGTAAACACTATTTGGTTTAATGTATACATAATTTTCTTTCCAATACTCCGAACACAATCTTCCATATGGTAAGCACCATAGCCATTCATGTCTCTTCAGTATTTTTTATTGCATTGCTGGCCTTGGCAAAAATCTCTGTGCTGTTTAAACACTGCAATATTCAAGCAAACAAAATGCCATGGTCTTCTCGCATCTACTACCATCATTCTCATGCCAACGGTTACACAATCACCAACATTTTCATGGCACATTACCTATAACCTATTTTATAACATTTTATTTTGTATATGTTGTCGAAAATCAGAAATATAATGAACACATAATTCAATAACAAGCCATATGTTTTCCGCAATCTAAATAAATAATTATGTTAATTGTATATGGAATAATATTAAAAACAATTATCACGTTTTGTGCAAAAATCATGCATTTGATTTAATTGTAACATGCGGAATTATAAATGAAATAAATTACAATAAAATATTAAGGCGAGTAATAATAAGATCATATCTATAATAATACTACTACTACTGTCTTGTGCAAACGATAATAAAATATACATTTTTATAACAATAAATGAGATCAATCAAAACTGTTACAGTTTGATTTAAATAGGTATATTAGAATATATGCAGATGGACCACTTAGGGATACTTAGTCACTGTAGCCCACAAGTCTATAACATAAAACAATAAACACAGTAGCTAAAGTTATCAACAAAGTTATCAACAAATTCTTTTCTTTAAACAATAAAATTTTTATGACAATAATTCCATAATAGTAGTTACTAGCCGGAGAAATATTATAATAGTTCTGCGGCCACTTTTTACATTTTAGAGAATTATTCTATTTTGAAATAACAATCAAGAATATAATCAAATAAAACTGAATTATTCAATTCGACAATAAAATAATAATACATTTTTTCATTTTAAGTTAAAGAGTACATTCATTTGTAGATCTTCAAATGTTTGAAAGTATCCAAGTTATTTTTCTTCGGATATTACAAATCACATTCCTACTTGGCCAATTCATTTATTTTTGTATCCTTTGAAATTGTATTCTTATTTTACAAGGCATTCTCTCACTGTAGTTCACCGAGCTCTTGGTTTTTATTAAATACTTCTTCACTTCCTCCTGAAAAAAACAAAATACATATTGTGTTACTTTTTATTATAAAATAACATAAATGTTAAATAAAGTTTTCAAAACAAATACAGGAATACACACTCATACCCCTGCACTAATATTTCCTGTGTGTCGGTGTGATGGACAGTACAAATAACACATTACTAATACGCATGATGCGAGAACAAATATTTATCAATCACATAAATATCTGTCCAGGAATTGAGCCCAGGTCCCCTTACTTCAAAGGTAGGGCCTAACCTAAGGGGAAATAGGGACTAACTAAGGATAAGGGGATGCAACAACCGATGATTTATACCTAACTGTTAGGATCATTATTAATGGTTACTAGGTTAATAATTTTTTGATCATCTACTATGTGAATAGATGAACGAAATTTCGGGCAATAACACCACACTCACCCAAGGTTCTGAGAAAAGCAGTCTACATTACAAGGTTCATTACAAGGTTCTGAAAAAAACAGTCTACATTAGAATAGTGTTTGAAAAAACAGTCTACATTAGAATAGTGTGTGAGTTTTGGACAATACCTGGGTGGTATTTGGGTATTGTCCAAAACTCACACACTATTCTAATGTAGACTGTTTTTTTCAAATGAATAGCTATCAAATAAGCTTATGTTACGTATGTTATATGTATATCCGTTACGTACACCTGATGGTAAGGGTCAATGTCACCCATGAATATCAGTAATATCACAGGGATCACTGACTCAAGCCCAAGAAAGGAGAAAGAAAAATTAAAGTACTCGATTTGTTACATTTTTGCAGTCACAAGATGATATACAAATGCGAACTATTTCTATTCAATCAATGAACTAGAACTTTTCTGAGAAATTTCAAACATGCAGAAAGACTCAAAATACCCTCAATAATATAGATTACCCCTCATTAACGTTACACTTAATAAAGTCACACTTGTAATGATTTAAATATCTATTGCGTCCAAAAGGATATTACTTAGCGCAACTTACTTCACTAAAAGTACCATAATAATTGTTTTATGTATTTACCAAGTTTGCAGAAATTCAATATCATTTAACGATTTGTGTCTCTGTCTCATTTACGTACGTAAATTAGAGTCAGACTCGCTCGATAGTCGATACTCCAGAGTGTTGGTGAATAAGGCTAACATGTAATTTACACTACGAATCGCAAATTTCTTTTACCAGAGCCTATATTTTGACTTTTTCTTTCCGTTTTTCCATACTTGAAAAATGCTTTTCTGTTTGAAGAACGTAACAAATTTATTTTACGGAATATTAAAATTAATTACATATGAGTACCGGTACCGATATGTACCAATAAATAAATTAAATAAATATTAAATTATTTAGAGTGATTGAAGATTGAATTGAAATTTGAATTGACGATTTTAGTACTTGTTACTTTGATTGGATGTACGGGATGTACCGTATAATACAAAGTACTCTGTGTTATGTACTATCATACTCTGTGGTAGACAACAGATTGTTGCAACTTAGTAGATTAAAATTAATTACAAATATAAAGGTAAGTGGCAGGAATGTTGATATCACAGTTAGAGAACCAACATAAAGAAGTAGGCAGTACGTTTTTTATATCAATGGTAGTACGTCCAATACAGTCAGTGTATTGAACTTGCAGGTTGGTTTTCAGAAGTTACTCTATGGTTTTCAAAATAAGAATTTTAGATAACTCATTAAGGGCCGATTTCACCAACACTGAATTTACACTAGAGTAGCTGTCCTAGTATAACTTTACTATGTCGATGGTTAACTTCAATTTCGTTTCACCACGTTAGTCTCTCGATATCTTACTCTCACATAGTTACTCTGCGACTTTGAACGAATGAATTGAATGAATGCGTAATGCACCCAAGTGAAATAAACAGTTTGACGTATACTTGCGCAATAGCGCTGCGCATTCTTTTATTTATTCGATGAATACATACCTGACAGTTGATTTGACCGTGACTAGTGGCAGAGACAGTGACACTACTATAATGGTCCAGTCATTATAGTAAGTTCACCTCGGAATTCGAGATACCCAGCTGTAAGTCTGTAAATACTTGTATAATGACACCCTAAAAGTTGTCTCAAAACCTACATATGATAGGGTGTAAGCAACTATTAAATTTCAAGGTCAAAGGTCACAAAAATCGGTTTTTTGCGCTTTTTTTGGAAATATCTCATTTCCTATGGGTTTTTTGCTATTTGTATTTATAATCAATATTGTAGAATACAAAATTCTCTACAAATTTTGTTTAAAAAAATTTTTTATACGGTGAACCGTTTTCGAGATAGAGGGTGGAGAGCGCGCGGTCACAGCATCACTTCAGGTCAACCGGTGCCTCCGGTCGAAAACGCGCCATATATAGTTGATGAACTATCGATAAATCAATGATTACAAATATTTGTCAATTTTTATTAACTATTATATTATATTTTATCATTTTTTTCCTTACTTATCCACTTTTTATTCAGTATTAATTTATTTAACAACACTTACCTGCCCATGTAATTGCAGAATTGTTAATGAAAATATAGGAATTATGTTTGAATTTTAACCTAATTAATATTAATAACTTCTTACATGATGAAAAAAAAAACAAATAAATTATGAATTAATCTTTTTATTCAAAAATATCATTGAATACATTTATTTTTATTGAAAGTAAAAAAATGGAATAAAGGGTACAAAAACTACAATTTATAATTTTAATCATCTTCTTCCTCTTCATCGTCATCTTCTGGCTGCTAGTAAATTTCAAACTGGTCTTCATTATCGTCTTCAACGACATTTGTCTCAAGTTCTTCCATGATTTCGGGGTCAAAGGTTCCATCTTCGTTAATGTCGCTCTGATATGGTAGAGCATTGAGACAAGCTTGCCCATTACATTGGCCACAAGCTAAAGAGCATTGCAAGCCCGCTTTCCTGCATCCGCATCCGTATCCGTAGTGTATAATAGGGGCCCGTATAATTCCCAGGTATAATTTTCGACGTAGTGGAAGAATTTTAAAATTTACAGATTTTAAAGAGGCACTAAATTATTTTCTATTATAATGTCATTACTGTAAATGGGAATATAATTATATTATGATTTAAGTTTTACTCTTCATTATTTTTTAATTTTAGTAAACGGTTATCAGTATTATTGAATTGATATACATTTAATGCATGAAGAAAATGATAAAATATAATATAATAGTTAATAAAAATTGACAAATATTTGTAATCATTGATTTATCGATAGTTCATCAACTATATATGGCGCGTTTTCGACCGGAGGCACCGGTTGACCTGAAGTGATGCTGTGACCGCGCGCTCTCCACCCTCTATCTCGAAAACGGTTCACCGTATAAAAAATTTTTTTAAACAAAATTTGTAGAGAATTTTGTATTCTAAAATATTGATTATAAATACAAATAGCAAAAAACCCATAGGAAATGAGATATTTCCAAAAAAAGCGCAAAAAACCGATTTTTGTGACCTTTGACCTTGAAATTTAATAGTTGCTTACACCCTACCATATGTAGGTTTTGAGACAACTTTTAGGGTGTCAATATACAAGTATTTACAGACTTACAGCTGGGTATCTCGAATTCCGAGATTCTTACCTAATTTAAGCTTAAATGACTGGACTATAATTATAATCTACGAATAACAGCTTACTCGGCCGAAATTGGCAGTATACGATTTTACTCTAGTATAGAGATTTTATCCCTAGATTAAATGTTGGCGAAACGTAAAATGGGCTTACCCCCGAGAAATTGACTACTTATCCCGGGAATAACACTTATACGACGTTAGTGAAATCGGCTGTAACTGATGGAAATTGGAAACTGACGGAAGTGGCTGGGAAATCTTTTATCGCAAATTTAATTCATCAAATAGCTTTTGAGTTTTAAAAATTACCAAATCTAGCGAATCGCCACTAAAGTTGGCAACACTTTAAAGACAATGAGAGATTGAATGAAGCTGAACCACACAGACCACACAGTACATCAGAATCTGCCTCCATCTACCTTAAATCGATTTTTTCAGTTTCACAAGAAATCGATTCTTTATAAATAATATTAAGTATCGATTTACAAGAAATCGATTCTTAATATTATTAATAATATTCTTAATATTAATGTAGCACCACAGCACAAATTGACAGTTAAGCCACTGATGGGCCACTGATCAAATAAATTAAGGTCTCGTTTGAAGCGTTATTCTCTCTCTGTTTCTAACACATCAAAGTACCGTAAGCTTTGGTAGCTCTCTTTTACTCTTATACCCAATCTATGTATATATGTATGGTTTTAACATAGTAATTTAAATTCACAATTAGTGTATCTTCATAATATGTGTAATCTGTCAAAAAAATATAATTTTATACTTAATAAAAAAAATTAACATTAACAATTTTGTATTCATTGGATATAAATTTAATGTTATTGTACTACTAACGCCATATGTTAGAAAAACAAAGAGTTAACATCCCATCAACAGAATTACAATACCTACATCGTTAATAATCTACTTTAATACTAGATGACAGTGACACCCTAGAATCAGGTTGTAAAATAACGGCGGAGTTTTGGCCGGATAGCGACAATATCACATACCCCTTAAAATTATTACCCGTTAGAAAAACCTGTAGTACAATATAAAAAAATATTGCTTACGTAAATTTTATATTAAATTAATATTTTTAAACCCTACACTACAATACATTTTTATTAAAATAAATATTAACATCGATCAAAATCCAACATCGAAATATCAATATTCTGACTATTCATTCAATTCATTCGATTTGATTTTGCACTTGCATTGCACGCATTTGGACAGTCAGTCAGTTGCTCAGTTCATTTGTGACGATCGGAGAGTAGTGAACATCGAGGAGAGGTTGAGGAGGATTTTACCATCTAGCCACCATCGCCGTTCGCCAATTACACCATGGCTGATACCGAAAAGGCGCCGCAGCCGCAGCCCCAGCAGCAGCAGCAACAACAACAACAACAAGATTCACCTCAGCAAGATCAACCGGCTCAACCGCAACCGCAAGCGAAGGCGGCCAAACAAAAGCAGGTTATTGGTAAGCGCCGCTACGCCATCTTAGTTTTCGCGTGTCCCGGTATTAAATTGAAAGCACATGGTACAAAAAATATTTTCACATTTCTTGTATCTAAACGGCATGAAAGCATTCCAATAAGTTTATTTATGTTATTTGTAGAGATGTTGTCGTTTATTTCTAAAGATGTTAATTTAGTGATTGTATGTTAAACCCGGCGAATGCTAGCCGGGCGTCGTGGTAGCGTCACGCGAGAATAATCGATACATACTTATTTTGCAATTTCTTTGCGCATTGCATCTCTGAATACATTTTACTTAATTTTTTCTAAAACAAATTGGCGGCAAAGTGGATAACCTATGAAGTTATGTATTTCGATCGACAAAAAAAGGCTGCTAATTTCCCGCCACATTACAGTGGTACTTTTGGATAGACTACCTACTTGATTTGATAGTCTGATGTACGGTAGCGCTGGCTTGTTTAGAACCTACTGATTAAATCGGCCGAGATTTTCTAAAAATAGCGAGATCTACAGTACAGACTCATTCTGCTGAGTTACATTCCGAATTCGAATGTAATGTAGAACGTATAAAGTATTCAAGATTTCCAGGCGTATTTGATACCTAATCTGTAATCTGTACTGTAGTCATGATTTTTTTGAGAAATTCTTATAGGTACTGAGTTATGCAGACAATACATAATTGTTTATTTACCTGTAACTTGTATTGTCTACTTACGACCTGGGCAATGCACACTATTGATCTGCTTACCAAACATTGTGATGAGCATTTTAAAGTTTCTAGCTAAGATTACTGCTGAAGTTGTAGAATTATATTAACAGTTACTTAATTTGAAATTTTTGAAAGTGGAAGGTTAAAGCAGAAGAACCAAGCATATAAATACATTGGTATTGGAATAGTATGAAATGAAATGCAATGAGACCTTGCAATAAATTGCTGTGCGTGATAAGCTGATAAAATTGTAGATATGCCAAACTACTTGTAGAGTTTCATCAATAAAATAATAGTTTATTGTAGGTCAAATTTTACATTTACATATTCTATTGCCTTGCAATTGTCAATTTATAATGTTAGTCTAGTCATATCCTTATATAAACCGCAATGCGCTTTTGAGTTTATTTCTAATTTATTTTAGTGTTTCTTTTTGTTGTTTTTTTTGTAGTATATTTTATTTTTGTAACTATTTATTGTAAGTATCATATCACAGTTTATGGTCAGCTTTAAGCCTTCAAATTTTTGATTGAATATCAGTCCAAAATATTGGTAAGTTAAGCATGCAACAATAATACACAACTTCCATGCTTACCTGAATTAAGTACATAATAAGTTAGTCAATGAAATTAACTTTGTCGTATGGTATTGTAGCTTTAAAATGTAAAAAGTTATTGGAATGCTTTCATTTATTGTATCTAAATAAATAATTATACTATTTAGAATATTATTCATTTCTTTTTCAGCTGAAAAGGTTTCGGGCACCGTAAAATGGTTTAATGTAAAGAGTGGATATGGTTTCATCAATAGGTAAGTTCTCAATTTAAATTTGTATTGAAATTTCTACACTGTGTGTTTCTAGTACATGACCTTGATAAATTGTGACATGAACACCCACCATTTTGCAGCAATGAGTCATGCTGTAGACCTCCGGTATATTTGTTGATGATTCAATATTTAATTATCATCATGTTAAATTCAATTTCTATTTAAAATATTATTTTCCTTAACAGTAACATGGGAATGGATTTATCAGAGTAGATATCTACTCACTCAAAACTTAAAAGAGATAAGAATTATTTTGTTATTAAATTTATTGATATCCAACTGTACACATACATACTAATATCAAAATTGTAACATTGGATATTTTGTACAATTTTCATTATACATTCCAATCTAATCGCTGTTTGTAATTTCTCTTTGATGGTAAGTTAAGTGCTTACTTGGTATTACATACTTAAGTGCAGATAGTTATTGGAATCTATTAATAGTTGGTAGTGGAACCATCACATACATTATTTTCTTTTTAGTTTTTAGATCAACAAAATCTGTATAAAATAAGTTAACAATGAAATTTATGTAATACTTGATATAAACAAATAGCAATATTTTGGTTGCATATACTTGAACCCAGGTTCATAAGGTTCATCGGGACCCTTATCTGTTCCAAAGCTGGGCAAGGGTCTCCTCTCACAATGTTAGGGATACGGGCCATATTCCTCCACGCTGGTCCAGTGCAGATTGGCACATTTCACATAACTTTGAGAACACTCAGGTTTTAAGGTTTCTTCACAATATTTTCCTTCACCAAAGCAAGTGATAATTGAATAAAAAATGATGTGCATAATATAATTATGAATATATTTTTTGAAAATTAAAGCTGCATGAAAAATTTAAACCCAGAGCCCTTGGTTTGGGTCCCAATGTTCAAACCACTCGGCTTACATTGCAGGCCAGGTTGGGTTGATGTCTCAAAGTAAAAATAAATTGTACCTATATAATTATGTCGTGCAAAGAAACGAAAAACTGAAATGTCATCCTGAAACTGTCAAAAGAATAAACATGACAGAAATATGTCGATAGTGTTGGAGTATTCGTGGGCAGTCCTAATCGTGTATTGTGTTTCAGGAACGACACTAAAGAAGATGTGTTCGTTCACCAGACGGCAATCACCCGGAACAACCCTCGCAAGGCTGTGCGCTCGGTCGGCGACGGTGAGGCGGTGGAGTTTGCCGTTGTCGCCGGCGAGAAAGGATACGAGGCGGCCTCCGTTACCGGCCCCGGCGGCGAACCCGTAAAGGGCTCGCCCTACGCCGCAGACAAACGCCGTGGCTTCCCGCGGCAGTCAGTAGAACTTGTTCAGAAAACTAAAAAAACAATATCAAAAAAAGCTAAACCCACTATATTTATCAACAATGCCAGTAAAGGATTCGAAAAAGTTAACCTTAAGAAACGCGCTAACTATAACAAAAGCGTTGGAGATTGGATTTTTTGATTAATGTTTAATATTAAGACTATTTACTTTCAGCTGAGGTATATTGTAATTTCCGTATAGTGATTACGTTAGACAATCCTGTTGAATTTTAATCGAAGGTTTATGGATATCGTTGCATTGAGACACACTAGCGTATTGAAAATTAAAGTGTGACAAAAACATCCTTTTGTGATTCTCATTTACAATATTTTGAATTTGTTTTGGGTGCAAATAGATGTTTCATTTTTTAATTCAAATTTTGGTTACCCCTCTTTGGTTGAATCTGTTTATGTAGTTACTCTGATTTAGAGTGAAATGAATGAAGTGACATGTGAAATATAGATTTTTAAAAGATTAAAATTAAAATAGAACTGACCCAACTTACTTTATATGAAAAAAAATTAAAAAATCGTCACATTTAGTTTAATAAATTTCATCTTGGAGTGTAATATAATTTTATACTTGTCAGTAATAATTGTTTATATAAAAATATGTACATTCCATGATAGCCATAATGACTTGAGTATTTGTTGTGATAAGTCTTAATTTTCAATATTATAAACATGATTGAGAATTCAAACCATACAATAGATTGAATGTTTTAAAGAAGTACATGTAGGTATAAGTGAGTGGTAGCATAAAATATAATTTTATTATTTAATTAATCCAATTTAATATTGTTATGTACGGTCAGTTTGTTTGTGATTTACAAGCTTATGTGCGGCCTCCTTCATATCACATCATATGAAGGCGACAACGGCTGGTGGATCGGTCACGGGATTTCCCAAACACCTGGAAATCGAGCATGTCTACCTGAAGTTTCAGGATACCACCTACCACATCCGGAAAACATTCCATGTGAATGTTCAAGATCTCCGACAATGGGTAGGTAGGTCTAACCTGAGGTTGGACACCCTATAGTATATGGATAGTTGTAAGACCTGTGTCAAGTGAACCAATCCACATGAGATGAATATATTCTAGGATGCCAGCATGTTAGGTCTTCCAAACTTTATTTTCTGTTGAAGCTTTATGTGAATGCTTTGACTGTTCCCAATATTCTATATATCCATAATCTGCTAGAACGTGAACAATGATATCACTGGCCGTTGCGTACACCAAAGATTGTGGATAGAAAGGTTATTGGTGCGCCCATTAGAGGTTGGCGGATGCGGAGTGTGGTTGTTGAAGGGTGTTTGGTTGCAGGTACTATCCGCGTACGGGGCGCGGCGGCGAGGTGGCTCCCCGCAGAGGTGGCATGGGTCGTCGTGGGCCCCCGCCCACCCAGGGGGGCGCGCAGGGGGATGAGGGGCAAGTGGGGGTTGCCGGCCCGCCGCAGCGAAGGTCCGTATCATAGCCGTTCTAGGTTGACTGACACCCCCTTGATTGACTCGGCAGTCGGAACACTTGTAGCATTCTGGTCGAGTGCGTGAGAGTGGTATTATTTTCTTTGTACCTCCTGACGTGACTGGCAAAGTGACGGTGACCATGTAGATTTGTTATATAAGTAATGTCTTAATAATATGTTGTTAGTACATACATACCTATACTACTGTATCAATGTTTGATCAGCTTTAATTGAAAGTCACCGGTGAAATATTTGGAAGGTCAATAGATGTTTATACAAGAAATCTAGAACAAAGCCGCAATAAGTCATTGTAGTGGTTTTCGTTTTAATTCTAGCAACAATTGGTATGGGTGCTAGTGTGTTAATAAGAGGCCCCCAGTAAAAATTTTCTCGTACATCTTTGATGTACGGACAGCGATCAGTACATTTTTTATATTTCGCTCAAAGCACTTAAATCCTAATGTGAATATTACCAAAACTTATGTATGTCTAGTCGTGCAAAAACCAGTTTAGGGTAAGGTGGGTAAATGGGGAAAGGGCGCTGAACAAAGACGCGAACCCCTATGCGCAGGGGTTCTGCTTTTGTTTAATTGAACATGATCCAACCTAGCCATGTTGAATTATCTTACTAGCTGACTACTAGTCCTGGAATGTTTAATGTTTATACAAAATTTGGATACTTAAATGTAAATTATATGCAAATAAATTATGTAAAGTAGCAAAAAATAATTGAAATTACAAATTTTTGTGACATGAGAGTAGTAAGGATAGCAGTAAGTTATCGAGGTTTGTGGGCAGATAAAATATTAATAAAATTATGAGTAATGTTATGGTATATGTATATGGTATGTCTTACTAAGTTATGTAATCAATGTTTGTCCGCAGCTACTTCCGCCGTAACTTCAGAGGCGGACGTCGCGGCAGCGGACCGGGCCCGATGAACCGCGGCGGCTATCGGCGCATGCGGGGCCGCGGGGACTACCAGGGACAGGGGCAGGCGGTGCGCGCCAACGGGGCGGAAGCCGAGGGCGCAGCCCCTGCGGCCGCGGCGCCCAAGACCAAGCCGGTCGCCAAGCAACCTATAGCCACCATCATAGAGGCCACCACGAACGAGAGTCAGGCGTAGGGCTTGCGCCCGTACGGCGGTACCGTAGTGCCTCTCAGCCGCCGCACTCGCCTCTCTGTCTGTCCGTTTCCGCTACAGAGTGTCAGTTATGCCGCCGTACACCGCGGCACGCGCATGAGGAACTGCATAGTATCATGGATCAAAGATGTGATATTTTTATTATTAAATTAATATATTGTATTGTTTGGATGTTTTAAACTTACAAATCTATTCGTTGGTATACCGTAAGTGGGGGGCGTGCTGCTCACCCACCTGTTAAGCGGTGTTTATTAGAAAGAGTATTTTACTATTTTAAACAAAGATTTTAACTAATCGTGTTTACTCGTGAGACAAAATTAATATCTCTTCTATCGCGTTATTGTGCAATTGAAAATTATATATTGTATAATAAATTGAGAAATGATATGCAGGTTCCGATGCCCCAAGAGGATTTTAAAAGTATTTGGATTATTTTATTATGATTGTACAACTGTTTTGTTCGAAGATGAGAGGTTGTCGAATTAGTGCTGTAACCTGAACACTCAGAAATAAACTTCTTTCTACCTGTGTGAAATAATTTGTTTGTATTTAACACTTCTCACCAATATTCTCACGTCACAACATTTGGTCCAATATGTCAATCAGACTTCGTAATTCACAAAATGTGCATCAGAATCGAATGTCATGCGTGTATAAAACATTCCGTGCACAAGTGCGTCTCTGAATCATACGTTCACGCTACTGCCCACGCACAGACAGGTATTTTTATACTAGTATTGTTATAAATTTAATGTATTTTAGTAATACTGACCATAACCAAAGGATATTTATTACAATAGACCTGGCAATACTGAGAATTTCTTAAGTAATTGCTCTTTTTTTGGTACTTAGGTTATCAACAAGTTAAGTTAATCACGAAGCGAAGGTATCTTCATCACAATACCTACTCCAGCAAGAAAATGAAGTAGTTTCAATTATTCAGCAGATTTCAACGTCACCTGCCATACATATTACAGTACAAAACTTTCTCAGAAATTATAACAATCTTGGTGTATAAGCTTCAGAACCTGATAGTTACGAAAAATCTAATAAAATACCTACATGTAATTTAATAAGTATTGCAAAATGCTAAATATGAAGTATACCTACTTGTTACTGTTTTTTTAATAAGTTCATTAACTTATTAAAAAAACAGTAACTTGACTGCAATCCCACCTGATGGTAAGTGGTGAAGAAGTCCAAGGTGTTGAATCCACTAAGTTATGAAAGCCTATTCACTCGCCTCTTTGAAGACTTATTCACCATTTCTTCAAAACGGGTCTGATACAAAACTTTTTCAAAATGAGCGAAATAACTACATACTTTACGGGGATTTTCATAAGAGGCTTTTAAAATATACGGCCCAACAGGACTGTAGCTAGAGTCGAATTAGAAGTAGGGCAGCATTGGTTGCAGGTAGGGCGGAAGTAAAAAAATTATCATAATTGATCTGCCCTCGAAGCACGGGTTCTTAAATCAATCACCATGTATAACACTGACCTCTATAGGTTTGGATACCCTTTTTAATCTGGATTCCTGTTAAATGTGGGCTACTTAATTTAATAAAACAAAAATGTGTGGGTAAGTAAGTAGTTCAGATGTTCAATTTAGTATCGCTGGTACAATCTCATTCTCAGACATTCTCAATTTCTCACGTCGCGTCGCATACAAGAAAAGTTAGTGTTATAAATTCTCATCTCAATCTCAATGGTAAGTTAGCTTATGCTGTAAACCGCAAAATATTCATTCCTAAATTTTTAGGTACCTATAGCAGATTGTAGAACTTTGGTTAATTATTAATTTTGGTTAATATAATGAACTACTTAACGTGTGACCAGTCCAGTGTGAGTATTAATAGCATGAACCTACCTTCACTGTTGAATAATTTCTTTGCCCTTAGAATATGTAGGTAGGTACGTTGCTTTGATTTTTAGATTTCATCAACGAATCGACATTTTCATCGAAGTGTTTAGTTTCAGATTGTGAAAAACTTAAATAAATTTACCGAAATACTGTGCGAAAAAAGCGTGTCTAAAATATTTATATTTTATAAAATTGCTTTTACTAACATTCGTTTCGTAATCGTACATTTATGTGCTCGGTGAATGGCGAATCAAACGTCCTCGCAAATGTTAATATTATAAAAATATCAGATTTAAAACTATTTAAAGTTGAAGTATCTTTGCTGTCAGTTCTAATTTTAATATCACAGTTGTCGGATTGTTGGGATCCTCGCAATCCGCTGGGCTATGAACTTTATCTGAATGTACAATACTCATACGCAAATGTATTACAGAATTATATTTTTTGACAGAAATATACTTTTTGACACGCGATTTATTTCCCTCGGTTTATCTAATTACGTGTAAAATAAACCACAACTTTACTAAATAGATGCGCGTGCGTGTGCATTACTGCATTCAAGTGTGGGACGGCCCCTTATTAGCGGCGGATTAGGCGAGTGACGGTGACGGATGCCCTGCTTGGTATGGTACAAACAGACTGATGCGGCAGCAAAAACTTAGACATCAAACTGTTCCCAACATATTTTTTTGCATATTTCGAAGACGAGGCTTCATTATGAGTTGTTATTGAGAAATATCCAAGGAGAAGCATTGTTGTGAATTTATCAATGGATTTTTTAAATATCGTTGTTAACAGAGTTTTTTGTTAATTGTTGCACAATGAATGATTTAAAGATAATAAGAGGTTCTGCTCCTTTTATAATGCCAAAAGAATATAAAAAATTAAGAAATATTTATATTAGGTACATGAAGATCACACAAATTGTATCTTGGATTAATTGAAACAAGGTAACGATTGCCGATCTTTACAAAATATACATAATATTTCATAATATGTTAATACCCTAGGTATTACCGTGAAGAGGAAACTTTTGTGCCCCTTTTATGCACCATGTCTATGGCACACTGAAGTTTATAGGAATTTAAGAGACGATAAGATACATACATCTACACATCTATGTCATCGACTTTCCTTCAAGATCAAAGGACCGCAACTTCTGTACGTATTATTTATTCTGTGACAACACACACAGTCACATTAGCGAAAGGGAGGAGGGGTTGGGGTTGAGAGAGGGGGAAAAAGGGGTAGGCACAGCCGAGGGCCGAGGGCCTAGCGCTCCCCAGATCCTTCCACAACGACATCGACAGCTGCACAATGACTGACTGATTTTATTATAATTTAATTGTACGACTATTAACTTTATCACCTAGTAACATTATATGTCAATGCCTAGTAATTATTATTTCTTCGCTGTCAAACTTTGAGGTCGATTATTTTGGCGGCAACTTAAAATTTAATCTGAATTTTATTTTGTTCAAAATGGGCAAAAATAAAAGTTGTGTCGCGTCAACTAGGCAAATAATTGTTAATTTACATTTATAATGTAGATCATAAGTGGGGGTACAGAATAGCTGAGCATTTAAATAGTATTAATGCAATTGATCATTATAAAACACATGGACCTGTTGAAAATGTTCTTAGAAAGGCTCGGCCAAGAAATACCTCTCCCAGAGAAGCCACTGGGCACTGCCACTGCACTTACACTGCCTGTCACCATGTAGCTACACAACCTAGGTATATCCGTGTCAAGGTTTTGGTTGTAATTATGACAGCAGTCGCTTGTGCAATATGTTCTGCAATTCCTATGAATAAACATTTAACATTAGATTCACATCCATCAACATCAATTATACTAAGTCTATGGGCTATGGGAATGCATGTCTGGCGGTAGGAGTTAACTGTTAGAGGTTAATCTTTATGATTATTGTCTATCGAAATTGTAATGTATCGGAAATCGCTTTCTCTCTATCTCTTGAGTGTATACAGGCGTATGTTTATGTAATTAGGGTTCAAAATAATAGAATTTTGAATACTTCTCCATGCTACCCGCGCAGAGAATCCTTGCGCGGGGGTATGAGGGGTGAGAGCGTGAAAGAGTAACAAACATTCATACATCCATACAAACTTTCGCATTTATAATATTAATAGGATACCTATTTTACAATAGCATAAAGTCATATTCGGTTGTTAAATTTTATTAAATGTGGGAAATTATAATACGAGACGACTTTTCATATTTCGGTAGTCTTCGTTTCTGATGTATTTAATGGAATGGCAGCTGAGAAGCTTCGACTTCCAGTAACGTAACGGAGTTTCTCTTGAATTTTAGCGGTCATCGACTTCATTGTAATTTTCCGCCGAGGCACTGGAGTCTCCTAGAAAAATAACATCATCATCACAACCCATAATATATAAAAATAACAATAAATATTATATTAATAGATATTTATATTCTAAGTTTGAGTTCGTTAGACAGTCTTACGTATAATCCAGAGCTTTAAAAACTGAATGAATTTAAAACCTTTTGAAATCTCTGGTATAATCGAATACCTAAGACCATATCACCAGGCTGACCAGGCAAACCAGTGAAATCACACACTTAGTTATTTCCTTGTACCTACACAACCTACGTTCACAAAAAATGTTGGGAGATTAAATGTGGTAGGAAGGACTAGGACACATTAGGAGGTTGTTTATGAGTGGGATGAGATATTGAGTGAATTGTTAATATTTTATGAGAATATCAACATTACCGAACGCTACTCCGAGCACTACGAGTTGCTTCCTAATCATAGAAAAATAAATAACATACCTACTGATCATTTAATCAAAACGCATTATCTTGTTATTCGAAGCATGCTAACGTACTTGATTAGATCCCATACGAGTATGTCGCATTTTCTAGAATGATGTCTGTCCGCCGAGAAATTCTACAAACGATTAGGTATGAAACCTTCAATAGCTGCCTACCATTCCTACCAATGAGATAATAATTATGTTATATTCTTGATTGTATAAAGTGTTGTCCATTGCACCCGCGACGCGACGCGACACAGGGAATCCTAGTGCGAGTATACGAGTGTGTTGATGTTTATTGTGTTTGTTTATAGAGGTGCACTATCCTATGTAACATTACTTTTTGAAGTGAAAGCTTCTATAGTATCGTTGTGTTTTGGAAGTCGATGAAACGTAAATGAAAAAGACACAGACACATTTTAACGTGGGAGAAAATGAGATAGGAATACCTATTAGCAAGGGTTAGAACTAAAGTTTGCTGCAGCGCTCAAACAATAGTTATGATATCTAACCAAACTATTAAAACATGCAGCGCTGTAACTTCTGTTATCATGAAATATTTTTGTGAAGATTTCACTTCTAGCACGTGTGAATTGCACACATGATTTTTTAAGATTTTATTTGCAATTAATAATCCCGCTCTCGCTTCGCTTCGGGAAACCTGTCCATTAGTACCCACACTCTAAAACTGAGCTCCTTCCAACTTGTGCATCTGTTTCGTTTTTCTCAAAATAATTTACGAATTTATTAAGGCCCCAGTCGTACCTAACCGGGCTTGTAACTAATCTGTTCTATTCACCAATAAATAGCTCTTCAAAAAATAAGTTCATTATACAGTAAATACTCAACATAGAGCAAGTACTTAACGTATTGGTTGTACGAATAAAGAATATTTCAATTTGTATTTGTATTCCATACCGCTGCGCCACGTGACGCCGCATATTCGGACTAAGACTAACCCATTTTTACACAGTTATAATACCAGAGTGAGTGAAATATATGCAGGTATTTAAGTGTTAATTAACAGTCTAAATCTAATTATCTACATTTTAAATAGCTTACAGATTGCGATAAGAGCACTATTGAGCGTTTCATATCATAGCAGACTATTTATTAAGGCTTTTTATTACCCATGATAAAGTTATAATGAAAACTAAGACATAACGAGGGATCATGAGATTATGATAAAATGTCTTTTTGTGCCATGAATGTGACTCAAATGTATACAATGTTAGTAAGTTAGTGTGCCGAGACGTTTCACGCACAAGGGCGATACCATCAAATAACATAATGTAAATAAACCACAAATCATTTTTTATCGAATGGTGCATTTAATGCATCCGGGATTGCAAATGAAACCGATCACATAGATGCGGCGCGCACCCACCGTGACAGAGGCCGATCATCGAAGCGTTACTCTTTCAGAGGTTGTAATCGGAAAACCTCACGAAATAGATAAAACTGTCACTAAATAAGTATTTGTAATTATTAGATTAATTCTAGGTATGTCTTTGGCAATGAACAAAATTTACAACGGTAGCTCCCAAGTGCAAAGTGCATTACCAGCTTTCATATGTTGTAAAATATAATGATCCCTCATATTACCGTGATTGAGAGTTCAAAATTTTCTACTCACGCAATCTTTAGAATCTTCTTCTTCACATTTGTCTGTCTTGAAAGCCTGGCGTATAATGTAACTGTTGTCGTTACAGCCAATCTCACTTCCAGATGACGAGCTTAGATATACCTAGACATTAGAATGAATCGTCGTCGGATTACAATAAATAAAATCGTTGCAAATGTAAAAAGCACCCATTTTATTGTTATGTTGGTGTTTAATACGTAAAAATGGGTGCACACACACGACAAACTACCTACCGTAAAATATTTTTGAATTTGACGTGCATTAGGACTATGGTCACAATATAATGGATGCAATGTGTTAGGGACATTTTTTGTTTATATCCGGCACTAGCTGTGGCCGCGACTTCGTCCGCGTGGAATTTTAATTGTTATGGGGAAATTTCTAAAATAAAAGTAGCCAAGTCACTCCTTATTACATCAGCTATCTGCCAGTGAAAGTCCCGTCAAAATTGGTCCAGCCGTTCCAGAGATTAGCCTAAACAAACAGACAGATAGACCGATAGACAGACAGACAAATAATGATGTGGTGTCGTGGGACACCAGGTAGGAACGAAGTTCACTGAATAAATATAGTAATAATTTCCCACTATTAGCACTGTCACTTTCACTTGGCATTTTCTTTTACTATATTTATTTACTATATTATTATTTTATATTACTATATTATATTATTAGTTTATGAAATTATATGATATGAAAACTAATTAAGGCAACGGCGAACGAAATGAAACAGGGAGAAAGAGAAAGGTAATATACACTACTCGCTTGTGTATGCGACTGTCGCGCATGCGCACGTCTCATTATTCCACGCATTCTTCCTTACGGTTTTACTATCATATATTTTTCAGTTCGGTCGCCGTAGCAAAACCTATCCCCTCCAAGCCTGCCGTAAGGAACTTCGTTCCAAAAATTGTAATAAAAAATGTTATTTTGCTATATGTACCGTGTATACATCCATATGCATTTAGTAAAAAGCGGTTATTTTAATATGACAAACAGACACTCCAGTTTTATTTATTTGTATAGATCTGCCATTGCCATGAACAAATAGCAACTAATACCGGAACTAGCGACGATGCCCTCGGCTTCTCTGGCGGAGGACTCATACAGTCGCGAGGCTTTAACACAGGATCGATGCAAAGCCGGTTGTCCTCGTTGGCGTTGAATATGAAGAAGGAATTGGCCTGGGGAGGTAGGCAACGCAGGAGTACGTGACTTGCTGCTAATATCGCGCACAGCAACGCGGCGGCTACGGCTATCACAGGTGCGTATCCCAGCTTCTCTTTCGGGAGATCACACATTGACTTGCGCTCGTCGAACCTGGGAACGGAAATATTACGCTTCGTTTTCACCGGAGGTTTTGCGAATTAGTACATATCTGTTCGTTCTGTGTCGGCAGTTATTGCATTGGATAATGTTGGGGCCACATTAACGAAAACGTGAACGTCAACGTCAATGCCGAACATAATCGCGATAATTATTGCGATAAAATTAACGATATAAAGTGAGTGGCTATACTTGACAAGTGTGGCCCCAACATTCGAACTATCGCCCCACGGCAAACGGCAATGTGAATGCCGTTGTAAAATTATCGCGTTAAGTAGTGGCCACACCAACGTTCAACGTCCGTCATCGCGATAATTATCGGCGTTTCCCGTTAGTGTGGCCCCAGCATAATAGATGTAAATATACCGGTATGTGTACCTTTAGATTATACATATACGAGTACATAATATGTATATACATTGTATTGTAGAGTGTAGCCTTCGCAAGCCTGGCTCAGCGCCCGACTCGGCAGTGGATTAAAGGTTGAGGTTGTCCATTTACTTTAGATTAAATAATTACCTCATCATTCTAGCAACTGTCGATGTCGTCGATAATAAAAGATATTCAAATTCAAAATAATTTATTTATACAGGTGTCACTGATACACTTACGCACGTCATTTTTTTTTAATTCTATCGCCGATACTTAACATTTGTACCAACTTAGGGTATGTTTTTAAAGTTACAATGTAACCTTATGGCGTTATGTCAAACGCCATAAGGTTACATTCTTAGAGTATATAAATTACTGTATAATACTCTAAGGTTATATTTAAAACGTAGTGGTTATATTCTCTTTGGTTACATTAAACATTGAGGATGTAAACAAACTGAATGTCTTAGTACAGTTAAGGCAGCACAACGTCTGACGGCTTCGCTAGTTGAGTTTATAAGCATTCGAAGATAAATGCGTCCATATACCTAAGTTAGATTAGTTCGCAAAATCTGATAACAGCATCCTTCATTCCATTTCTTTTATACTGCTGCCACAGGAGGGTTTTGGTTCGGGCGTACGATGTACCTATGACACCCATGTCCCTTTCTTTGGCACGCGCTGTAGCCTGAGTCTGACTGACTAAATTCAAGATAATTTAATTTAATCAGCCATTTTTTTACAACCATCCCACATTTATCTTAGCTTTGATCGTCCGAGCTGCTGTGACTAGTATGTACACAGTTGTCCTACTCAAAAATATTTGCACAATTTAAAGAGTATCTGTCGAAAAGCGGTTTATTGAGAAAGACTAATATATTTGTTCATTATGCACATTCTAGTTTTAATAACCTATTTTTGCTTATAGAACCCCAAGTTCAAAGGCGGTAATTAGTGTAATTACGAATAAGAATGTCTATTCTTAGTCGCACTCTTATTCTTACTGGCACAATGCAAAGTACACCATATAAATATTGATGGATCGTACCGACGCGCGACATAGGGATTTTCTGAGTCTGACTGTAACCATAATATCTAATTTGTAGGACCAGGTAATTTTATAGTCTAGAATAAAATTTAGAATATTGTTTTGTTTTTATTAAGTTGTAATAATCACGTTGTGTTTTTTTTTCTGTACGGGATGATGTGGTCGCCCAGCTACAAATTCCCTTCAATGAATTAAAAAAAAGACACCGTGGTAACGTATGTATGTACGTTTGACTATCGCAAGGGCGTGACAACTGTATTGTTTATTACTGTCGTTGACTCGTTGTTACAGTCATGAAATTTAATGGGGTAAGTGTATATAGTCAACAGAGATTTTTACAGATTTCCAACTATCATCATAGAAAACAGTAGCAGTATCATCGGCAAATGAACAATTTCAGAATAAGATAGATTTAGATTGCACATAATTATCATTAATATACATATATAGAAGAAAGAGCGTAGGGCTCCAAACACTGCCTTTTGGTATGCCAAAATCTATTGTAGCATAGTCACTGAACTAGTTTTTAACATTTAAAAACCGTATCAAAAGCTTTTGCCAAATCAAGAAAACGCCAGCACATATTTGTGGCCTTTATGTGGTTATTTCACGACATAATCTGTAAGAATACATAATTATTATACCATCTCCTGTTGACCTTCTAGTTCGAAAACCAAACGTTCGTTTATATCATATTACCTTTCTCCCACGGCTTCACCCGCCAATTTCCATAAGTCCTTTATTAGTGCTCTCATTGTCAAAATCGCTTAGGTTAGGTACATTATAAAATAATTTTAAAATTGTATATAGTGGTTAAGTATTCTTAAATTTTCTAATTTTCCGCGCAATTTTTTTGACTTTTTCCTTCATAAGATTCTTCTCCTGACAATAAAAAAACACAACAAAAAAAATACCGAAATCAGTCCAGCCGTTCACGCGTGATGCCATGACCAAGGAAAATAGGGATTCATTTTTATATACTGAGTTAACTTTTAGTCACCAGACATACTCGAGGACATGAAGGTCCATGTTGAAAAATATAAAATCAAAATTCTGCACGATAAATATTTAAAAAATGGTTCTTAAAGATATCTAAATCCTAAATCCTCGAGCAGTATGGACATAGTGTGCAAACCATTGATATATTATGTGCAAACACCCAAAATACTGCTGCGCGCGTTGGCCATACGTATGGTTTTTAAATTGATAATTAGGTAAAATTATAAGCAAGCACCGTTTTTAATTACATATTTGGACGAGAATTGAGTACCTACCGAGTACTATTAATTTGTTAAGTGACTTAAGAATCACCTTGTACTATATACAAGATAAATAAATAAATATTGATTGTTAATTTTATATTTATATTGTGAAAATCCAATATAGCTAATTTTTTGACAGCGAACATTGAAAATTGTTGGGTAGGGTGAGGAAGGATCTCCAGACTTCAGAATAGGACTGACGTCTGCGCTTTTGAGCTCATCAGGTACACGAGTATTCATTCATTATAATGATATACTACGGTTGCACATATGAATACTCCTATTAGATGTAGCTAACATATTTTCAAAAAACATTACTTACTAGCCGCGTCCGCGACTTCGTCCGCGTGGAATTACAAAAAAGTTATTAAATTACTAAAATATGTAAATAGCTGTCCCAGAGATTATCCGTTACAAACAGACAGACAGACACAAAAATTGTAAAAAAATGTTATTTTAGTATAAAAACAGTTATTTTAATATTACAAACAGAATTTGTATAAATGTTATGAATGTTATGATGACCTTTTACTCCTGATTCTGCAATATTCAGCACGTTTTCGACAACAGTTTCGAAATTCTTGTTTTTGTTTCTGCGACATTTATAACGGAAATTTGATCGTAGCTTTACAATTAGTTGAGGGGAGAAATGTACGGGCCACGTGAGCCGAGCTTTGTGTTCCAACCTGTGTCGCTGGCGACCGGGCACGTGCCTTTTGTTACCTTTTGTTTTGATGCAATTATTTGTTCCTAATTATATACTTTTAATTCATGATTTATTTGTGTTTGTTCTTTGCGTAACATAAGATATTATTTTCTTTCGTTTAATTAATTAAGAACATCGTGCTTTTAGGCACGTGCTTAGCTTGCCTTAGGGATAATACGCCTCGGGTAATAATTAAACCAAAACAAATCCTAAATATTTGGAATTAATTGTTAAACATATGATTTATTTTCATTGAAAGTATCATTAGCAAGTAACGAAACCTTTGAAATTTATAAAAGTATTAAAAGTATCTATTGTCCACTGGTATTGGTGAACAATACTTTTATTATACATAAATATAAATAAATTAATAATAGCAAAATTAGAATAGTTCTAAGATCTTCGTTATTTCGAACGCGACGAGTTTACTAGTAGGGAATATTGATTCCAGAGTACCGGGTCTCACCTTCAAGCAGTCAAGCTCCGTCATCAGATCAGTTAGATTACATTATGGTATTGTCATCGGCAAAAAGTACATGAAAGTTGAACTATGTATACTTATAGTTAAAAACGCCATATCGTCGTTGCCAAAACAAGACCTCTTATGTGACGGTCAGGACGAATATGACTTTTTTACACCATATTGTAGAGAATTAAATTCTCCACCTTGTACAAAAACTCACATGTCAATATCTAATATATTCACAGAGATACGGGTGGCGAAAAATCTCCCATGTGACACTCAATAATAATTGACAATCAAAATATCCCATGTGCGTGATTACAGAAGTCTTTTAAATTAGCAATCAAACCCTCTCATGTGCAGCAGCAGTAATAAAAAAAATAAAAACGAGGTATATTGACCAGGTATCGATATCGTAATAAGTATAAAAATGTCTGAAATATAGATACATAAATAAGAAAAATAAAATTGGAATGCTTATATACATTCTTTTTCACGAGAAAGTTTTTACAAAACTTGCATCTTTGCACATCAGAGGTCTTGTTTTGGCAACGACGATGTGCGCATTTCCCCGGCTACCGTTATATCGTAACAACCCTACCAGTCGTCCAATCCGCAGTTCTGTATGCCGTCGCAAACAACGCCGCTGGTGAAGCAGAAGTGCTTGTTGGCTACGTTGCAGTATGTCTCGTTGCGCTTGTGGCAAATCTTGCTGCGTGACGGCCGAGCCGCTGTGGCCGTCACTTGATACATATAGGCCTGTTAGCGAATCATTGGCATTAGGTCGGATCAACATAGTTATTTTTGTCCTACACCAGTGGACCAGCCCTCGCTTCGCATCGGGAGACTTGTTCTTTATGCTAAGAATGTATAATATTTTCCCATTTCTGAAATATTTCTTATTGATCCTCCGCGCCTATTGGTCGTAGATCGATGTTTATTGTTTATGTTTATAGTTTAAATGGACTATCAAACACAATTATTTTTTCAATTGGAACCAGTACGAGTACATAGTTCCTGAGATTACATAGCTTTTTCAAACAATCATACAAACTCTACAGCTTTATAATATTATACTTAAGTATAGATAGATAGTACCTAAGTCATTTTTTGTCGGCAGTACCTACTACAATGAACTACATACATGTCACTATAATGTCGTAAGTTGCCAAGATGATTAGTAAAGTTCTATCATTAGTATCATTACCCACTCCAAACGTAGGTACCTAATCCTGGCAAAACTTTCATGAATATATTGTTGCCAGATTCTGTTACGTACTCACTAAGTAAGTAAGTATTCATTTTCGTAAGGCTTGCCTGACTGGTTACCACCCTCTTGCATAGGCTTGTTTCCACTAACTATAAATCGGATGCATCGTAGTTTCTAATGATTAATCATGATATAGAGATGACAAAAGACATAATACTTAATTATTTATTGTAAAAAGTAATGATAAAGTATTTTTGAGGCATAAACTCGATGAAATTTGGCATGCAATACGTGATCGAAAACACCAGTCTGACCATGACGTCACAAAGTGCCAAACTATGAAGATCTCAGTAGAATAGCCTGATTTTTCGCTTTTGTTGTTGTCGGATGGTTATCGGTAAGCTTTTGTTTGCGATTTTTCACTGAGTGAATGATGTCACTGATACAGACGCCATGAAACTCTTGGGCATTTTCAAAACAAATTTAAGTTGGCTTTTAAAAACGCAAAATAAATAAGTGAATTTCATTAGGTATTTAAACATAAATAATAAACATAAGTAAAGTAGATACGAAAGTACAGGATTCACCAATTTTTGAAATTTAGTCAACTAGCCTACGACTTGGCTTGCCTTATGTATTCATCTATATGACCGTTACGGGGGCCGTTGACCATTTACAATCTGGTAACTCGGCTGCTTGTTTAACAGCAACGAACATACCCCCGCGGCTACGCCCGCCAATTTCGAAAAAAAAACCAGTTTATCCCCTTTTTTATCCCCCTAGGGGGGGAATTTCCAAATATCCTCTCTTAGTGCTCCCCTACACTCCCCCACGAACATAAATGCAAAATTTCAGCTTTCTGTGTTCAGTAGTTTCGGCTGTGCGTTGTCTGTCAGTCACTCGGTAACGCAAGAGTTTTAAAAAAAGTACTTACATCAATGTCCGAATTGACGCTACTGTTGCTGACAAACCGAAAACTAAACTTTCCTTTAATGGGAAAGATAGTCCGTGTTGAGTACTGTTCTTCAATGAAGTCACATACACGAAAGCACTGGCCATTCTTCAACACAGTGATCGCATTGCTGTTGACGTCACAGTTCTGCCCCATAAGGTTCGGATAACGTACCACTATTAGCAAAGTTATCAGATCTGTTTCCGCGACGATGTCTACCACACATTCGTAATCTACTTCGAATAAGGTGCGGAATACCTGAAAAAACTTGTAAGTGTATCACATTATGGTTACCTTCGTGATTGACAAATAACGAGGATCCGGTAGTATTCATAAGTCTATTCATTAAATGAGGTGATTTATCCGAATATCCGCCCAAAATATTATCCGTATAACAGTCATTTTATTATCCGGATAATTCGAATAAAACGGATTGTAATTTTTCATTTGTAAACCATGCAACTACTAAAGGAAGACAGTGCATTGTAAAGATACATTTTGATTTATCTTTTTTTTTGTTAACAAATAAATAATACTAAATAAACGTTAACACACTCCTACCCCCGCACTAGGATACCCAGTGTCGCGGGTGGCATGGACAACACAAATTACACGTCACAAACACCCATGACCGGAGAACAAACATTTTTCTGTCACATAAACATCTACCTCGGCCGGGAATCGAACCCGGGACCCCTCGTTTCGCAGGCAGGGTACAAAACGCAAACTAGCCTACGGGGTCGTAACATTTTATACAAAAATAGGAAATATTTAAGCAAGGTACAAAGCTTCCTGATCATTTTGCATGAAAATATTAGTGAATAATATCTACTGGGGTTTTTCAAATTCAATAATATTTTTAATGTACTTCATTCTAACGAAATTTATCAGTTCTTATAAAAGTCGATTAATCTGAAAATAGTGACGTCACGGGAATAAAATTAGTACTGTCTGGTAATAAATGATCTCCTCTATCACCATCCTTCCGTTAGGTCACTGACTACGGAACACCCTGTATAGATTTTGTCCGAATATTTTTTTATTCATAAATTGGAAAATACCGGGAAAACGCGTATAAATACTGAGCGAGACTCGCTAATGATTCATTTCGTATTCGGACACGGAGTTTCACGGAGTGGTTCATTCTGCAACAGTTCGTTCTACAATGCAAACGAGATAAAATGTGCGATTTACAAGTGAGTGAGTGACAGTGTATTTCTCAGCCAGTGTGCTAGTCGACGTTGTTCAAGTGCAATCAGTTATTACTTTAGTGTTCTGCCAAACAAATTTACGAATTATTTACATATCCTGGCTCTAACAGTACGTTATTTTGTATTTTTTTTACTAATTAAGTAATGTACATGTAGGTAATAAAAATAAGAACCAGCAGTTTTATATAACCACTATATAACTTACACATCTGCTAATTATTTATTAACTGACCGGATTTATTATTAGGATGCCGACGTGGGTATTTACAATAAAAAATGATAATAATATTGAATAAAGGCCATTAATCCGTTAAAAAACTGAACTTGTCAACATGACGATTTTAATCATCAAAATATTTTAAGTGCATAAAATAACTACATAATATATTTGTTATACCTATGTACATTTAATGTACCAATGTACGGAACCTTAACCCGGTTATTGGGATTCAGATTCCATTACTTTAAAATTTGTATAGTACCTACCTACTTTAGTTGTTTGTTAGTAGCTACTGGAAAATTGAGGACAACATAATTATACAAAAATGTCAAAGTAAAATATCCATCCATCGGTATATATCTCCACTGGTGAACAATCCAAATCACTTATACCGACGTCAGAGTGTGTGAGGTTTTAAAAATTCAATAATACCAATGTAATCGTGTCTGACATGCCCATACCATACGAGAGGTCGTATCGCAAGAACCTCGATACCGCGCACTCGGCGCTGATGTCTCGAGGCCGGTACAGCAGCATCAAACCCATACCGTTCACCAACGACGTTAAACACAATAATATTATCAAGTAAATCCACATCACGGACGCTTTGTTTACTCGAGTTAAACTCCACATGGCCGTATAGCCAAATCTCTGGGGCCATGGGCCTTCTAACCAAGGGGAAACCGGTTTTATACACACTTTATATAACGTGGCCGCTAACATTTCACAATTTAACGATATTTTTATTTTGTTTTAATGAATCTGTGGTCGATTTAAGACAGCATAAACAACAAAGGTATTTAGTACCTACTTAGTTCTTCGTATATAAGTAGATGATGACGCCGATATACATAGATTATAGATATTATGACGACCAATATGGCGAAATGGTTGTGGAAATTTGAATGATGAGTTTAAATTTCTGTTCTCGGTCTGTATATGTGTTGTCCATGGCACCCGAGACACAGAGAATCATAGAGTAGGTCTATGAGTATATAGCGTTATTTATTTATCTATTACTAGCTGACCCAGTGAACGATGTTCCGCCATATACTCGTAGATTATATGGGTGTTTCGGAAAGTACCAGTGCCGTATACATTATGTATAGTGCTGGCTATAGCCAGTTAGGAACCGAGTTGCGTCGCAGACACGCAGTACCAACCGAAAGGTACTGGGAGATTGGGACGCAGAACTATCGTTTCGCGAGATTATTAGGTCGCAGAACGAACCTGTGGAACAGGAGAAAGCCATGTAACGTCCCAATCTAAAGCCAAAAAGTAGGACAGCCGAGCAAGACCTTCCAGGTTATTCTCCGTCCTAGAAGCTCCTATGTCCTGAACAAAGCAAGCAAAGACGGAATGGGGTAACGGCAGCTCCATCCCACCTAAACAGGGACCTGCAGTGTCAGGATTGAGGAAGAACGCGAGGGTGTACCCGTGACACCGACCAGTGTCGTCGGGGAGGAACACCCTTAGTGATTCTAGCCAAAAGAAGTCAGTTATACTGATAGACAATGTAATTAATCTAATATATAAAAATCTTTGTCGGTGTATTAGTGTTCGCGCTCCTCCGAATCGGCTCGACCTATTTCTGTTTTTTTTTGTTTACTTAATTGGTATATTTTTTATACCACTGGGTGATTAGAGTAAACCTATTCAGATGTTTTATATTTTTTATAATATTATTATATTTGTTTTACGTAAAAAATTACCTCTAACTCCAAATTATCACCTTCCAACCTCCACCTCCCCAATTTTTAATCGCGCTTTTAGTATTTATCACAGTGGTCTGTGGTATTTATTCACTACAAGTAATTTATATGACAGAACAACGTTTGCTGGGTCAGCTAGTATATGCACAAGTTTAAAGTTAGTTTTGGTTTTCATATTGATATCCTATTAATATTATAAATGCGAAAGTTTGTATGGATGTATGAATGTTTGTTACTCTTTCACGCAAAAACTACCGAATGGATTTTGATGAAACTTTACAATAATATAGCTAACACATCAGAATAACACACAGGCTATAATATTTAAAGATATAGTGTGAATTATCCAAAATAAATAACTAAATCTTTCCAAACCGAAGGAATAAGTTTATCTATCGAAGTGAAGCGAGGGCGGGTCGCTAGTATGTAATAAATACAAATCAATACAATACAATACAATACAAGTATGTAATAACAAATCCTGTCTAGATAAACCATTTCCAAAATAAATTTTAGATTCTCCGTCATAATGTATAAGAACCGTAGATAACTAAAATACAGCGTTAATAAAAATATGAATTTCTGCATGGTTATTGCCTAGAGTTGCCAACCTTGACTCGTATGTTTATAGTGTTGTCAAAAATAATCTATGAAAAATATAGTAGGTATTATAAACGGTAATAGGTAAGTGTAAATGTCTCCACACCTTTCTAACCGGAACACAATTGCTGTCAAAACAATTACTACACGGTAGAATGAATGGTACCGTGGCCGGCGGTAGTGCTACCCCGGGCGAACTCTAGGCTCTACTACCTATTAGCACGGTAATAGTATCATACCGTGCTATTAGCTACCTACTACATACCTACCTACCTGTTGTTGGCAACCCTATAAATAAGCAGTCCCGTCGCACGCTGTTGTGTAACGCCGGCGTCTCCGGTATAAGGGATTGTGTAAGTTGTAGACCGTTAACGCGTTTATTATTTCTAGAAAATTATTGCAGTCGTACATTCAACATTTTGTTTTTAAATTAGCATATATTGTCACATATCGAAATTAGACCATAAACTTAGTGAATACATAATACATTATGCGTGATTTGAACATTTTTTTTTTCATTCTCATACAAAGTATCATACAAAATAGTTCAGTAACTACCTAGTTAAAAAACAAACCGAAAACTGGCTTTAATTTTTTTTCTTGGCCATTGATTGGCCAATGTTGATTTAGTACCTACTTAGTTCTTAGATAACATACAAATGTATGTAATTTAGAATGTTATTACACACCTTATAAAATAATTATAACGTATAATGTACAAGTTTGTTACTCTTTCACGCAAAACTACTGAATGGATTTTGATGAAACTTTACAATAATATAGCTACATATCAGAATAACATAGGCTATAATTTATTAAGATATACCTAGTGTGCATTTTAATATAAATATAATATATAAAATAAGTTTCCCGAAGCGAAGCGAGGGCGGGTCACTAGTGTTGCTATAAGTACTAATCTATTTTGGAATTTTGTATAGAATTGCTGTCGTAAAACTTGTTATTTGAATTAAGGCATTATTGAAATGATGTGAAATTCCTATTGCTTTGTCCCCAGATGCCATCACCGAAAGAAACGCCGAACGAGGTTCCCGAGTATCCAGTCGGGCACTATGCCTACAAGAAGGATTTGCGGACTGCCTTACCCCAGTTCATTGCAGTCAGCGTCAAAAATCTGCTGCTTCTAGGTATGTCATTCTTATGTGTCACTGGTCAAAACACTATTTAAAAAGTCTCTGTCTAATTCATGTAGAGATCCCTGGTAATAGGACATAATAATCATTATCTGATTCAAGGTTGTATTATCGCACGGTAACATCGTCACCGTTCAGTAAGTACGTCGTACTTTTTTTGGCCGAGCAATATTGACCGTCAATGAGGGAAAGTAAACTTTTTCGCTTTTACCGTAAAAAAACCTATTAAAATGGGTACGCTTTGTGTCTTTCCGTCTGTTTGCGTGTCACAGGCTCAACGGGCCTATCTCTTGAATAGATAAGGAAGGTAGACCCTAAATATTTACTGGATGATATAATAATGGAATGCGAAACTAAGAAAGCTCAATGCGAAAAGTTCAATTTACAAGTAGACCTACCTATAGTAGGGTACCTTCTCACAATATTGATCGAGCCAAGTGCGGATTAGCAAGGTTCACCCAACTTTGGGTGCAGGTGCATTATCTTAAGCGTGCTTTTCTTTGCCGAAGCAACTGATAAGTAATTAATTTCTAATATGTAAGTACCCAGATAATTTTTAAAATTAGGGGTGTGCGCAGGATTTGAATTCTGGTCCCCCTGTTCCTTATGTTTATAAAGAGCAACAGCATCCAAAAAAATGAAATATAAGCTTAGACGAGAGCCTTTTCAAATTTTGTATTTTTTTATTTGATTAAATCATAACAAACACTAATTGTTACCTCAAACATACTACGAAACATCTGGGAAAACTATATTCAAATCAGTAAAATGTTTTCTGAATTTAGCGGAAACAAACGCACAGACAAATATTACAATGAAAGCTACTCGAGTATACATAATATGTGTGCGTGTGTGTGTGCGTGACAGAGGACTCACGGGTGAGGTTTACAATGTCATATAATATACTAACGTAAAAATATACGGAAAATCCCACGCGAAATACAATAGGTCAAATTGCGGTTGTTTAACGACTTAAAGAATTGAAAAATATGTAGGTAATGCGAGGAATATTGCAAACACATCTGGGATTCTTTGCAATCGCTATTTATATCTGGCGATATCGAGCGAGTCATAATGTACCATGATACCTATCTCTACCCGGCTGGGTGATTTACAGAAAATTTAGAAAATTGTTCCGAATGAAAATGATAGGTTGGGGAGAAAAAACATCCTATAAATTATTCGACACAAACTAAAGGATGAATGGATAGCAGGGGTGGCTCTGTCGCCCACGTGTAGGTAGGTACCTATGGATAATGAAGGTATGGTATAACCTATGGTTCGAAACTTTTGGATATCCGATAAAGCTATAACGTAATGAATGTAATATTACAAGATACATGTGATAGGGATTAATCCTCGAAATAAAATAACTTTTATACATGGAATATAACCGCCCTGGCTTACCTTCAGTAAACTTTGGCCTTAGTAAACGAACTGGCAAACGCAATTTGTGTAATTTTAAAGTGACATACTTAATATGCACTATATTTTATATACGTAGGTATATATATCTTTTATTTTCTGACCTGATTACAAAAACAAACACTAATCATTTTACAGTACCTACCTACTGTAAAATAATAAAAACCGCTACTGTACCTACGTTTTACTCTTAAGTAACCGTTTTTGAAAATTTTGGAACAAAAAGGCAATGAATGACGAAACAAAAAGTTAAATTGACCAACAGAAAAATCTAAATTATTATGTATTAGGATTCATTGCCGTAATAAATTTAATATCATCAATAATGTAAACGCAAGATTGTGACAAGTTGTGCTAACTATGCTAGTGCAAAAATATAATTATTTTGGCAATTAAATAGTAAATAGGGTAAACTATTTTTTTTGGATTCGGTTTTTAACAATTTACCAATTGTACTGCGTATTTTGATTCCTCCCGTCAAGTCAAGGCTAGATAGATATAAATAATAATATTGATAGCATTTGCATTACAATCATTAATGGACGATTACTATGAAATATAATCGGTGTAATTAAGTATTATAACAGTTACAATTAACCTTAAATTAGATATAATTAACCTTGTTTATCTTTTGACTTCTGACTTGACCGATTCTTTATCCAAAAATAGGTATACCTACTTATTTTAAGACAAATGCTTAAAATATTAGTAGATGGTGCACAAGTTTAGTTATCAACAAAATTTGGAATATGTTATTAGTGTACATAGGTATACATAATAATATGTATATTTCTTCTGCTTTACCTTACTATCCAAGTCAAGTCATCATAACCCCATACTACAGTCTTTACAAGCATGGCGCTTTACTGCATTATATAATACTAGTTGTCCCAGCGTACTTCGTACCGCATTATGATTAAAAAATGTTTTGGTGATATATCGACAGCAACGCCACCTATCGGGTCCAATTGTGAATCTAAACCATTCCCAGATCCCCTTGAACACACACAAAAAATTTCATCCAAATCGGTCCAGTCGTTAAAAAATGTTTTGGTGATATATCGACAGCAACGCCTCCTACCGGGTCCAATTGTGAATCTAAACCATTCTCGGATCCACCTGAAGACACACAAAAAATTTCAACCAAATCGGTCAAGCCGTTTAGGAGGAGTTCGGTATCATACACACTCACACTCGAATTATATATGTATACTAGTGGTCCCAGCGTACTTCGTACCGCTTTATAATTAAAAAATGTTTTAGTGATATATCGACAGCAACGCCACCTACCGGGTCCAATTGTGAATCTAAACCATTCTCGGATCCACCTGAAGACACACAAAAAATTTCAACCAAATCGGTCAAGCCGTTTAGGAGGAGTTCAGTCACATACACACTCACACTCGAATTATATATGTATACTAGTGGTCCCAGCGTACTTCGTACCGCTTTATAATTAAAAAATGTTTTAGTGATATATCGACAGCAACGCCACCTACCGGGTCCAATTGTGAATCTAAACCATTCTCGGATCCACCTGAAGACACACAAAAAATTTCAACCAAATCGGTCAAGCCGTTTAGGAGGAGTTCAGTCACATACACACGCACACAAGAAATATATATATTAAGATTAATATTAGGTACACCTATTTAATTATAACCTACTTCGGTGAAGGAAAACATCGTGAGGAAACCTGAGCACCTATCAGTTCTCCATAAGAACCATAATCGAAGTCCACCAATGCGCATTTGGCCAGCGTGGTCGACTATGGCCTATGGCCTATGGACTATGCGAGACAGCTAAGTGTTGCGATGGTGATACCTATTATCTTCGAAATTTTAAGTTAGACCAATCACGATTTATTTATCACTGCAGTCGAACAGATTGAAAGGTTATCATAAACGATCAATTAATTATAATAATTGCTCATATAAAATAATAATATAGTTTAAGGACAAGGCTACTGTTAACGTATATCGCATCGAAAATGAATGTAACTATTCACATTCACACCCTATGGCTCTCTCGCTATGGCTGACTTAGCATAACTTAATCGTACTTATAAAAAGGCGTCTGCGTCTACACTCAAATAAAGGGTTGGGGACACCGACAATAGTGTAACTACTCTTGTATGTACGAGTAAAATACTGTTCACGTTTGGTCTCCAAAATCTGATAATGATAATTTTCATGATAATTTTCCGGCGTTAAACGGTTTTAAGTTATTATTACAACACTATTTATTGACTTTCTATACTTGAAAACTAAAAAAAATGTTATGGTGCACAACCCTTAACATTTAGGGCAATGAACAATAGATGTTGCTCGATTCTCATACCTACTCGATAAGCACACAAAAATTTCATGAGAATCGGTCGAGCCGTCTGGGAGGAGTATGGTAACTAACATTGTCGTGTCACAATGTTAGTTACCATACTCCTTCGAAACGGCTCGACCGATTCTCATGAAATTCTGTGTGTATAGAGATTATGTATGTTTAAGTATACTGTGTACCTTATTTGATACGGACTAGTTCTCTAATACGAATGAAGCTGTTCTTTTATAACTTGTACTCATTATTTGTTTTTTGGGTTGACTACATAATACATACAATGGTATATCAAATAAACCGGTATTCAGAACAAATCGTAATTTACCATATTATGTCTTTTTGACCTACAAAAGTCACCACGCCCTCTACACACTACACATACTCTTTTCAGATATACCTATTTTAGTATAGTTTTGATATATTCTGTGAGTCTTTAGCAATCGATATAAATTGTTTTAGGTACCTTTAATATATCGTTGTTATGTCTATTTGTGTAACAATATGCCAGTTCACATTATATTTTAATTTATTTTTATTTTTATAAATTTTTCCCTTTGTATTGTACTGTATTTAAAGCACTGTTAGAAATCTTTAAGTTATAAAAGGTGGAAGTTTAGAAACGAATTTTATATAATTATTTTTGTGTCGAAATCATTTTGTTCTATGGCTTTCAGCTACATTTCTAATGACCGTACACATTCGTATGGAAATGCGGTAATTAAAAATATTACTTACTGATACGCGTGCTGCGTCATAACTCACGTGTATTTAATTAGCTACACTAAATTAATATTGGTTACTAGAATAGAAATTTGGCACTGCTTATACTTACGTACTATAGTTAGATACTGATTTATTATCAAAGGGGCAAATTTTGAAAAAATAAATACATTATAAATTTTAAATACCTCTTTAAATGAATAAAAAACAGTAAAAATAATGTTTTTTGACAGCTTTCTTATTTTTTGTTAAAAAAGCAACCACATATTGGTTTTTCGTCGTGCTTATTTTTACATCATAATTTAGTTGAAAAGTTATAATGATTTATTAAAGTAACTTTAATGGAATCTAAAAAAAATATTTTTAAATAAATGTTTTTGATTTTGTATAAAATATTCGTTTACCTCGGTTTCTAATATGCACTTTATGGCGCCTAACATTATATTCGTTCTTAATAAAGCTCATAATATATGTAGATAGGCAAAGGTATCTAAAATTATTTATGCAAATCATAAAAGATTTTCAAATGTAAAAATTACAGTTAAAATTATTATGTATGTAAAATCTCAATCTTGTATCTCAATATTGTACAATCTCAATCGGTCAATTACGAACATCCCATGCAGTAGGTAACGTTATATTTTCTTTATATAACCGCGGTATTGTAAAACTGAAAACATTATATAGTACACCAATCCTTTATTTGAAAACTTAAATACACTGTAGGCATCAAAGTGTAGTCCTTTGTATGGTCACTTTCTCAGTGTAGGTATTCATGTATTGTAACGATTCAATTTCTTTGGCCGGCAGACCATCTGCTCCCTATACCCTAACAATAAGGACATTAGGGCAATGAGTTTAGTACCCTATTATTACCCTATATTTGCAGCTCTGCACATGTAATAAAAGCATTGCAAATCAAGGCCGTTGGCTAGTCTGCATTGAATACTTTAATCGCTTCGCTGGGCGTATTTTTGTGTGGGTAGGGGAATATTCACATTTTAATATGCATGCATTGGGGGCAACGCAACGGGAGTAAAGCGATCAATTGAAATAAAACCGGTCAAGTTCGAATCGAACAACATTAAGAAATAATAAAATTGAATTACGGAACTGATGGCTAGGTTGCAAACTGACTTCTCTATCTGTTTTATTTTTCAGTTTATGGAATGACGCTCGGTTTTCCTACCATTCTTATTCCTGCCGTCACGAATTCTGAGAATGGTGAAAAACTGCAACTCCAGATATCAGAAATATCATGGATTGGTAAGTCAGTTCAAAACTCTTACTCTTAAAATTAAATTAATTTATTTATCACGTCAGCAGCGTCTTCACACCCACGAGTACTCTCCTACTTTGGACTTAAAGCACAACTAGTGATACCGCCATCTCAGGTTCCAAGCGGCGTGTTATGATGAAACATGCACCAGTTTTAAAGTTAGACCTCGATTAATGCAACTGCGAAAACCGGAATGAAAAATTACATTCAGTTTTTGCGTGATGTGCAGACAAACATGTAGACAGATAGGGACAAAAATTCTAAAAATAATATTTTTGGATTCTATTGTTCCTATAAAAACTCTTAACACATTTTTTTCTCAAATATTTATAGCGGCCTAAGCAATTTGTGATGGTATGAAAGCTTCTGTATGGTACCATTCTTAGATTTTATAATCTGTACCTACCATTCATCAAAATCGCGTGCGGGTACTTGATGGTTACCATTATCACAAAGTAGATAAATAAACCAATAGGTATCCATGCATTGTATATCGGTAAACAAAACGCGTCACCGTCGCGTATTCAGTAAAAGGACCGCTTGCAAACCTGTCTGTCTGCCAGCTGTACGGTCAAACAGCCGACGAGGGGTGACGGCGACGCGACGCTGGCGGGACGTGAAGAGGTTGTAATGTATGAGCAAGTATGGAATATGTCACACAGAGCCGTCGCGCTCGGCGGGTCGCGTCACGTCGCGCGCAGTACAACGGGGACGCTAGCGTCGCGTCGCCGTCCCGCCCCGTCGCCTGTTTGACCGTACCATAAGCTGACTCTTATAATATCTCCTTACAGGTTCCATAAACCTAATAGTGGTACCGCTCGGCTGTGCACTGTCGGGCGTGGTCACCGCTCCAATCGGCCGACGCCGGGCCATGCAGATAGTGAATTTACCATTCTTCGCCGCATGGCTGGTGTTTCACTATGCCACCACCACTAATCACCTGTACACTGCACTTGTTCTCACCGGCCTCGCCGGAGGACTACTTGAGGCTCCAGTAAGTTATATCTACGAGTATATCGTGTTACTTTATCAAGCACTCATCATCAGTATTTTAGTATAGTTACGGCCGGCGGATCTTGTCCGCTCTGAACTTTGTTCGGATCGCTGCGCAGAAGTCAATTTTAGGGTTGAAATGGTGGCAAGACGCGCGGGATGTCACTTTGAGCATTGTTTGTTTCAGTCACACGCTCAGTGTCTCTCTAAAGTACAATACCTGCGCACTATATATCCGAAAGCCTAACTTCAGAGTGGCCATGATCCGCCGGCGCGGCGGTACTTTACACTGGTAATGGATTGTACTTACTTACACAGTGGGTCATAGATCATTTCATCAATATTGATTAATAAACATATAAAGTTATAAGACTGTATATAAAGTTTCAAGAGTTGGTTATAAAGACAGTCTTAGAAAAACGATACGCTATAAAATTTTTACGCGATAAAGTTTTCCAATCATAGCGAATCAGCTTAGCATAAACTTGTTAATGTCGACCCCGTTGCCTAGTCGGTAATGGCCCTATCTGTGAAGCTAGGGGGCCCGGGTTCGAAATCCGAACTCCCATGCGAAAGTTATACCAAGAGTACCTATTTTGCATCTCAATCATCAGATTTTTAGGGGTCATTGTTCCAATTGATGTTGAAATTCAAAATCATTTCATAATGTGGGTATTTTTACAATACAGTTATGAAGGTAATTTTTTTGCTTCTACCGTCATTTCACGAAGGTGCTTTATTTCATTCTTATTTTACTGAAGAGATAAGTAGGTAATGGCGCAAGGTAGATACTCCTTGGCACATCTTTTAAATAAAATACATTTGTGTTACGTATTACTCATTCCTGGTAGCAGTATCCCGTTAAAAGGGCAGATAATTATTTCCCTCGTACAATGACGTAAGTGCGTTATGTGATTTGCATAACGTAAACAGTAGGTGTACAGGCGTGCTGCCGGTGAGATTGCATAAACTAAATAATGGAGTAGAGCATAGCAGGGCAAGTTGGTGCGTGGCACCTACCTCGGGTATTCTGAGCTATAAAATGCGGCCCTTGCCTTGTTGTTTTTGTTATATTAATAACAACCTCTCGAAGGATCCTCGTTTTCACCGTATACTTCTTATTTTAACTGTCGATGTAGGTACTACTGTGTACGTAGCTATGAGGATTGGCGAAACACAGATATAAAGTAGACGCTCTGAGGAATAAGGCTATTGATGTTTTAACCCTACCTGTCTAGACATACAGGTAGGGCGAGGGCCAGGGGTAACAACGCTTAGTTAGTAGTTTACAATACATCGTCACTCAACATTAGCTTACATGTTTTTTCGCTAGCTATAAATCCGTTCAGTAGTACATCCATTAGTAGGATTTAAACGGATTGATGTTAAGCTACCTATTACAATTTGCACAATATTCAGGTGCTGACATACGTGGCGGAGATCACGCAGCCCCACCTGCGCGGCGCACTCACCGCTACCAGCTCCATGTGTATCATCGTGGGCGTGTTCACACAGTTCCTGTTCGGATTGCTGATGGGTTGGCGTACCGTGGCGCTAGTCAACATCACGTTCACGGTAAGAGCTAAGAGCCAATTTGCAATAAGCCGCTAGTCTGCGCGATTTAAGAAGAAGAATAATGATCATGATCATGGTAATTCAGATTATGTTCATGGTAAATTGACCGTGCAGGGGGTTTCGGCGGCGATAAATTAATTGTTATATGTCGGTAAGATAGAAAAATATTATTCATATTGCATCAGTATCTATGATTGTAAGTCATATCCAAATATAATTTCCAAAAAACACGATTTACCCAAAAAAAAACCGGACAAAGTTCGGTCATCCAGCTACTAAGTAGGTAATTACAAACAGCAGATAATAAAGTACTTGTATAAAACCAACTAATAGACGTTACAAAAAAGCCTGTGCTTCAACGGCATCACTGACACATTTCGGGAGGCACTCCGCTTCCTTAAATCTTGGCCGGCAACGCTTTGACTTTGGAATACTGATCGCTACATGCTGCAATTTGGCATGTATTGGAGAGTGTGGGGAAACACAAGGAGAGGATTTTTGGAAATTCCTCCCATAAGTGGATAAAAAAGGGAATAAGCTGTTTTTTTTTTTATTTCTTCAATGGACTCACTTGAAACTGAAAGTGAAACACTGAAAACTAAGAGTAAGAAAGGATTTAACCAATATTAGAAATTGGCGGGCTAAACCGCGGGGGAAAGCTAGTTAACCTATAAAAATAATTAAACGATTATACTGGTAGTAAAAATAGAATGAACCCTGAATTTGCCTATTTCAGATCCTCGCAGTAATCGCACTTTGCTTCATCCCTGAGTCTCCTCACTGGCTGGTTTCCAAGAAGAGATATGCTGATGCTCGGCAGGTATGAAATTGTAATTGCTACCCCGTCGACTTGTGGATCGAGACCCAATCATTTATTGTTTCTTTTTGAAGTGAATACCTCTTTGGTATCGTTGTGATTTGGAATTCGTTGAAACGGAAATGACACGAATGAAGCATCGGCAAAATGGCGGCTGACGTAAGCAAAGCAAAACATCAATATTTGGACTGACAGTATTCGTTGTTATGAAGTTTCACTTCTAGCACGTGTGCATTGTAAACATTTTTTTGTTTACAATGCACATTGTTCTTTTTTGCTTCATTTTGCTTTCTTGGCCGACAACGCACAGAAAATGTCTTTGCTTTTGCTGGTGACAATAGGCAACGACTAATTACACCATGCATGGCTAACCGTTTGTCGGCTATGTCTATGGATGTAAGTACCTACAGAGAAAGTATAATGTAAAAGTCTATACTAATATCGTAAAAGCGAAGGTGTCCGTTTGTTTTTTATGTTCTCAAGCCTAAGCTTTAGGCTTTTGTTTGATTTTTTCATGATTTTGTTATGGAAATTAAATTGAACTTTTGGAGGGAGCCACTTGGGAACTTAGTAAAGGTATTTTACTCTCTGGTTGATGACTCGAACATCAAAGGTAAATGAAATATTGTTACAGAGCTTGCAATGGCTCAGAGGATGGACCACCCCCGCTGACGTCGAGAGCGAGCTAACTGACATTAAAACGCTTTATCAGCACGATAAAGGTAATTCAATATTCAAGCCTAGCGCTTTGCAATTTGCTACACTTCTATTAACAATCACGATCTACTTGTATGTATAAAAGTATCTATCACTACCGGCTGGTGGTAACTGACTGACCGTTTTTATGCAATGTGTGGTTTTATATCATCGTATTCGCAGTTAAATAGCGCTCAATTTGATATAAGATTTATTTATTAAACAAATAGGTGAAAATAAGTAGTTACACCAGGAAAAAATAGACAACGTTTGTATACTACAGTATACTATGTATACTTATTCTACAGACTTCATACTATCGATTGGTATTAAATTAATTCGTAATGAAAGTCATAAGTGCAATAATAATAAAAAGTCATACTCGTATCCGAAGCGGCCCGACCGATTCTCGCATACCTATTTATTTTGTGTGCATATCGAGTAGGTCTGAGAATCGACCAACATCTATTTTTCATACCCCTGAATGTTAAGGGTTGTCCCACCCTAAAAATTTTATTTTTTATTTTTTGGACAATTTTTTTTATCTGGGTCAGCTAGTAATGATCTAAAATTATGTAAGTTTACCTGCCAAATAAATAGTAATTGAGACATTGAGTACTTACAATTACATAAAATACTTGTTAATCTACGATATTCTTAATTTCGCTATACAGATCTATATCACAGAAATATGAAATATAGATAATTTCCTACCTAAACAACGTTAGGTTAGCATATAAAGTTTACATTATTTTAACTAACAACACTAATTGTTATTTTACAGTAAAGAGTGAAAATGCAGAAACAGTGTATCAGAAATTATCGAACTACTCCAAAAAGACATTCCTAATTCCGTTCGGTCTGGTGTGCTATGCGTTCTTTGTGGGACACTTCAGTGGGATGACCACCTTACAGGTATTGTTTTGTACATTCATAGATAATAATAATAATCATCTGATTTTGACTTGCTTCGGTGAAGAAAAACATCGTGAGAAAATCTGCACACACCTGAGAGTTCTCCATCATGTTGCCATAAAGTCCGCCAGTCCGCACTTGGCCTACGTGGTGGACTATGGCCTGTACCCCTCACACTGTGAGAGGAGACCCGTGCCCAGCAGTGGACAGTTATGGGTTGCGATGATGATGACAAAATTGTTTTATTTTATTTTCAACAAAATCCACAGCTTAATTTAATACAACTATATAAAACTTACAATCTAGTCTTACAGCCAATAACGGATTTACATTTTCCTAGATAATCATGTAATAACAGTCGCTAACTATATTGTGTGTATGTGTGTGTGTGTGTGTGTGTGTGTGTGTGTGTGTGTGTACATTCATATTTATTTGTTATTTCGTTCCTTCCCAAGCCCACACTAATATAATTGTGACACTGCAGACGTACGCAGTGCGAATTTTTCAGATTTTGGAGGCACCCATTAACAAATATTACGCCACGTTAATATTGGGAGTACTTCAGATCGTTGGGTCTGGGGTGTGCGTGCTCATGGTGAAGTGGGTGGGGAAACGGCCTCTGACGTTCGTGTCCACAATTGGTGCGGCCGTATGCTGCGCCTTAGTCGCAGTATATGACGGGTATATACATGTGAGTGAACTGTTTTTTTTTCCGATGGATCGTTGCTGTTGGCCCCAGCGGTCTTCACAGTCGTTACACACAGATCAGACCAGATACAGATCACAGATTTTAAACTTAACACATCGCGGATTGTACTCATTTTATTATGATACGGGTACTCACGATATGTATTTTGAAACGCCGATATTTCGACCCAGTTGCATGGATCGTGGTCACGGACTGCGGTGGCGCGGAGAAACTTTTGACAGGTGACACTTGACACTAATACATTATAGTCTATCTACCTTTATAGTTCGTTTTTGCGTTTTGTTAACCATATTACGACACACTCGGCAATATCGGCGTTTCAAAATACATATCGTGAGTACCCGTATCATAATAAAATCAGATCACAGATGTTAATCATGAAAAATTCAGAAACCCCAAACGCAAGAAATACTTATAGTTTAAGGGACAACCCTTAAAAAGTAAAACGATTATAAAACTGGCTCGAGTGAAGCACTAATTGTCTTAAGTAATCATATGACAAAAATGCCTGGTTTGTCATTTTGGAAAAGAACGGATACTCTTACAATGCTGGACCGATAGTAACCAAAGTGACTTAGTTAACTATCTCAAAGAAACTGGCTTTCAAATGAAAAAAACCGCATTGCTATCGGTCCATCCCTTTGAGAGCCACAGACAGACACACACAGACAGCCATCGTCGTCAAATATCACCTCTCTTTTTGCGTCGGGGTTAAAAAATAAAAAGTAAGTAGGTAATTAAAATTTGTCTAAAAGAAGTTACATGATAATTATGTTATTTAAGTTACTTTAAAAATTGTCTCGTAATAATGAATGTCAATGTGATGCAAAAAATCAGGAATGTCAATACAGATTGTTTACGCTAAGGAGTACAGTCATTGAGTCAATGTGTACAGTCACACGTTTCAGACTTTTTGCAATAATTACTCAAAAGTAATTCTAAAGTTTAAGTAAAATTAAAGAATAATGTAGGTATATAGTAATGACTTGTTTCAATATTTGTTTTATTTAAAAGAACATACTAAAAAAAAATTATTCTCATGGAGGAGATAGATGGATTTCGTGGAGTATTCATTTATTTAGCGGCGCTAATTATGGTACAAAATTAGCTTGTTGTTTAAAGTTTTCTCAGCCGCTAACCGTTATGACCCGCCTACATCGCCAGCATTCGCTTCTAACAAGTGGTCTGTGCTTCTAACGTAACAATCCCATGTTAGAGCGTTTGACTTAGTTTGAGCGTTAGGTTGAATATTGCCTCGTTGCATGAGCCCATAATGTGACAATTGATGAATTGTCACGTTACGTCATACAATGTTACAAATGTCATACAATACAATGTTACACAATGTTACACATGTCATACAATGTTACAAATGTCCGAATTTGAGCTGTTATATTACAGGCGAACGTTCTCGGTGAGTGCATCTTTAGACCATAAGGAATTTTTGTTAAATCCTTGGAGAGCCTAATATATCTTGGTCAGTCAAACGCCGATGCTAAATTCAAAATTTGTCATATTTTTTACAGTACGTCATGCCAATGGAAGCAAATATTATGAATGCTACCTCCAATGATCCTGCAGGAAATAAATCGGTAAGGTAAAATGGTAATAATTTAGAGAGCATTGCGGTTGAAATTCGACCCTAATTTATCTATCTATATATTATATCAAAATGAATCCCTATTTCCCTTGGTCACGGCATCACGCCACTGACACACGAAGATTAAATTTGGCAGTAGGTAATATGGGTTAAAAATTATTTCTTGCGCGCAAATTGAACCGCGTGGAACAGCTAGTTATAATATAAAGAAAACAAAACCACGCCTTAATTTTAATTAACCACATAAATGATATATTGAATAAATATTACGTATTTTTCAGGACAATCCATACTCATGGGTGCCGACCACATTTTTAATGCTTTTAGCATTCATATCCCACACTGGCATCAGATTACTACCGTGGATCTTGATTGGCGAGGTGAGATTTATGAATCTTGACTCTTTCTGTCTTGGGCTCTGTCTAATCTATGGGGCGTAACATCTACGTCTACTCAGCTCTGCCCAACCATGCCCTTTTACAAACCTCTTACATCCAGCCTAGAATTCAGTCCAAAATCCGCGTCTCGTGTTGCGCCATGATGAACGTGTCATTATATTTCTGTGAAGCCCTAGCTAGCTCTAGCCAACCGTATTTTACTGCTTTTCCTGCTGGGCCGGGCTGCCCCCCGACTCCCCCGACTGCCCCGAAACGACGTGTTCGCTCAACTCGCAAAGGGACGAGCCAGCTTTTTGGGTATGATGTGTAGGTAAGCCATACTACTAATATTTTATTATATGACTCAGGTGTTTCCGGCAAACACTCGGTCAGGGGCGGCTGGGCTGGCGAGTGCCGTCGGGTACATACTGGGCTTCCTCACCAACAAGATATATATTAGTATGGTGAACGATCTCTCGGTATGGGGCACCTACGGATTATATGGCATTGTCTGGTAAGTGAAGTCAATAAGACTTACGTTGTCGCGACGTAGGTACGCGCCATGGGCATATTAGAAAATTAAGTGTTAGGTTTTTCACGCTGTTCTTTTTCTTCATTCAAATTGATTGAAACTACTATTTGCTTTGCTTTATTTGCGGCGAGGGATCAAACGACGTAAGAGACTTAAAACTTCTTATAGTTATGTGAAGTCTGCTAACATCTCACTGGCCCAGCGTGGGGGACTATGATCTGTTGTCCTCTCTTTGTGAGCAAAGACACGAACTTGCAATAATCTTTAGCTGCTCCATGATACAGGATAAATATTCATGAATTAATTAATAGGTATACAGATGAATACCCTCATAATTGGAAAACCAGTGCATTTTTAATTTCGACCATTTTATGATTTCTTATTTTACAATAGGTACTAAAATTATGTCCGTCGTCGTCATCCTTCTAAAAGGATGTTTATGCCTCAGCTGAACGGTCCGAACAACTTTTCTACATTATATAAACATGAAGATTTTTTTCAGTTTGTCTGGTTGCATAGCATTCTACTTCATTTTGCCGGAGACTGAAGGGAAGTCACTCATCGAAATTGAGAACTACTTTGCCAGCAAACGAGTGAGCTTTCCATTGGTGAGTTACCATCAAACCAACCTACGGTTGGGGAATATAATTTCTCTGTTCTACTTTCTCTGTTCTTCAAAGTTGGCAAATGATAACGCAGTGTTTCTCTAAGATGCCCTTTTGGGCACTAAAGATCTTTAAAGGAAAGTAAGCTAAACATGTCAATATTTATGACAAAAAAAAAATTATGACAAGTGACATGTATGATCTAATGAAATATAAGTAATATGTTTATAATAATAATTACATTATATAAAATTCTCGTGTCACAATGTTAGTTAGGTACCATACTCCTCCGAAATGGCTCGACCGATTCTCATGAAATTTTGTGTGCATATCGAGTAGGTATGAGAATCGGCCAACATCTATTTTGCATACCCCTTAATGAAAAGGGTTGTCCACCCTATTTTATTTTTATTTTTGGGACAAATTTTTTTATAATTTTTTTTTTATTGTGTGGCATTAAAAAACACACATGATCCCAAATTTTCACTTTCCTACCCCCGCCCCTCAAATTTAAATCGCGCTTTTTGTATTTTTGTATGAAAAATATATATGGCGGAACAACGTTCGCGGGGTCAGCTAGTTTAAGTATATTATTTTCTGTTACAGACACGAAGACCAGTGAGCGTTGCTCACCTTCAAGACGTCAAGGGCACTGCAAACCCAGTCTTCCAAGACGACACAGTATGAAGGGTTAATTCACAGATGAGGGTTAAATTATCAAAATATTATATTTTCTGAAGGACCCGTATACCATTTGTTACCGTGATTATAAACTTCACAGGCAATGTTAGTACAGCATTTGTTATAAGTCCGAAACCGAACTCGTAATATTTTCTGAAATCTCGCACAATTTTCTGAAATCTCCCACAGGCATAGCGGCTACTAGTATACTCCTACATAGTTTCACTTAAATTTAAATTTATTGACGCATTGGCAATAGGGTCATGACCGATTTTGATACTATGATTATCATCTAATGCTGAAACAATGATATTATACTACAAGAAGTGCTGAAACGAAATTTACTAATCAAATCTTAAATATAACCAGACCAATTTCAATAATAGATCGATCATAGATTTTTTTGCTTTAAGTATTTTTATGCATATTAGTTGCAACCAGAAAACTGTTAAAGGGAATGTTTCATTTAAAAAGTGATCACTCATTTTAATAGGAAATCGAGATTGTGCTGGATCTGCTTTTTAAACACCAATCTTCTATTATTGTTTTGACATTTAAATACTTAAATTTTCTCTCTTTGTCGTCTTCTTGTAATTCGACTTCATTTTCTTAATTAACATCATAATCAACACCATCTTCTTCTTCGTCTTGGCAGTTATCGTTTGAAGCGTCAGTTTCATTATTTGACTGTGATGAAAATGTCGTCCACAGTCACCGAATGAATGATCCCACCTCCTAGTACTTGTGTAAACAAAGCAGCTATTTCGCAACGCGATTTCGTCATCTAGAGTAGGAGAAATTAAGATAAATGATGGCAAACTACTTTTGGCACTTATTAGCGCGCTCCGTGCCCGTGCTCCGGCGACCATCCGCGGATGCGCCCAGTCGCGAGCCTATACGTCGCGAGCCGTTATATGTATAGCGCGTACTCCTCCCGATGTGCAACACCTAACATAACATTGACAGCATGCGTGCTGCAAATATTGCCAAAGAGTTGTAAAAAAACTGAATGTCATAGTGCCGGCGAATTGCTTAGTGCATATATAGTGGAGTGCCCAATGCTTTATACCTCGGAATTCAGGGTCAGTCAATGAATATTCATATAAACTGTTGAACTGCATTGTTAAAAGCTCAAATAAAAAAGTTAAAAAAATCCCGCTCTTGAATAGGTACAACAATTTTTTACAACAATTTACTGAAAGCAAATGTTCATAAAATGAAAACTACTAAGCCAAACTATGTTAAATTTTTATGGGACTAAATGGCAACTATTCCGCAAACTAAAGAAGAATCACGTAAATCGGATCATAAATATCTGCGTAATTTGTGTCTCTAGACACTCCACTAATAGTTTAGAATATAATTACTTATTATAGTTAAGACAGGACAACGTCTGTCGGGTCCACTGGTTGATAATATAAATGGCTGTGAGGTTATTCGAGTGGAAAGTTGTAGAAATAAGTATCAATCCACCGCAATTTTAAATGATCCAGTAATATATTAAGTAGGTACATAAAAATGTGAAATTTATTCATTCTACTTTACTACCTACATACATCTACATTGGTCAGGTCAATATTATGAGTGTTATTATGACAAAATTAAATGTTTCTGTTTAAGAGGATGAAATAAATATGATGTTAATATAGGTATGTATCTGTAGTGTGTAATTATACGTACCTAATTGTTAAAAGTTCCCCTGACAATTGTATTATAATCACAAGCGACATATTATATATATTAGGACACAGACCATTGGTTAAGTAGTCTGTGTATTAGGATGAGTAGGTATTAAAATGTTTAATTTATTTTTTGTTAATCAGCATTATGTTCTCAAATAGATCTCTACGATGTAAGTTTTAGAATTTTTGAAATATATAAAGATTACTATTACATTTGCCATGTGATGTTTCATTTTAATCTATAGAATTCACTAGCGTAACCTTAGGGCGGCAAGAACTCCAATGAACTGCAGCCCTCTTCCATTACGAGTAACGTTTTGCAATAGATTCACTAATCGACCTCAGATACCTAGTTGGAACACTTCAAGTGATACTAAATTTAAATGGGGAAGCAGTAAATAAGCCTCAAATGACAATATTAACAAAGTATTTACGCTTCAAGTCTTACGGTTATTTTTGGTGAGTCAGTCAAGCGGATAGTGAACCATCACGTCGCCGAAATTACCGTACCAATTGACCTCCAAGGAGGCTGACCTGGTGTCACCTGGTGACCTGGGAGCACTACGAACAAGAGATGAGGACTTGGACTCGATGAAACTTTTTTACTCAATCCGATTGTGACCATTTAGGTAGAGTGGTTGGCAGGTATTCGGTCAGCCTACCAACATGCTAACTGTTCAAGTTATAGAATAGAGCGCTCATCAATTCACATCACGACATTGAACAGCATAGCTTTTGAATCAGACATACAGACGAATAACAGAGTGAGACTGGTGATTTTTGTGGCATATGTGTGCGTTCTTGGGTTCTTAACACCGTGGTGGTACTAATGTTTTGTAATTTGACTGATCGTTAAGGATTTGTCCCCGGCCCGGCCAGTCCCGGCCGGGAATCGAACCCGGGACGGGACCCCTCGCTTCGCAGGCAGGCCCACTGTAAACTGGGCTACGGCTAGGCTATACCCTATTCGACTCTAGCAATCTGCAAATAGTCGATGAGCTCATTTATGTAAGGGCAAACGGCTCAACACGGTTTTGCCGATACATATACTCGTAATTAATCTTAATTTGAATCCCTATTTCCCTTGGTCACGGCAACACGCGTGAACGGCTGAACTGATTTCGCTAATTCTTTTTTGATGTGGTTGTTATTATCAGGAGAAGAAGCTTACAAAGGAAAAAATTAGGAAAATTTGAAAATTTAAGAATACTAAACTACCATAAATTGACAAGTCAATGCCAGCATATAAAATTTTCTAATGATTTTTTTTTACATGAGATAAGTTAATGCTTGACAACTATCCCACCTGATGGTAAGTGGCGATGAAGTCGAAGATGTTGGTTGCACTAACTTATTAAAAGCCTATTCACTCTCCTCTTGAAGACTCCCACATTATACGCAGGTGGGAACACCGACGCAGGCAACCTATTCCAGTCCTTCGCAGTGCGGATGATGAACGACGATGCAAACAGTTTCGTTCGAATCGGTGGAATGTTCCAGCCTATGGAAGTGACATGTCAACAAAAAATGCGTGCCACTGTTATGTCATCTGGACACAAACATGGCGGCTTTAGTGCTGACCTATAAGTCATGAAATCAACTACTCATGACCTATACCTGCACATAAGAACCTTGCTAATTATAATGTAAATCTTCCTTTATTTTCCCGGCAACATTAACAATAACCAATATTTTTAATGTTATTTATAGCGTACATGTGTATGGTTAAAGATGGCTGATTTGACTTTGACCACGACTTTTTGACAAGACAAGTACCGGCTGAACTGACTGACAATGTCATCTGGACAAAACATGGCGGATTTTTGGCCTCATTTGACAGTAGCATTTGTAGTACTAAAAGAACAATGTGTCGTGTCCCTGTTATATAGGTCAATGCTTCATACAAGCGCTCTGTCTAAAATGAAGCACAATTTTTTTTATACTTGTGTAATGGTTGCCAGGGGAGGTGCAGTTTCTCGAAAGTGGGGAATGTTTCGGCCGCTGATAACAATTTGTTTTTAGCAGTAATACTTAAATAGCTATGTGTGTTAAAGTACGGGTATTGTTATGTAAAATTGTTATATTACGAGAATGTTTATTTAAATATGAAACAAATAAAAGAAACTAATAACACCAATTTTTTTACAATTTATTTTTTTACATTTCTGAACATAAGCATGAAAACAGAAAGTATATTTTAAACAGAGCATTGAGTAAAAAAGTTTTGTTACAATTACAATATTAAAATATATACTCTGAGAAAAAACAAAAAACAATGGGCTTTGTTGATTCACTACTCTATGGACCATAATTATAATATCTGTGAAGTATTGAATATGTGAAAACAACAATAACATTAAGATGAAAATGACATTGACAATAGCCATGATATAATAATATTATTGAATAATAACTTCCAAAATTATACCTTAACAGGCACAGCATTTCGACGCAATCTACACGATCCACCCTGTGTAATGTAGTTATATTCATTATTTTTGGTTGGCTTCCAATATACTTCTCCACGACTAAGCCTTATATTTTTCACCCACTTGTCAGCAATAACAGGGTCACTAGGAATCTTTTGAACATATCAGGCAATACTTCAAGTTGTGGTTTTAACAAGTGTGGAAATAAAGTTCGTTTATACTTTTAAAATTAATCAGTCGGTGCATTAAAAACATTTAAAATGGGAAATTTTATTTTCACAATTGGGCAACACTGAGTATTGAAACAAAACGTTTCTATAAAAACCTAAATAAATACAAGATATTATGAAATATTGAACGCTTACTGTGAAAAGTGATGTTATTACACTTTTTTCTTTTTCAGATGTGTTGTGACACAATTTAACTGCACAAATCGTCATAATTTTTTTTTCGCGATACGCGTTCGGCGCGCCATGACATTGAACACTACGGAGCTGCCCGGTGTTTGGAGCCAATTCTGGCTCCAATAAAAATTCTCAAATGGCCGCGCGGACTTGGTTTCTATAGTGTACTTAATTATTATTCTAAGCATTGACAATAGTTATGACAGTATAACAAATAATTTGACATTCGCATGAATATCTCTCCCAACCACCGACCTGTGGTCGGTGTTTCCAACATAACGCACTTAAAGAAGTATAACTTCAAAAAAACGACACAAGCAATGAGCCATGTAAAACATTTAAGTATTTTCTTTTCGCGAACACATCTAGTTTATGTTTACGCACTCATTCTCTTGTTCGTAAAGAAACATTTATTTATTTTCTACTTGTCTTTTCTTTGGAGGCATATCCTATCCGCACACTTCAATGCCGTCACGTGACAATTTCGTATCCACCACGGAATACAGAGAGAAGGTATCCACCCACAGAAAACAGAGTTAAATAGAAGTGATGTTGGCATGGTATAGGTAAAGATTATTGGGAACTGCTATGCTATTATAGCCGATTATATATATATATATATATATATTATTATATCTCGCAATTTCCTATAAATAACTACTTTCACTGTTCATCTTCTGTTAATAGATTTAAAGATATATTGTTTTACAAGTGCCGTTCCAAATATCGCCTCAATGGGGGTATTTGGAATCTGACTTTATTGCTTCGGTTTTCCTTATTTTTTGAAGCCGTGTAAAAAGAAACGATAAAGAAATATAATGGAAAAGTAAAAGGATAACCAGCTGTCTTGAGTTAATCTCAGTTTCACTCCTTTCTGTCCCTTATAAGGTGAAAACGACAACTGATAATTTATTCATAATGATATCTACTGCTGCTTTGGGGTTATTTGGAATGTAACGTTAATAATATCTGATGTGTTCTTAATATGGATGAAGCGATATTTGGAATATTTAAGGCTAAGTCTGTTTTATTTTAGCCTCTTGGTGAATAACAAGTTATCGGTTGGTTTACCAGATAGATGAAAGTGCCCGGACATGAAAATGCAAATAAATGAAAAATACGGTAAATTTGTCGAATCACGGCTCCATCTTGAAAGTGCTCCAAATTTATGTTACTTCGCCACAGATGTCGACGGAACCCCGCTTCGCGGGGTCCCTTTTTTCGCGTATACCTGACCTAACCTAACCTAAACGAACTGTCCCTCTAGGTCTAGAGTAAGAATAAATACTCTAGCTAGGGGGACAGTTGAGTTAGGTTAGGTATTTTTACGCCTTACTACATACTAGTGATAAACAACGATAGAAAAAAAATTGGAGCAATTTCAAGGTGCCGTGATTCGACAAATTTACCAAAAATACTTGCCATTTGCCTGCCATACTATACCATGAATGTAATGCCTTACAAATAAATAAATATGAGAGAACTTTACATACATTTTTTTATAACGCTACACACTCATAGCCCCACACTAGGATTACTTGTGTCGTTGGTGCCATGGGCAACACACAAGACAAGAACACACACACTCAGACCAAGAACGGAAATTTAAACTCATCATACAAATTTCCGCCTCGCTGGGAATCGAACCCAGGACCCTTGTAACGGCGATCCAGCGTGTTAACTATTGCGCCATCCGGGTCGTCACATTGAGTGAGTTAGGATCGTAGCAAATGGAAGGATGTGCTCTCCCCCTACCCTCACGGGAAAAAATCCTGACAGAATACATGTAGGTATGTATTACATACATTGACCTGATTATTTTATCAGATTTAATAAATTTATAATTCAAAAGAAACTACTTCCAAATTGCATTTCAATAATTTTATTTTTAATTACTGTTCACAGTTTCTCAATGTTATTCTACTACTTTTTTTCAAATAATTACAAAATAAGACGAATAATTACTCTCAGATTTAAGAATTATTTTTATCAAATTAATTTGATAATTGTAGAGTGCTGAAAAAATCTTCCCCTTAACTTATGCCTTATGAAACACTCAATTCCAAGTAGCCCCAAAACAGCAACCAAAAAGCCCCATTTCGAAAAACAGAAAATTTATGGGATTTTGTAAGTGATAAAAAAGAGCAAGTAGACTCACTGAAATCCGCTTGAAACACACAATTTCTTAGTCTATTTCACTTTGTACACACCTGTCTAGACTTTGTATACCAGACGAAAGTTATGCACCTACGAAATACATCAAAATTTCTAGACTTTTTAAATTTTAAACTGCTCGCTGTTTATCGCCATTATTCTCCAAAATTCAATTGTGACATTGAGATTAATTGTCGCTGTGTTGGCAGGTGGTAAAACATAATTCATACTATTCCTTAATAAATAATTACACGTGACCAAATCTTTTATTTCGGAAATTCCAAATAGCCTCGTGACTTGCAAAAAGCCCCGTTTTATGGTAATAAAATAATTAAAATAAAACGGTCATAGTCACAGTAACAAAAGTCACTCCTGAAGGTGCTCATTATAATTAATCACAAAATTTTATAGACTTAGAGCAAAAAAATAGTATATAAAAAAATATAGTTAAAACTACAATCATGTGAAATAATAAAATACAATACATTTTTCTTATATAATATTAATATTATTTATATTAAATATAAAAGTCCACATCACCAAGTTCCATAGAGTTTATAAGTCTGTGAATCACAAACACGACCCACATTAAAAAAATAAAATTTGACATTAAGTATTATAGAATACATTTTGGCTATTGCATTGCATTGCATGGCATGCGTGACGTGATCACTACTCTACGTCTAACTAAACGTGAACGATTGAATGACAGATAGAGTTTTAAAATTTATTTATTAATATTATTCCAGACAAAATATATTTACATTTTTTATTCTTATATAATAAAAGTAAAATTCGATATACGATTAAAATGAAGTGGTTTAGTAAATTCTGACCTAAACAGTGACAGTTACGTTTGTTTATTGGTTAACATCCGCCATTTTGTACTGTCGTTTGTTTAGTGACTGGGTGTCCTTCCTGTAATGCTCTACAACTTTCTTCAAAGTTTTTATCGTGGTTACGCATGTGGTGTAAAATGTATTTGCTAGAAGCGTTGATATATAATAATCTAAATTAAATCGTATTGTCAAATTGACGTCGGTAAAACTCTGGTTAGTGACGGATGTGTCCTATAATCGTTAGGGCTATATAACGTGCCACCTCGAGTGGTGTACGTGTTGCGAGACCTATGCGGCCAAGAACATGAGTGGCAACGGGAATCAGGTGCCGCTGGCGCCCAGTCAACGTGGGCCCCCAACGTATCCTTTTTTTAAAACTATCTAATAAGGTTTTTATAATTTATTTACGTAATAAAAAGTGGTTGAAAGCGAGCTCTACCGCCTTGCGAATGCAGAGTGTTATTGTTGATTTTGTCGTACTGTCGTACACAAGTTCGAAAAGTTTTGGGCTCACGTGAAACTGCCCAAACTTTCAAAATACCCGCGTTTTGTTCCATTATCCATTTAAACCACATACTTAGTGCAAATTCTTAAAATTTCTCCACTCTTTGCAGTCAGACATGATTGTGATTATTGTGAAACATGACTACCTACTATTGTTACCAGAAACATGAAGATTGATTTGATATTAGGTGTGCTTCACTGTTTACTAAGTGGTAATTGGAAAACGTGTATACCTTCTCTTACATGGTAAAGTAACCCAATTTAAAGAAACACATGAACATTCAATATCTATCTATCCTTTGTTTCTTGTTGTATTTGGTTTTCCTCAGCCGTGTTGATATAGTGCAATGCGATTTAAAACCTCTTATCATTTGCGAAATCGATTGAAATACTTCATACGACTTGACCACAGCATTGACTTAACATACTTAATTGTCATGGGAATTATAAAAGAACTCATAATTACTTACAATTATTGTTGGTAAAGACATAACAAAATTCAAATAAAGATATTCAGAGTTTCTCTTAACATATTTTAAAACAAAGTCCCCCGTTGTGGCTGTCTGTCAGTCTGTTTGTGATAAACTCAAAAAAAAATTCATGCGTTTTTCACCAATAGACTGAGGGATTTGAGAAGAAGATTTAGGTATATAAATTATTCAAGTTTTGTGTAAATTGGTCGAAATACTCCAATCACATTGATTTTAATATGGCATATTGTTGTGCAATTACAAGGAGATATCCGGGACCTGTTAGGCAAATATTTCTGATTGCTGTCCACAATATTTTATGTATCCATAATATCTGAATAACTTAGTAGTAAAGAAATATACTAACAACACAATCTTTGTGTGTTTTTGACAGTTGCTAAGCAACTTACCGAGAAGTATACCTAGATATAATATTGATATTAATAATTAGTGTTTTGTCTAAATACCTATTAAAGAGATTAACTTGTGACATATAAAATATGCAACTATCTTTGCATACACGCTATTCCGTATTTTGCGAATTATTATAAATATGTCTAGACTTATCTGATAATATGCATTACAATATCTCCAGTGAAGGTATAATGATTAGTATGTCCTCCATATTTACCACAATGCATCTTAATAATATTAATAACTAACAACTCCCCTATTGAATTTGGAAACTGGGGCAATATTATTTAGGAAATTAGGCAATTTAAAACATCTATATATTTTTTTCTATAAAGTATTTATTTATATATTATTTATTTATTTATAAACTGATTATCCGATATTCATCACAGTATTTGGGATTCACCTTTTTATACAGTAGTGTCAATATTACTATATATTTATATTATAAGCCAGTTGTTGAGGAGTACATCGTAAGAATTATAAAATTCATTAAACATTGAATTGTTTTATCTATTATACTCATACTTTATTACCTCCACAGATACATATATCCAGAAGCTTGACTGGGAGAGAATGCTATTAGCATTAACTCCCCCTGACATGACATTTTATATTTTAACTTACGTCCAAACAATACATACATTGTTATCTTAATTGAGTTTACTATTTACCAAACAATATTTAATGAATGCCAAAAAGATTTTTTTATTTTATTTTTGTTATTTAATTAAATATGTTAATTTTATGTAATTAAATACAATAATAAAAAATATTGGGCGCCAGGACGTTGTATCCATCGACGAGATAAAAAGAATTTGGTAGAAATTCCGTCTTATAACAAAAGTACAAAAATTTTAAATTGCAATCTGACGTATTATTTTTTACACGATATATAATTAATTAGGTAGTTTGAATGAATTTATCCTTACCCTCACCTGGATTGTCCACCACCGCCTTTCAATGGAGTTCGCTTCCCTTTACTTATCTGCTGTACTTTCTAAACACTTGAATTATAGGTAAATTCTTTAGCCAACTTATAACAGGCGGCCATTAGAGTAGGTACACATATACAATGAGAAACTTTTTATGAATATTTTTTTTTATATTCATTTAAATCTATTTTATTTTGCTCTCTGACTCTGACCCCCACTCCGACTCTGACTATAACTCAGTTTCCTGTAAACTGTAACTGAAACTTTACCAAATCAATTTTAACCTATAACCGTACCCTACTCGACTGTACTTTGTTTTGACTGTGGCAGGTATTTCAGGCGTGACAGTTTAAAATAAACATAAAAAATAATTAAAATTTAATGTTATATGCAACAAACGTTTCAAATGCCTCTCGAGTATGTCGATATAGAAGTTTCACTTCAAAATGAACTGTCGCATATTTGACAAGACTACTGCACTATGAGGGCATTCCATTATGCGATCAAAATGCACAAACCGCTTCTTTTTATATAGAAAAAGGAATGTTTTGAACGTTTTTATCGCTTAGTGGAACGCGCCCTATGCCAGCGAAAAGTAACACCTAGAAGTGTAACTTAAGTGTAAAATCAGCGAAATTAATACTAGGCTGCAGCCTAGTAGGCAATGTCTGCCCATTCATCGTTCCGTTTTTCGATTTTTACTGACACTGAAATTAGCCAATCACGGCTATTACGACCTTATGTAAGGCGGTAAAAAATAAGGACCAATTGTGAACTTTAAGCGGTTTAATACTAATGACACAATACATGGTCCTCCGCCTCCGCCTGTCACATATTTTAATATATAACTACAATAATATATTATAATATGATTTAGTCCACTACAAGTGGGTAAACTTGAGTGTCTTAAAAAGTGTTTATTAAAAGATAATGATTAAACTGTTATGAGTTAGCAGCTGGCTTTATAAAAATATTTGTATTATGAAAATATATATATGTATAAAAACTTAAAAGCTGAGCATGTACATACTTAAAAATAAGAAAGAAGTTACCAGGTGTTATACGAGATCAGAGCATAATTATATAATTAATGGTCTCTTTAATCCTAATAACGATAAAAGGAATAATGAAACGAATTTTTATTAAATGCCGCATGAATGTTCTCACGTAGGCTGAAGTGTCCTAATATCTCGTCCTGCCCCGTATTGGTTATTTACACAATTTCAGCCGCTCAGTAACAGAATGTTCTTTTCCTTTCGGGGAAGTATTGAGTTTCACGATATTTGGTACTAGAGTTCAGAAAATGTTCAGGTAAGAATTAATACAAAGTAATTGTATCAATAACTAATGAATATATTACAAACTAAACAAAACTAGCTGACCCGACAGACGTTGTCCTGTCTTAACTATGAATATTGAATCCGAATATTTGCAGCATGCGTTCTGTCAATGTTATGTCAAACTCCTTAAGGTTACATTAGAAAATCATTAAATATGGTGGTTAAGTATTCTTAATTCTAATTTTCCGCGCAATTTTCTTGCCTTTTTCTTTCATAAGATTCTTCTCCTGACAATAAAAAATACAACAAAAAAAGAATTAGCGAAATCAGTCCAGCCGTTCACGCATGATGCCATGACCAAGGGAAGTAGGGCTTTATTTTTAAATACGAGTATATAGATATAAGATAGATAACAATATAATAACAAATATTTGTATAATTATACATATTATATGTGTATTTTGTTGGAAATTAGCGAAGTCCGCAAATAAAGCGTAATAAAAATTTAAATAATATGACATGAAATTCTCTAATGTATAATATTCGTGTACATGAACTATTAAATAAATAAATAAAAATTATAGCTGTAGATGTCGAAATGTCGAGTTAAATGTCGAAAATGTTGACATGGCCTATATTGGAACGGGTACCTACTCTATTTTAGGAACTTGACTTTTTGCACACTAATTTTGTAAAGAATCTGGATAATTGGAGGAATGTCGCACTTTCTATTGAGTCGTTAATCTGTGTTTTTATACCAAAAAATAGTGTTAGAATGCATTGTTTGCCCACGATACATAGATTAATACATAGGTCACATAGATTAATTATTGACTCATACTGGCGCGGCTTTAATACGTCATTAGACGTAATGGCTTAGTCGGGATGGAGGAAGCAGTCAAGATCCGTTGCTACGAATTTTTCTGAGCGAAGACAGAATAACAGCTAGTATAGGTAATACATAAATATAGGTAATATACAAGTTTGAAGAATATTAATGCATACATTTGGTGCGGGTGCGGGTGATTTTGCACTTTTACATTTGTGATAAAAGTTAATATGATCCAGTGGCCAAGTTTTTAATGAGTTTATTATTTTTGTTAACTTATCGCAATGCATTACATTGTACGCGGTTGCCATGTTCAAGTGATTAAAGGTGAAGCGATACTCGAGATATCACATTGAGAAGAAAAAAGTAACCAAGCATGCACTACATATTGATCTTCCATGAGGAGGCGCCGGACAAAATAATTGCAGCCAAAGTGCTCCCTCAACCTTCGCTACATTTCGACGGAGGTATTGTGACTTGATCTATTGTTTATGCAATGCTGTGAGTGTTCATTTAGTATCAATATGTGCCGTATTTTATGACATAATTTGACCATTGAATGTGAAGTGAAAAATAAATTGAGTGTGAAGTGAAGTTTTATATTAGCCGTGAGAAATGGTAGGGGTACGTACTGTACCCTATTTTAATGTCATTGCTAGGTTTCATGACCTATAAATGAGAACGCAATGTGACGCATTATTATGGCATGCGTTCTATGAGAATTGGCAAGAACTTTCGAGTAAATCGATTCCGGGTAAATCGTTCTGATTTTCGGAGGATTTACGGATTGACTACGCGGGCAGATGAATTGTTTTATCAGACTGCACTCGCAATCATTCGCGATGTGGCAACGCGCTTATGTAAGTAATTCATACTAATATTATAAATGTGTCTGTCTGTCTGTTAGTTACCTTTTTTTGTTTGTATTAGCCATAAAAATGAGCTTAAAAAACCTAAGCCCCAGGTATTCACATTTTTTTAAATTGATTATTAAAAATCGTTGATTTGTTGTTGAGAAAATTTTTCGTTTTAGTTGTGGGTGGGTTGCCACAGTGGCTATGTAACTATACCTATTAGCAGTCATACTGCCGTCAAACTTGTCGGATTTTATCTTATTCAAAGATCAATTTATATTATAAATAGGTACCCTGGTGGGGGCGTCTATAATGTCTACCTTTCTAGTTTTTGTTGTTGTCTTTTTAGAGTTATTCGCGTCGGTTTTGCAATAGTAATCTCATTGAGGTTTAGTAAAAATTAGACATCTCGCTTACAGGCGCTGGCATCAGATCGGTAAATTGTTAAACAGTTCGTAATTAAAATATATAAATATAGCTATACTCGTGGCTTAAGAATAATATGTTATGGTGGCTTAGGGATGAAGACCTACGAAATTAGATTTCAAAATATATAGGTACGTCCCTATAATTAACTAGTATATGTGACATGGAAGGCATTCGAGAAAAACTATTACTGCAGGTACCGATTTGTATGCTGTTTTTGTATTGTATGATTTTTAACATTTAGTGTTTATTTGGTTTTTATCGTTTCAAAGACAATAAGTCAATTTATAGAGCCCGTCTTATCATTTTTTCGAGTTAAGGTCATAATTATAGTAGGTATGGGTTTACCATACCTAAGTGACAAATGAATACACACTAAATTTAAAATTATCTAACTGTAAAACCTAAATGAATAAGTCAACGCGATCTGTGTCCACAAACTTTGTCCATGAAGGAAATAATGAACACGCTCATTTTATTCGTATGGTTTATGTGGTATATAGCAGATACCAGTTAAATATCTCTTCTGTAGAGTTGTCATGACATGAATTCATTTTCTATTCTTTTCAGGTTGTAGATTGTGGGACATTGGTATTAATCTTGATTTTATTAATCCTTTGTTGCTACAACAACTAATAAGCCGGCAGCGTTGTTAGTGGTCGATGAGTAATTTCTTTATAGAGTGGGTACCTACACGATGTGTTTTAATCTATTTCAATTAATTTATAAACGTGGTTGGTTACTGGCGATATTCGCGTAGTTAACTTCCCGTGAATGGTTCTTTGTGCAAACTCCGAAGGCACAAAGTCGGTGCTAACTGACGGACTAATTTAATTACTTAACTTTTCCTCGCGACTTGTCGCCATGTAACCATAATGGTTATCTAACAAAAATTATGTAACACTAGGAATTTGCCCTGGCTGAAACAGCTAACTTCGATTTTTTTTTCATTACCATTATAAATGGTTTCGGGATTTTTAATTTGGCACTAAGTTTTATAAATATATTAATGAAAACAGCGTTCAAATTAGTAAGGTAAAATGTTAAAATTAAAGGAAAAAAATCAATGAGGAAAATCTATAAATCATTCTTAATCTAAATCTAATCTTCCATGTACTTACCTGACTTCGGTAGTTGTAGTTTTACTATTAAATGTTAGGTTACATGTTAAAATACCAGATAAATGATAGGTACCTGCTAAAATATTAACGTGCATATATTACCTACTTACACACGTCAAACCTGTTCCTATTTTATATACGTTCTCAGTCGATTATCATCTTATCCGATATGAATAAGCAAATTAGAATTGGTTTTCATGTCATGAAGTTTCGTGTTTGTATAACGTGTGATCGTTTTGTAACAAATAGGTATGTTACGACCATAATATCCGAAGCGCTTTTGGGAATTAGTTCAAATAAATGAGAGCTAAGAGACTGAGGCCTACGGCCCAAGTCTGTTGATTTTAGAATGCTTCAATTGCCGTCGTGTTTGACTTGTTTGACACATTTCGTATACAGAATGTGTCAAAAACGTGTTAAACTATTCCGACAAGACGCATTTGAAGCACTTTTAAATTAGCCGACTTGGGCCCTTTTGAGACGTCTTTGTAGTAACCTTGTGATAACACAATAAGTGCATAGCTTTTGTATGCAAGGGATTGTTAACCGAAATTCATCTAAAACATTCATTCTAATATTTTATATCCATTCCTAAGCCTCGAAATGTCTATGGGAAAAGAAATCCAACAAGAGTAAATTCGTTAAGAAATCCAATTACGAGAACTTAATTAATGACAATGACAACTAGTTTTATGTAAGAAGACTTATTTCTTACTATATCATTATGTTATTCGTAGGTAACGAAGTCATTCATTCATAATTAAGTAGGTATGATGTAGGTACTAACAGCATTGACACTACGGTTTTCTTATATACCTACATATTGTCGCGTAGTCATCTGTTGACACGACCGTTGACACGTGCGAGCGGGAGAGAAGTAATTTAAAAATGGAATTTCTAGAAAGCTCTCGAAAAGGAAGTACAGTAAAGAAAATATAAGATAGAAGAAATTTATAAATAGATTTTCTCGAATGTCCTCGATGTAACAATACCTTAAAAAAGTCGTTGAAATTTGGAATGTGGTGTTCAAGATAAGGGGTATATACGGCGATCTGAGACACGGCATTGGCGGTTGAAGTTCCGAAAGCGAATCAGGAAGGAGGACGAGAAGAAGAAGAAGGAAAAAGAAGGAAGAAGAAGAAATAAAGAAGAGCGACGAATAGTGAAGTGAAGTGTTTGGACGCAGTAACAGCGTGGCGAGTTAAAAACATTGACAAAATTTCATATCCTGATAATTTTGCGTTACACTTACAGCGCCAACTTCACATATTAAAATTTCACTCCCAACATTTTTCATAACGCGCCTAAAGAAGTATAACTTCGATAACACGGTGATACGAGAATTTTATATATTAGATAAGCAATAATATACTATTGACTTAATATTTTTGTTACTTCCGCCTCTCACCGGCAGTTGATATCGTATTATCACTTAGTACTCTTAGGGAACGTACCTATACTACATAATCCATCCAGGAGGAGAGAGGGTCTTCAAAAATACCACGCTAGGTCACTTGGTCAGTCTTGGCAAATACCGGTGGTCACCGACGGAGGGAGGTTGAAGAATTGTTAAAAATGGCATACGTCACGTGGATACAGGACGTACGTTCCCTTATCAGAAACGCTTTTCATCCGGTTCAACGCGTGAAAACCATTGGTTTGTGGTAGTAAGTAGAATCGGTGTTCGAATACAAATCAATAATTGTGAAATGTACAGCACAGTAACGGAAATTGAAAGTAAATTCTCAGTACTGTAGCTACTATGTTTCCATTAGCCTTCATCTTCTAATAATAATATTAAATAAAGTGCTTATTGTTCTGAAATGTGTACATTACTAGCAAATTACCATCACCAGTAGGTATCTAAAATAAGCAAAGGAGTGACTTTGCGATTATCATACGATAAAATTGTAGTTAAATAAATAATAATAAATCGTTTATTGACACTGTTACAATTTACAGTAAAACTTACTTACATTACACTAAATAAAAATAATAAAAATGTTTTACGTTAGAAATATTGCGGAACGACCTTATTGTATAATACACACTAACTGACCCAGCGAACGTTGTTCCGCCATATATATTTTTCATACAAAAATAGTAAATATACAAATAGCGCGATTTAAATTTCAGGGGTAGTATAGGGTAGTAGGGAAGGGAAAATTTGGGATTATGTGTAGTGTATTGTTTTATGCCACACCGTAAGAAACTAACAAAAATTTTTTTGTCCAATAAATAAATAAAAATGTTAGGGTTGGAGAACCCTTATCACTTAGGGGTATGAAAAATAGACAGTAGCCGATTCTCAGACCTACTGAATCTTAATATATATATTTCTTGTGTGCGTGTGTATGTGACTGAACTCCTCCTAAACGGCTTGACCGATTTGGTTGAAATTTTTTGTGTGTCTTCAGGTGGATCCGAGAATGGTTTAGATTCACAATTGGACCCGGTAGGTGGCGTTGCTGTCGATATATCACTAAAACATTTTTTAATTATAAAGCGGTACGAAGTACGCTGGGACCACTAGTATGCATATAAAATTTCATAAAAATCGGTCAAGCCGTTTCGGAGGAGTATGGTAACTAACTTTGTGATACGAGAATTTTGTATATAAGAATATAATATATTATATATTATACAAGAAGAAGATAAGATTACTATTAAATTATAATATGATTAACAAATATCTCATCACATGACATTGTTATAGCTTTTATTATTGTTGTACTTACAAAAGTAAATACCTACAGGATGTTTTGGTATTCCCAGATTATATTTCATTTACACGTGAACACAATGTTATTATTTTTCTGATTTAGGTACATAGTCTGGCTAAATACATAGTTTTTAGTTGTTGCTATAACCGTACCGTGTGCCCTACCTACCCTACTGTAATTTGGTTTGTTGCTTTGATAAAATTTTTGGTCGCGATGGTTTAAAATAAGAAAAAGTTTACACAATATACCTAATCCTTGTTTATGAAAACTTGCTACGAAACTTTTCTTTCAAAAAAAATGTCTTACCCCGAATGAATTTACCCCGCATAAAATTTTTCGCGAGTACGTCGATATAGATGTTTCACTTCAAAAATCTTTCCCCTCGTCTGGCGTCGCGACTGCTGCCTCTACTCGTGTCGTCAGATGCTCGATCGTAAAGCGGTCTGTTTATACCATTGCTGAGTTTGTCGGCAGTTCAGGACCAATAGCGCTTACGGAGTAGCAGTGTATGTAGAAGAGACGTTACGCCGCGTTCATTTTTTTCGAATGAATATGCGAGGGGTGGCGGGTGAGGCTCTGAGTCCGCCCCAAAATAGCGAGGAGAAATATACGTTTGTCTCTGTCACTCTGTCTGTGCTGCTTCACTCGTGGTCTAAATGAAATGTTCACCAGGAACAATCCTGAGCGGACGATTTTCTTACCTTATTCTAGTTATTAATTATACGCAATAGACAATAGTTTTAAATACCTATTTTAGTGAAATAAATAGGTACCTGAGCTTTGTGATAAATCGTGATGTCGTGAAAGTGTCGTGTGACGTTAAAAATTGAATGCGAACGAAGAGCGAAGTGGCGCGGCGTTTCGTTATCGATTTTCTCTATGCTGCATTAAATTACAATTAAAGTTGTGAATGCGGACTGCAAATATTTTAGCAATATGCGTTTTACTCACTCGTAACCGCTTGACGATTTTTGTATAACGTTTTACAATATCGGTGATCGGTATCATCCCGTTACATAGCCGAATTTATATCGAATGCAATAAAAATAAAATAAGTAGTTATCGCTAGACAGAGAATAGTTTTGTAAAAATATTATGGTATAACATTGGTCATCGCCTTATGCCGATGATTGTGTCGCCGTTGTTCTGGGAATGGTTTAATGTGTGGCTCGCTAATTTTTTGAAAGATTTGTATCATGAACTAAAGATGGTCGGGCTTCGAGGTGGCAACTCTACCCTGAGTCAGGGGTCGCACAATTACGCGAGTGGGGCCCACGGCGGTGTGACCGGGGGACCTCAGGGCGCACCGGAACCCGCACAGGCTTTACAATCGGCGCTGGGGATGGGGCAATCGGCGCATATCAATGGGTCCACCGGGCAAATGAACTCGCTTTCCGTTCAGTTCGTACCACATTCCGCTCATTCTGGACACAAGTTGGACCAGCCCTCGAGATATCAGGGCTCCTCGTGCGTCGCACCCCCGCACCATTACCGGCTGCTCGCGCAACCCAGTAAGTGTCCACGTCCCCAGTCGCGGCGATGCAACCGAAGGACGGACCGTTTTATGCGCCATTGTTACCTCGCCGATAACGCTCGGCTTCGTTACGCGGGCCTCGCTTTTAATTTGCGTTTGCGAAATGTTATGTTAGTACATGGTGATATGGATAACGTACCGTGAAATAAATACCTTCTCGCACGACACGTGTGCGTTGTGTTTTACGTCAGTCTCCTTTCCGTCAGTTGTTTCCTTAGCATGACACAGTTATCCACGGGCGTCGACACCACACAGTGAGTTGTCACCGACCACATGGAACATGAGCTTTGTCTTCCCGTCGATAGGAAATGTATAGTAGACTTAGTGGTGGATCACGATGGAGCTCTTTGTTTTGAAGCATCAGTGCAACATTACGATGGTTGTTTATTTTATCTATTTTCATCTAGAGTTCCGAAAAATATTGCTGTTTTTTGGCTTAAGTTTTATTGCTAAATTGTCGCAAAACTTAGTAAAAATTTAAATGTCGGCGTGAGTATTTTTGAATTTGTTGCTGATAAAATGTAATGTAAATTGTAAAGTAATAACTGAATTGCGTTGGTACATGGTAAGTTGAAGGTGGTTATCTAAACAAATCAATACGATTTGTCGCCTGTTGAAAGCTCCTTCAAGTTAATCAGCTTCAATCTGTCGGGTTCTCCTTTTATTCAAGGTTCTATAAAACCAAACTGCTTCATAACATGAACATGTTTTGATGCCTTTGCTTTGTACTTAGCAAAGTGACAGTTAGCTGTGTTGTGTTACGCCCAGGATGTGTCCTGGGCGTAACATTACTTTGTTAGCTAACTGTGCTTTGTAAGCAGCATTGTACAAAACAAAGGTGAACCCACTTAGTATTACTGTCCGCACTTTGTAACTACATAGTCACTCAACGTCGAACTGTTCGCTAGTTTCATCAGTTACACTCGTAGATTAGCCACGCTGCAGTACTTACTTCAATATTGAAATTTTAGCTGAATTATAGGTACCGTCTCACTTACTCTTTGATAAATCGTTTGAGATAGAAGAATCCTTGTTTCTATTAAACTTGGATCAAAGCATGAGTAAGCTGGCCGTCGAGCAATTATCCATATTTTAAAATTGCTATTCCAGTAGGCAACAGCAACCATGTCATAGTGGAATTTTATTAATTCATTTATTTGTTCAGCTGTGTAAATTTGTTCATACAAAAACTTGGTTTGAAATCCTATTGAGAGATTGTACTTACTGCCGAATACTGCAGCAGTGTTTGACCTCCAAAGTGGTAGTGCTTCAGCAAACATCCAAATTTAAATACTTACCTAAGTTAAAAAGCCCATTTGCAGCAGTATCGCTTTCAAACATTTCACATCGAAGTTAAAGCCAGAAGAACATTTTGTAGCTCATTATTAGGTAGTTCCTGATTTGTATCGTAACGGATAGCCGCATCAACCATTCATCAGGATACTAGGGTAGCCGTGGCGCAACTGTTACAGCGTCTGACTGATGCATTGAAGGCGACCCTGTTGCAGGAGCGGGATCGGAATGTTATCACCCCACGGGCGCGTCGGGCGCTTACATGGCGGGGGCAGGGGCGCAGGGCGGCGCGCAGGGCCTCCGCGGGCAGCCCGCGCCGCAGCCCTCCGCGCCGCCAGCGCCGCAACAGGACCTGTCTAAGACGACCATGGTGAGAAATCGGACATTCAATTTTATTTACATATTTGCTTCACCAACACCTTTATATTCAATTCGGCAGTCAGCGGAGATTTAATCGTTGATCATTCATTAAAGATTTTGCATAATCGAGGTTGAGTACACCAACAATAAAGAATATGCATCGTCGTTGATGATAATTTGATAAATACAACAAATAGGTTCATAGATTTCAATGTATTTAAGTCTATGCAATTTTATGTATTGAGTATTTAAAATAACAGTACAATACCATATTGAAATTTTTGCGATATCAATAGTCAACAATCTAACTTGTCGCTAATGTCACGTTCCAGGCCGGGCACACGTACGTGACGCAGCAGAACGCGACGCCGCAGTCACGGCCCCAGTACGGGAACTTCCAGCAGTTCAGGGGCTCGCAGCATGGTTCCCGGCCCAATCAGCATCCGAGGTTTGCCAAACATTTGTTAACAATTACTCGAGAACCACCAGTCGCAACAAAGCCATAGGTCACGAAATTATGCCACAAATTCTAACAATATTATTTTGACGGCAACAGCGTCTGTCCAGCTTTCATCATTTTGTCTTGCATTTGTTTAGTTTGTAGATTGTGTACACGGAGAAGAGTATACACTAATGGATGCAGTCATACAAAAATCGACCAACTTTCGCTAATCACACGAAAAAAACGACACAGAATGTGTCTGTTTTGTTTCACTTTGCGTGCCGGTTTTCTAAGGAAAGCATAGTTACATAAAAGCAAATTTGACAGTTGATGTCCAATTTTTCTCGTGCCAAATATAAATTCAACTTTCTCCGTTCTCCGTGCACGTTGTACGTGTATCTTACGTGGCGTGCCTCTGACGTGAACCGTTGAACGTTCCGCAGACAACAGCAGCAATACATCCCCAGCGCGTCGTCGGCCACCGGTCCCGTGATGTACCACCCGCTGGTGTTCCCGACGCACATGCCGCTGCCACAGAGCTACCAGCAGCCGCGTTCCAACAATCCCGGGTGAGGATCCCGGATTTAATTACAACCGTTTTCACTTATCCATCCATCCATAAACACTACGTAAATTATTGGGTGACAGTTAATGTTGTAACGCTGTTACGGTTACAGGCGTCTTATAGCGTATAGATAGTGGATGGATAGAACAATGAAAACGGCGTTTAGTGACTTCGGCTGCTATACTATTTGCGCTGTAGCATGGTGCGGGTGACAGTTGCCTGTATGACGTTCACATCTGTCATCAGTACCACTATGCGTTACGTTATACGCATAACATTTTGCTTAATTTTTCTTTCAATTTGATTTTATTTGTAGACTATAACATTCTGGTTGGGTTTAATTTAATTTACTACAGTTATTAATTATATAAATATATAACGAATGTGGTACAGATGAAACACTAAGTCATAATTAGTAAATCGCGGCAACATTCAAGAATGAAACGAAACTTCTACAACGCAAATAGTATAGATCGTACGTCGATGCACTTTGTGTATTGATGATTGTTGCAACATTAATTGAATTCGATTCGTCGGTTATTTCGGGGGATGGAACGCATTTACTTTTAGGAAGGGCAAGACAAATCAAACTCGAGGGTGTACTGCTCGAATGTGCTGGAATAGAACTAGCGTTTCCGAACGTTGTCCACCACATTCCTTTTCAGGCCAAAAGAACACGATTTCTTTTCCATCGTCAACAAGGCCATGCACATTATACGATGGTCTCAAGTCTGAACTTGGTCTCATTAACTGCACTTCTGTATTGAACAGCAGTGTTACAACTGCATACGTATCGTCCCTTAGCTTACAACACCGCTCAAGTACTCGGTTGACGTCTCAACAGTTTATTTCGTCTCCTGTAAAGTCGGTTAAAATGACTCGTGTTGTTAGTTAACGGACGATTTTTGCTTTACATAGCGCTTTTGTGTGACGCGCCGATCCACTGCCGAACTAAAGCAACGAGCATGTTATAGAATATATTATAATAAGCATATCCCGACAGTACCGAAGTTAATTTACGTTTCTTTTGTAGGTATTTCCCATATATGACGCCGTACCTAGGTTACACAACCCCAGCAAGTCACACGCCATCATGTAAGTATTGTTACTGTTTACCTAATAATTGTATAAGTATCATCGACTCGTGCTATCATCTTCCACGTCATTTCATCATCCATCGCGGATATCAGGAAGAAATCACAACGAACTGTCTCATGCGCGTGTTTCGTTATAACTTTTAAAAAGTAAACGATGAAAACATACACGAGATATGATTTCTTTGGTTAAAGTCAATTTGAGACAAGAATCTGTTGTAAAATACAACCGTTAAAATACAAGAAAAACAATAAATTGTGACCGTGGAGATGTAATTTCAGTAGGTTCAATAAATGAATATACACTTCTTCTTTCTAAGTATATTTTTATTGTCTTTTAATCTTAAGCTGTTTTCGTTATACGCAAAAATGATTACAATATGATGTTCTATAGATGCATAAATCTATAATATTTATTGCGTGAACCGGTGTTAAATTATCTAAATCTATTGTTTATATTTAATATGTAATTAATCCCTAATTATATGGCCTTAATAATTATATAACATTGAATTGGCATAAAATAAAAATCTATAGCAAAGTACGAAGCGAGATGAAACCGCTGCTATGAAACGGAACATGTGTTTCGATCTTGTGTCCGGTTATTGAGGTTTATAAGGAAAACGTTTCATCTTTTATTGACAACTATATGTAAAAGATAAATCTTGTATTCAAATGTTTTGTATTCGCTTTATGTGTGATTATTTTAGAGTGCTATTCTTGTGATCTGATAATTACAATCGCAGGCGCTACTTTATTTCGATTCATATTGATGTTCGATTTCTGTGAAAAAATTAGCGTTTTCAGTGTAAACCTCGAAGGGTACAATAATTGCTAAAACATGGCTACAAGTTTGAGTGGGCCGCCATCATTTTTATTCACGTCTCGGACATTATCCATCACTCGGTGCCTTCGATTTGGTTCACTTCCCACACTATCGTTGCAATTGCTAATTGATGTTCGCTGTACTTGTTGGCAAAATAACAAAGTATTTAGGATTAAATATTATTTATTTTGTTAACATCAAATTGAAGCATTTATATAGATAATCGTAGCTCCTAACTGAAATTTATTTAAATGTTTTAAATACTCATAATAAACATTATTGAAATTTCAAGTTAAAGTTTCCGTTCAACTTCTAAATGTTTGTGGTCGCAAAACTTTAAAAATATTTATTTGATTGACTTTTTGTACAAGACAGTATTTTATGTGAATTATTTCATATAAATAAATAAATAAATAACTTCTAACTCACAGTAACAAAGTGCGTTAGAATTAATGAAGTAAGATTTTTTAATCGTGTTGATATTAACAGCTTCAGTATAACGTGTTCGTTTTTGCCAACAAGGATTGCGCAACAACGCTTGAAACCGTTAGCAATTAAAATGAGCTATACTATTAACCAAATCCATTACGTCTTACAGTACCTATAATGTCTTATGGACATAAGAGAGATTGCTACATATTAAAACGTGATGCCCATTACAAAATGTTATAATAATACATTGACTTATTGTTAGTAATAATGAGTCAATGTAATAATAGGTTTATTTGTAAAGTGTATAAATTGCGTGTGTTTTGCGTCATTGTTTTTGATATATGTAGTGTCTTTCCTAATGCCATTGAATAACCCAAACGTTGTATTAACCGATACGGATTGGTTAAGGTGAATACTTAAATTAAGACTTGGGGAATAATAAAACCCTTGTCACAACTTCAAAATCTATTAATGAATTTGTTTCGCAAATTTTGACCGCATTTTCTTATGTGTTCGCTTAAACAAGATGACTTGGCAGGTAAGTGCATTGCACTTATTTATCCGTTTCAACATGGCACTTCGCCAATGACGATTTTAGTATTACCGTTCAATTATTTAAAATTATTAACTTTTCAATTTGTTATTTGAAATTTAAATTTTTACTCTGGAATGTAAATGTGCCTCTTTTCATGCTCTCTCTATCAATCCCAGACTGTAATAGTTTTAATTGTTCACTTATAAATTGATTTCGTAGATGATTCCTGCATGGCTTCTGTTTAGAAAATTTTAATATTACATGCTAGATAATTGTTTGACTAAAAGATTGCTGGTTTGGTAAATGTAGTAGATGTGAATGTCGGACCGATGCCGTACCAGCGCTAACAATATTTGTGATTTATCGGTAAACTTGAAACAGTCGGGAGATTTCCGCTAACTTAATTATTTCAATGATAAGGTCGCGCACTTGTTGTTGCGTCCAATTTTACATTGATAATATTGTTTGGCTGGTGAATAGTGAAATAAGATTTTTTTTATTACCAATCATTTAATTTTAGATGTTGACTTAACAATCTTTATATCTATTCTAATCTATTCTATACTACTTATAATAAAATACAAACGGTTTTGTACATTTAATATTTTTTCAAAATTTCTATTTGGAGGCACTTAAAGAATGAGTGGGAACGGAGACACAAATGTTGTTGGGTTATTTTTATGACAATCTGTCTGTTTGTCTGACTGTCTCTTTTTCTGTCTGTGTGTCTGTCTGGGCGTCTTTTAGTAACCAGTGAACGTAGACTTATTAGACCTATTACACGTACTTATTATACTTAAGTGACGCATTACATACACTTTAGATTACATTATAGGTTCGTTTTTACTAGAAAATTAAGGTTCCCTGGGAAAATGGATGAAAATTTGTATAGATTTTTCTTAAAAATCAACCAATTTTTGTAAGGGTAAGTAAAAAATGCAAAGATGAAGATTATTTTTAATTTTTATAACACCTTTCCCGGATAAAGTGTGCGTGATTTTGTGCTAGTTTTGAGAATTTAAATTCCTAAAAACTACTTCAGTATAAAATTCATTGTTATTGAAATTTTATTGTACAAGTAAGGTCAAATAAAAAAAGTGCATTATGATATTTTTGGCGTTATTAGTCGTTTCAGCTACATAGAAGGTCAGACTTAAATTTTTGTGACTTAAATGTTTTATTTTAACCAATCTCAGCGAACTGATTTAACAAAAAAACTCTGCTCCATGTCTAAAGAAAAAAAAATGTTTTCTAACACGATTCGCTGGCCAAACTTGCTCTCGTTACTATTTCTTTGACCCTCGAAACTCCCGACGTTACCGTGTACAATCGCGCGATCGCACCAATGCGCGAAGCTGCAAGCTAGCGTTGGTTCGGCATCGTCGTCTGTCGTCAGCCCAACGTTGGTCACACGTGATTCGTGTCGGGCAGACTTCTACAACGGGCAGCAGCTGCCCGCCGGCGGCGGCGCGGGCGCGGCGCGGGCGGGGGGCGCGCTGGGGCCGCCCGCCGCGCCCGCGCCCGCGCCCCCCGCGGCCCTCCACAACCCGCCGCCGCCGACGATACACCCCGCCATACCTGGTAATGTGACGTTGTGACGACCGTATTACGCGAGCGCGCGCACCAACACATACAAACACACACACACACACACACACACACACACACACACACATTATAGTTGTCACACCTATACGATAGGTGCACGTATTAGCTAAGTTCACAACCACTGACAGACTGGACTGCTTCAATAGCACCGAAATCAACAAATGTAAAGTGTCACAAACTTCACATGAACACAATAACAAGAAGTGATGCTGTCTTTGGTATAACATAAAGTTCAAATCAGACTTTCAAATTCTTCTATTTCGAATAACATGTAATTCTCAATCAAATCAAAGTTAAAGGCACTTAATGTTAATGTTTTCCCAATAACAAAGAAGTCTTATGTGGTACTTACTAATATAACTATTACCATTATATACTATTATAACTTGGGTAAGTGATTCCAAAACATTCAGGACATCTCCCCAAATACTGGTCACTCATGTCAAATCGTTAAGAATACAAATGATGCATCACTCAACGCGTCAGTAATAACAATACATCCACGTCATACCATAGACACGAACAAGGTTAGGAGCAAGAAGCGTTTGCAACAGTATTCTTCGTCCCTAGGCCTCCAGAAGTGTTTCGAGGTTTGTTTTGTTCCCACCTAATCACCCGCAGTGACCACTATAACAGGGGTGGACTGCGTGCACTTTTATCTTACTAATCATTGACTCATTACTACTATGGACGACGGGTCCGCGCTAAAAAATGTCCGAGCCAAATGAGCTACAAAACTGAAAAAGAGCTACAATTCCGCGTTCAAGACTGCAATCGAAATTAAACCGTGATGAAATGATCTTAGTGTTTAAATTAACTTGTTAACATTTCTGTTCTTGCAATGGCTCGCGTTCACGACTGCCGTCGAAATTAAACCGTGATGTTATGATTTTAGTGTTTAAATTATCTTGTTAACTGCATGACATATAATATCACATATTAAGTGACTGGGACATTTTTTTCTCGATTTTAGTACCTATGCGATTAGATGTTCATAGTAATAATAAGTCAATGTTACTAAAATATTAATTATATATTTCTAATATTTTCTTCATTAAATGTTTGTCTATGGAATTAAACGATTTATTGACTCTGTGCATATTACATCTATCTATTAATAATAATTAGCTGGACATTGTTAACGGATATAAATTTCTCACTAGTAATATTAATAATAAGTAATATCATTGCACATACGGTTCCACCAAATAATATGCACAGAACCATAGCTTTGCCAGGTCCTATGTGGGTACTTTGTAAAAATAAATAAATTTCAATATCGCGATTTGTTTACTATCAGATATTTCAATAGGATTCGTTTCGCTATCGCTGTGTTGTTAAACGCAAACTGCTAATAAGCAATTAATTAAAAAGAATATAATTATGAGGGACCTAACAAAACTAAATAGAATGTTATACGTCCCTACTCATTTGGCCAGTGGAAGGGAGCCTGTTATGGAATGCAGTGTCGTTTGTACAATAGCTAAATTTATTATAGTAGTCTTGTTTTGCAAGGACATAATCTATACCCCTAACATAGACGCTATGTGTGAAACACGAACGGACTAGGGGATAACTGGATTTGTGGCTTTTCGTGTGTGTTTGTGAATGTCAATTTGATGTGTAGTGTAGTTTTTGCTTTATTCGTCAATTTGTCATTTTTGGGTGATGACTTGAGGCTACACCCAGTCATGGCCGGTGGGGGCTTTCCGCTTCGACTGAACAGTATAATACAAGTGTTAGTACATTCTGATGTAGGTCACAAGTTGATGGACAACGCAAGAGGTGCAACGCACGTTGAAGACCCGTCTAGAAGATAAAGACAATCGAATAATGATATTTTTACTATGATTTTAACGTTTCTTATTTCCAATACCTTTTTGGCTTATACACAAGTCCAGAATTTATATCATGGACGGGCTTGTTAATGTTTGTGAAGATGAAGCGTTCCAGGGGAAGAAACAATATAACCTTATGTTTAAATAACAAATAATTAACTAAAATTGTTTCCTGTCGACATGCCGTACAGGCAATGTCGTAGGCAATGACTACCCGAAACGTATGCGATAACGGCATTCAAATATAACAATAGATGTTATGTACACATGGTTTTGAGAACATAATATATGTATTTAAGAAAAACAAGAATAAAAAATGTATATGTAAAATATGTATGTATACTGTGTAAAACGTTATACTACTTCATTGGCATATTAAGTTTTTTTTTTGCATTGAAACCATTATATTAATGGGCCATACGACCAAACGACAAAAGTAAAAAGTACAAATAAAAGATCAAGTGAGAAAGGTCACGTCTTTATACCAGTATTTTTTATATTATGTAATTGCATATACGACTGAATTTATTTCAGTCTTTGGCTGAACCTACTGTACGATTTTCGTCATATCTAGACAAATAAACTTACGATGAAGCTTTGTTCTTGTAGTGGCAATGGCGGGAAATAAATAAGACGCGTGTTGGACTGTTGGAAACCAGCACCTAACAATAAAACTGTAGCTTTCGCCGTCCGAGCGTGTCGACTACTCGACACCCGGAGACGACCTCCGCTACAAATACGACTCGTTTGTGACTGTTGTCATTTCAATGGAATAACACCATTCTACGGGTTTGTTATTGCGGCATTCCGGTGGACCCACGATCGATCGTCCCATGTCTTGTCAAGTGTTCATTTAATTGTCCTGTAATCGATCTGATCACGTTTGCGGGTTTCAATTCAATTCAAAGTTTCCTATGCATACAATACCTACACGAAATCGTTTAGACCATAGACGTAAATTATTTTTTGATTTATTGCCGGATCCCGATATTCTTGGGGTAATATATTTGGAATAATCGTTGACGTCGAATGCTACATTTATTTACTTTTTCAGGTTTACGCCAGCCCCCCGCCAAACGCACATCTCATAGACTGGCCATCATAAACCCCGTTACTAGTGAGTTTCGAAGTCCTACTGATATATATGTATATGACAATGATATAAATTAACTAAGTACTATCAACTACTGTGTGGTGGTAGGTGGTTGGTCGAATATCATCAAAAACAGAGAAGTGGTTATTTTTATATGTATTAATAATTTATAACAACTAATTAAAAGTTGTAAGAGAACTGCTTTTAATCTTTGAGTGTGAACCAAATGTAAGCTTGGTGCTTATGCTAGCGACTATATATAATTTGTGCGGGAAAGGCTTACATTTTATGTTAACGTTTTACAACATAATATTAACATTTTACATAATTATCCATTGTTTCAGATCAAGATATCTTACAAGAGTTACATTGTAGTGATAATCAATATTTGGGCGGCGATGCAAGCGAAAGACAAACTCCTCAACCGGTGAGTTACTGGGGATGCCATAAGAAAATATATAATTATAAGAAAAAACACTCGACGACACAGTCATGATGAATTGTTTCATTATAAATTAGCGATAAACATTTTGGCCACATTTTCTGTCGATTCACCGCTATAATATGATCACTTCCGTTGAGTATCAGTTATAAATCGCAATACTCACGTAAATTGTATAACTTTTAACAGTCGTTTTGTGGGACCACTAAGAAAGTGTTGCATTTCTCATGATTCCAAGAGAGAAGTGATATGTATTATGTCCTTGTCGGCCACTTTGCGATGATAAATCAAATAGCATGATTACAGTACGTTATTACTTAACTTCAGCAGCAGTAGTATCAAGTCCAATGAACTCATTCTCATTTAATTTAACACTTGAAAGTTCACTCTGATTCTTTTTTGTTTGTTCTGACACAACTTGTTATTTATGTTATATTTACCTACTCATTTAATTATCTCTATTTTATGTATAATTATTTTGTTCTGTGTCGTAAATAATTATTATCTTAAGACGCGTCCACGAGTAATAATAACACTGCGTTAGCTGTATTATTTACAGTTTTTAGAGGCTATCTACTTGTCAGTTAAAATAAATATTTATTAAATTTCTACAATGTGTTATCTGCGCATTGATCGAGACTATTGTTTTTGATTGGTGGTATATTGTGACCCAATACCACTTATTCAATATAGTATGTCTATGTATAATAGTATAATTAACTGGTATGAACTACAATTCTAACGATACGTTATGGTTATGGCGTCCAGCAGGAGTCGAGTACGCACAGCATCGCCGAGTTCACGCGAATGGTGCACAAGGTCGCCAACCAGCCGGCCGCGTGCGATAGTGCTATCAAATCGAACTTCGTATCTAGTAAGACCGTTGAATCACCGATCACGTGCGCGGCGAATGTACTACCCCAAACAAATGCAGTAACTTCAATTAATAATAATATAGTAAAGTCTGATATATTAAATATTAATAACGACAATAAACCCCCGGGGCCCGGCGAAGTGGTCAGAACGAAAGAAACGCCTGTAGTGTCGGCGATATCGGACAGTCCTGTCATAGTGCCCAAGACGACCGCGCCCATGAATACTAGAACGCTTAAGACTACCGAACTATTAGCGGATGCTAGTAAAAGCATGCCGATTGGTAATACAAAACAATCGAAGAGTAAAAGCAAACATGCGGCAGTCCACGAGGACGTTGAGAAGGGCGAATCGGCGTCGATGCCTCACGGTGCCTCGTTGCAGGCCCCGGCCCCCGCCGCGACGACTCAAGCCATGCCCAATTTCGTGACGTCAACGATGCCCACATTCGCCCCGTCAGCGATGCCCACGTTCACGGCGTCAGCGATGCCCACGTTCGCGGCGTCAGCGATGCCCCCATTTGCAGCGTCAGCAACGCCCACATTTGCGACGTCAGCGATGCCCACGTTCGCGACGTCGGCGATGCCCACATTTTCGACGTCAGCGATGCCCACATTCGCGGCGTCAGTGATGCCCACGTTCATGACGGCGGCGGCGCCGCAACCCCAGCGCGTGAGGGAGCCGCGCGAGTCGCACCGACACCGCTCCGAAGAGAAGGAGAAGCCACACGTCACGCAGGACAAGGACAAGGATACAAAGCTTAACGGGCCCACGCCAATCAATAGTAAGTACACACGTCACACACTCACACTTGTACACACACATACATACACATAAGCGCGTATTACATATTCTTATTTACTCTATTCGGCTATTATATTAATTTGGTCACTTGCTACCGATAACGATTCTAAGTATATCACAAATAGGAATCGCTCTGAAAGCAATGAATATGTTTCACAAGACGATGCGTAAGTAAGTAGTAGTTGCACACTGTCTATACAAATAAATAAAATTGTAGTGTCTTTGTAATATTAAAATAACCACTTTTTACTATATAGGGATGTACCTATACACGGTACACAAAATAACATTTTTTTTACAATTTTTGTCTGTCAGTTGGTTCCGGCTAACCTCTGAAAACCGAATTTTGACGGAACTTTCACTGACAGATAGCTGATGTGATAAGGAGTTTGTTAAATTCCACGTGGACAAAGTCGCAGTCACAGCGAGTTATTAATATATAGGATCTATAATAATATATAGGTTAATATATATACTATCATTCTGACTGGACGAAACTGCACTGACCCTGATTTATCGCCTTTATCCTGGGACTGATAAGATTTTTCTCTATAAAATTATGTTACACCTATACGTAATTCTACAAAATGCTCCTAAGTACAATATTTTCCTTTACCCAAAATATAATATGTGTAATGTGTCATAAAATATTTAAATTTTCTTTTTACTTGCGTGATTGTACAATATTCTTAACTCCTAACTTTAGAAATGCGTCCTTTAATTATTAAAGGACAATTAAAAAAAGGTCAATTAAAGTTTAATTGACTGAAATAAAGACTAAAGGTCATATTACTTCAACACGCAACAGTTCTTAGCTTAGCGATAGCATCATTACATGCACAGCTGGTATATACGACTTGCCACCTTACTGTCACGTGACCATCTGATTACGCACTTTATTATTTACATAAATTATGTCATACAGGTACCAGCCATGTTGTGTCGTATTTTGCTACGTCGATGGACAAGCTTCAAAACAGCAAAGTATTTTATAGTCCACAAGTAACAGAATTCAAACAGTATCACAATAGTCATAATTATGAACTTAATTGTGAGGCTCGCTCACATCTCTTCATTTTGAGTAACTGAGCAACTTTATTTATATTATTTTAAAAACTATAACGAAATAAATAGGTGGTTAATTTAATTAGCGTTGTGGTACGTTAGTCGATTTTTTAAGATTTCAATTAGGACACTTAGAGCTAATGGAAAAATCTTGAAAACGAATTGAGTACCTACGTAATACCTAGGTACTGATAATATTCGTCAGTGTTTTGTGAATATGACAATAAACATCTTTGACTTTGACTAATAAACTGTAACTTAAAAAAAAAATTAATGCTTGACCACAGTTCCATCTGATGGTAAGTGGAGATGTGGTTTTGGGTGGTAGAGCGCACTCACTTAGTGGCAGCCTACTTACCACTACTGTCTATCTTGCCCAAGTTGCCCACCAACTATCAAAAAGGCACATTGGTTGTTATTACTTTCCACTTGGTAACGGATCCAGAGATTATGGATTGATACATAGAATATTGGGAACGGACGGATGGGACATGATACGAGGGGTAAAGACGGGTGACCTGCATGGGTGACCTGGAATGGAATCATGCAATCACTTCAAATAGGGTATTTGACACATTTTAGATAAATATTCCAAATTGGTCAATGTAACATAATACAAAATGCAGTTTACTTTATTCTTTGCAAATTTCTCTATTTTCTATGAAAATCACCATCACAGTTTAAATGAACAAAAAATCCGCCAAAACGTTAATACGCCGTTAATATTAAGCAGGTGATGACGTCATCTGCATATATTTAACAAACATAGCTGTCAATGCTGTCATTGCGTATCATTTTCCTGTTCAGTGATCATTGCTGTCAAACCGTACAACATTTCACTGACTATAACAGGTGATGTCATTCGCCAATCCCGTTTTGTGTTTTCGTGTGTGTTCCAAATAATATTAAAATAATAGTTTAAAATATATATTATTATACTTTTAAGCTAACAACAGTTTGATCCATATTTTCATGGTACTTAGTCAAAAACCATATTGTTAAAAATTATGCACTAGAAAGTTACAACCTTAATCCTGGAACCTTAATTTTTGGTTCGGGGAGGCTCGGCGAAAAAAAGGGTGAGAAATCCTGTTCTGAGGATTGCTAACCGGTTTTCAAAGATAACTACAACCTTACAAACATTTAATAGGCAGGATGCTATATAATTGTAAATTAAACTTTATACCGAACTATGTATTGGTTAATTAACGCCGAAGAAAATTTCTTAAAAACAATTATATTATAAGAATTTCTTAAATTCATTGTTTTTACTTAACTAATTTTAAGCAAATTTTAATTTTAATTTTTAGCACTGCTGACGATAATCCATTCTAGATTATTTACTATTTGACGACCAGTACTTATTAATAACACAATTAGCTCCTTCAGGAAACCAAACACCGATTGTTTTCATCGTCATAGGTAGTTTGTTTCTAATGAATGACCAGGATTTCATATTATTATTTTCTTTAGCATTATTGTTCATGGCTTTCGAACTATCAACTTTGACTGCTGATGTTAAGTCGGATTTTATGAGTGTTTTATTCATTTTACGGGAACTTATTATTGTATTAACTAATGCCACTTCGACTTTTGTCTTTAGCTTTCTGCATACGATATTAATCTAGAATATTATTATTATTTTGTGAATATGCAAAATATTGTTTGTCTACAGTGATTGTTGCAGCTTCACTTCCATTAATTTGACGAGTAAAAAACTTTGCTATCACAACTTCATTTCAATACATGCATTGCATTAAACGCTTTAGTGCAGGTAAAAAATTCTTAAGATTGTGGTAGTTCTGCCGAAGGGGCTACAATACGACTACCTGAGTTGATACCTACAATGGATACCAGAAACGTCTTTTGTTCACATTCAGGGAGTAAGTACATATTGTACAGTCTACACACTGGCACAGATTAGTACACTGGCGCGGGTTACTTGACTATAAATTTAATTAATTCAATTGATGATGATAATGAACGATGTATGTTACTATTTGGATACATAGACTGATATTATGTAACACGAAAGGCAGGACAATCATTTTAGTTTTTCTTATTTTTCGGTTATGTATGTATGCACGTATATTTTTAATTAAATGCATAATTCATAAATGAATCTGTTTAGTAAATCATTCATCCTAAGAATTTAGCTGCCTATTTATATAAAGTGTATGCGATTTGCCGTAGGTATGTGGTTTTGTCAATTCCCTCAGATAAAGGTAATTTGTCGTTTCCGTTGTAACAAAAATTTTCAACAGCGCAGCGAGTATAGTTTGGCATTTTTAGAAATACAGTAATGAAGTAGGTACTGTATTACTGTGTACTTTTGCATTCAATTATATAATTATCATTACGTTATGATGTAACGGTTTACCTAGTAAAGTTCATCCGAATGTAGGTACAAATCAGATGATAATACCAGCTGTTCGATAGTACGACACTTCATTTTGTATAGTTTCGTGTAAATAAAGGTGGCAATTTTATTTAGATAACCATGTCTGCTATGTTTCAATGAACTTAAAAATTCGTTCATTCACTCTTCTTTGGTGCCAATAGAGCACTTTTGTAATCACGTCTACACCTCGGGTCGAAATGCTTAGCCATTGCCTATGACTTCTGTAGATCAGTGTTTGGTTAGATATCTATAAAAAAACATTATGTTCGGCAACTTATAGATACTTTTGTTATTTTGGTTTTCTGAAAACCTCGTTTGCGGTACCTTAAAATTGAAACAATTTATGAAACTTCGTCTTAACAAGTGTTGCCAGCTTGTCAGGTCCAATATGCCGAAGATAAAGTGATAAAGTGCATTATATTAAAATAACAAGGCCATGAAAGTAGGTACCTCTAAAATATTTTTGATTCTTATGCATTATTTATTGTATTCTAAACTATAGATCTAATAAAATCCAAAGGGATGACCCATTTCAAGATGTCCCTAAGTATTTACACTTTTCCGATAGGCTAGTTCATACATAACCCTGGCCCTGGATAATTTGGTAACCGTTTTAATCTACATCATCATTTCACGTCATTCAACGAGTTTCAAATTGCTGTTCAACGAATCAATATCGAGTCTACGAAACGAATTAAAATGAACGAATGCCTGAATACATTCGACGCGGTTTGGCTTATTAATGTCATCGTGACGTATTTAATTCACCTATTACCGTTAGTAACATATTACGACTTTATATACATAAAGATGTCACACGTTTATGAAGTTCGAAGAAAAACATATTTTTCCCTTGGTGGAACATTAGTATCAGAATTATAATAATGATAGGTACTAAAGAGTAATAATCATCTTTAGTCTTCAACTCAATTTATTTAAATTGTCCCAGCGACCCGATATTCCATAAAGAACACAATTTCTATCAGATGTTACGTTGCTGTACTTATTCATTCTATAAGTATTGCAAGTACCTTGATGTAATTGAAAACCATTATAAACTATATTCGTAATTAATCATTCAGGTTAAGATTTTATAGGTACTCAAAGTTACGAAATAAACGTAATAGTTTTATCACTCATTGCTACCAGGCTACCTCTCGCCATTACATATACATTTAAATTTTGCAATCTCGAATATTTTATCTATAACGATAGAGATGTGTACGTCTCGGGGTTTGTGTCACTTATTAGCGATATCGATAAATGTGGTATTATGGTTATAGTAGCGGCACAAAATGAAGGCCCCGATGACGCAGTAAAATAGCGACGTGAAATATGTTAATTTAGTATCGATATAATAAGGTCAAGAGCGAGACGTATCGATAAATTTTTGGAGTAATAATAAGTAGTAACTAATGGACCAGGCAAACGAATTTTTTTTTACACGTCAAATAAATCTATAAAAAATTACAATAAAAACTGTGTTTTTACTTTTTCCATATCTCAATAAATGGCTGAGATATTAACGATCAAAGTGCGTATTTACGGACGTTGGTTTTTTTAAAAACGCAGGCGGGCGGTCACTACTCGATGACGTCATCTCTCAGTAGTCGCGCGTAGTTGATAGGGATTTTTGACCGAAATGTTAATTTAAACTCAAGTAAAGCCGCGAGCAAACCTTAGTTATCAATAATAAAATAACATATATAATTCACATACTATCTACTACATCTATGCAAAATTTCAAGTCTGTATCTATAGAAATAAGAAAGTTATAGATTTTTGAACTGCATAGACCCATATTTTCTATACTTGCGCCGTATCATGCTCGCGGCCGAGCCACGTCGTGACGTCATAGCGTAAGCGCGGAAATTCAAAAAAGGGCTTGAACTTCTCGTCTTTATAACTTCGGAAATACTGCATGTATTGAAGTGAAATAAAAAGTTATGTAATGTATATGACCTAAGCTCGGATTTTAGGTGTATTTGATAGTAATATTTTGACCCTTTTGCCTTCTCCATTAAAGGTTTTCATAAAACCATAATAAAACACGAATCCGGTGTCTCGGGCAGGTCACGATAGACACAATAAATAGCCAACTACCTATTCTGGAACGCCGACAAGTTTATCTAGCACCACTCTGTTATTCTCTGTCCGAATGTCTTGTTCTTTCTGCCATGATTTCGCTTTCTCGCTAAAATTCCGCCGTTATTACAACCCGATTCTAGTGGTGTCCTCTAGTACCTAACTATGTACTATGTGATGTACATAATTATTTGAATTTGAGTTTAGTTCTGTTTAAGGGATGTTAACTCTTTGTTTATCTAACAGATCGCGTTGTTGTACTATAACATTATATCCAATGAATACAAAATTGTTAATGTTAATTTTTTTTATGGTTATAATATTGTATTTTTTTGACAGATAACACATCTAATTGTGAAATAAAATTTACTATGTTAAAGCACAAATCTATAGGCCTGATAGTTTTTCAGTAAACTGTACCAAAAATTGTCTTAGATTGTGGGATAGTGATAGGGCTCGCTTCTCTCGCCCTAAATAAATGCATTATGATACTAGTAAACCCGCCCTTAATTTACTTGGGGAGTCTTTTTCCTTAAGTTTCCAAATATTTACAGCCTATTTAATCGCCCGTAACGCCGCCATATGTAGCGCTTGTTTGATTAAAATGTGTTTTCCCGTGGAAATGACATATTTTCCGCGAAAAAAGTACTAGTTATTTTTTATCCCTTCAATTGTAACCATACCAAAAATCACATCGGTTACTAGTGTTATGACGTAAAAGAAGGATAAAAAAGACACTTTCGCATTTATAATATTAGTAAGGTTAGTCTGAAGTTATATATAGTTATAGGTTTATATGGAATTTAAACGTTTAATGTATTATTTTATATTTAAGTTTAGGTAAAATTGGAGTTTTTATATGAAACTAGTGACCCGCCCGCTTCATCCTTACATAAAAAAATAATATCCTTGCGTTTGCAAGGATTTATTAACTATAGATGTCCCAGCGAACTTCTTACGGCTCTATAATTAATAAACAAATTTGGTTACATGTCGACAGCAGCGCTGCCTGCTGGGTCAAATTGTGAATCTAAACCATTCTCGGATCCATCTGAAGACATAATTGGTACAGTACGGTAGCCGTTTAGGAGTTCAATAATTATATAATAATATAGCCTATAATATTATAAATTAATCAGTGATAATGTAAGCATTCAAATGGTGAAAAAACCTTTGAATCGGTTCAGTAGTTTTTGAGCCAATTCGTTACAAACATAGGAAATCTTTCCTCTTTATAATATCAGTATAGAGCCCAAGGCCGTCAGACCTACGTCACACCAGCAAAGCAAATTCTTACGCGTGACTTGTATTGTCAAAAACAATTTTCGTTATTGCCCGTCTCTTAGAATATGTTGTTCTGAAAACTATTATTTAAAGACCCATTGCAGCCATGCCAATCCAATGGGGCTAAATATCCCCCCTGAGACACGACAAAAGGTCCCTTGTTAGTACAAACAACATTTTTTCTCGTTTATCCGTATATCGTATCTCGTATATGTGTGAAGATGATTTTTTTTAATAAGGAATGCGATAATATGACGTAGATGAACCTGTTTTGCTTTGCTGAAATGACGTACATAGGTGTGGAGGCGTCGCGTGGGATCTCAGTCTTTCGTGTCTCGAAAATCGATAGATTTTGTACTTGCGCACATCACTAGTTGCGCTAGGTCGGCCGTCCGCATGGAACGATTCAACATGGCGGCTTTTAGTTCACAGTCATTCGGAGCATGGCTGCGTTTTGAATATTTTTAAATTTTATTTTATAACTGTTCACACGTTTTATACAATAATTGAAGTTACTTATTTAGCATTTTATAGAAAAATATTTTAAATTAAGGTTTTAATGTTAAGTGATGTGGTTAAAGTGAACGAATACTAAGTCAGACATTTTACATCCTCGAGTCCTCGAGTGACCTTTTGAATATACTTTCTTTTACCATATTGCTACGTTAACGCGGCGCGCCCGTTTGTGTGAAGTTTTGTCGCAATTTAGTGGATTTGATACTGTGATATAGAATAGCGTACAGTGCTACCCATATTTTAGGCTGATAATCAGGTACGGTGCGACAGAGAACCGAGACTCCCACGTGGAAATAGCTCACCTCTCTATTTATAGACTTCGAACTTGGTTCACAAAAGTGATTGGCGACATCAAAAACGAGCTTAAAGCAAGGAAACCAATATACACGAATTGCATAGGAGTGTTCGCCGTCCGTAAGTCCCAGATTAAGATCCCACTGGAGACGGATCTTGCGCTCTGCCATTTTGTTTCCGTCTCTGCACGAAATATATATCGCTACGTCTTGGTGTACGTGATGAAGCACGAGACTAGATTCTCGTTCCACGCATTACCTAACTGGGTACGCCTTTGCGTACTCGTTTCCAACGAAGGCTTTCGTTCTTTAGTGTCCTCCCATATTGAAAGTTTCGATTTTCTGCCGTGTACTATCTTGCTATTTAGTATTTTTTTTGTTACTTGTATTAGTTTAATTGTACACTCCCAACGAATTAACTTTTGCTTTTGATATTTTAAAACATTTCGGACATAACCTTTATTTGAAGTTTTGGTGGTGAGGTGTCATTCTGTGACGCAAGATTGTAGTTGTTAGTGGTTTTCTTCCGTCGGGGTGTTATAACTTTTGTATTTATTATACCACGACTTTTAAGCAGGATCATACCTCAACAAAGATGCTTGTGAAATATTTTTCCCTATGCCTATTGCCTCTCGCTGGTTGACTGTCTACACATCTGTCTTCACCCTTGCAACCAATGAATCAATATAAGTTTAATTTTGTATAATTTTACACTTCTAGCAATATTCCTTTCTTGTGTTAGGTTAGGATTTTTGTGGAGAATTATGTTCAATGTGTTATTTCACAATTGCTGTGTTGAAACAAGGTTGGCTCCTCAGCACCTAATAAAATTATCCAAATGTTTTGATAGATTCTGATAACTATTAAATTATTATTGTCAATTTGGCAATTATAAAGTTGTATTTTTGCATAATAGTTAATAAATGGCTGCTTCTGTTAAGTTGATATAAGATTGTAAGTGACTTTTATAAATTCTAGAAACTTCAGTACAAACTTATATGACTTATGACTGCCTACTTAAGTATTCTGTATTTCTTATCCCAGATTGATTTGCCAATAAATTTGCAATGACCATATTCAATTGAATTCAATTTATCTTCTGTGACCACAGTTTGTCATTGTTATCTTGATCGTGTGCAGTTTGAAAGTCTTTTGTGATTCATATTCAGTATATCCTAGTGTCCTTAAATAAATTTTTGTTCCAAATTGGGCTTCTTGTTACAAATTTGTAGTTAATTTAAATATTTCACGATTTATTATTAGGCTCAGTTATAAGATTTATTTTTTAAATTTCAGTGATTAGTTCTGTTGATAGTTCAATTGAATCTATCAACCATCCAACTAGTCAAAGCAGTGAACCCTCAACGGATTCTACAAAGCTTCAAGTAGCGACAAAACTGGTCGAGACTAACAAGCCTGTAGATGAGGCAAAGCTTGTGGCTGTGAGCAGTGAGGCCACATTCCCAGAAGCGATACCCACGCCTACAGAGCTTCTGTCTGCAAGCATCGAGAAGGTTGCACGAGAACAGCAATCTTCACCAGAGGCTACAACAAGCGCTAGTCAGGCTCAGGCCAAGCTCACTCAGAGCATCGCCAGCTGCGCCCGCAATCACCCTGAAGCGAACATGAAAGATATTCACCTTAACAATAAAACTACAGGTTTAATACCTTTTACATTTATTTATCAGTATTATTTATAATATGGCACTAGCATTGTTGGTTAACAATTGTTTTGACTTACAGATCCAGAGACTGCCAACGGAAACTCAACTAATGTCACTAAACCTGAACCTGTAAAGGAGGACCTACATAGAAATGAAAAAGCAATAAAGAATAGTAAGAATAGCAGTAAGAAAGCTAATAAAATGGCAGCCAACAATAGCGAAGTTGCTGCAAAAGAAACTGTATCATTTGAAAATGGTAAAGATGAGACTGATAAAGTAAGTAATGTAGAACAGGAGAAACTCCTGCCCGAGAAGGAAGAAAATTTGGAAAAGCCGGAGTTAGTTGAACCCGAGCCATTGGCAGAGCCCGAGACTGAGTCTGAGCCTGCTGAGGCCTCTGAACATATGCAGCCGCCCACAATTAGCCCATTTGTTCCTAAATATAAATATACTGAAGGTTTGTAATTTTCAAATTATCCACTTTGTTTAATGTTATAAAATAGAAAATTAGGTTTACATACAGTGAATAGGCTATTATAAGTTAGTGCATTCAACATCTTCGACTTCATCGCCACTTGCCATCAGGTGGGATTGTAGTCAAGCATTAACTTATTTAATATAAAAAAAAACATAGCTATTACCCATTATGTAAGTTGATATCTAGTATCTATAGGTTGCACATATGTTCTTATAAACTAACCATACCCTGGATCTATTGGGATTCAACTTATATTCATCATAGGACACCTTTTTATATTTTCTTGATTGAAAATGTTTATTTCAGATCAATGGTCACCTTTAAATACAAGCGGCAAGAAGTGCTATGACATTGGACTGCTGATGCAAATAAAGGATGATCCCATGTCAAGAAACAAACCTGATGTACCTTTACTAGAAACCTGCAATGTAATTAGGGTAAGGATATTGTACAGATAGTTATGAGGTATAACCAGTGATTATTATTTTACTGTTATTGTTTTTTTCTGTTTAGACGACACCAATGCAGGAGCCCGCTACGTTCAATCTTGCTATGAGACCACCAAACAATGCCTTGGAACCATACTTCCTGAAGAATGCCGGTGTGAGCACCAGAAGTAATACTCCAAAGAAGGATGGCAGGAACTTGACTTCAAATGGTAAAATTAATAATTGCTATCTTGTCATTCATACTTACACATTCACAATGGGTCTTGGCACAGATGTTCCTTATATTGAAGTTGTAATAGGTTTTAATAGAAAAATGGAGGTGGCATAGTTTGAGTTTCCGGCAAACCTTTAATTTTTTGACATTTTGTATAATATGTACTTAAAAGCTAAGTTTGGAACTTGCGTAACTGACATGTTTCGAAAAATGCGTGCGTAGTTTCAATTTGGTATTCGCATACGTGCTGTGGGACATTGGCCCAGCAGAGGGACGCTAATTGATTAAACCTTTTTACGATAACCATATTATTATGTCTATAGCCAAGGGAAGCGTAAAATTGAGCCCATCCGCAAGCAGCAGTGCTGGTCACAAAACAGTATACGTATCACTGTCGCTACGCGAAGAGGTGAAGCTTAACCAGACCAAGGATGCCTGGAAACCTACCAGGTTCAAGAAGGAAAATCCCACCGATGAAGAGATGATTACTCAGGTACTTCATAATTTGGTTTCGGTTAACTTCTGAATGTGAGAAATTTATGTGAAAATAAATATTGACCTTCACCCTTACTTGTATTTGGTTTTAGACAATTTTAAGTCAATTCGTAATATCTAATGTTAAAGTTCTTATGCATATATGGCGGATAGTTGTAATTTGAAGCTAAATGCCCCCTGTTTAGGATCATTTAACAATATACAAAGAGTGAGATTGTTTGCAACTTGAGGTACTTAATTACTAGAATTACTATAATCGGAGATTGATGTGGTGACAGATTGTTAATTTAAATTGACATTTCAAAATTTCAAGCTGTTTAAAACAAGTTAATGTTACGACATAGTTTTGCGCTTACGTCTATTTTGAATGAAACTAAATTCAAAGTGAAATCTAGAACGTTTAATGGGAATTTTGTACGGTTACCCGTTGTAACGAATGACGTAAGGTGGCACGAAGTGTCAGGTGGTAAGGCGTTCGATGTGTGTTTGGCAGGAGTTGAACAAGAAGTTCCGCGGTATCCTGAACAAGCTGACGCCGCAGAAGTTCGACACGCTGCTCGACAAGGTGAAGACGCTGGAAATAAACACGGAGGCGCGGCTCAAGGGCGTCATTGATCTCGTGTTCGAGAAGGCCATAGACGAGCCCAACTTCTCGGAGGCCTACGCGGCCATGTGCAGCAAGCTTTCTATGCTCAAGGTGTGTTGCGTTTGTTACGTCACGTTATTGGTGATATTTTGCTATCTAAATTGTAATTGTTTTCTAGTATGAGGGGCTGTTTCGCTGTTTATAGTTGGTATATTTAGGAAATTCGGGACATTATGGTTACGAAGTAATGTATCAAATAACCTGTTATTATGTAACTTGCACGAAAGATTGAAAAGAATATGATACTTCAATACTTAGAAATAATCTTACATAAAAATATGTTCAATTGAAAAGACAATTAGATCCGCCAATACCAAGGATTTACTATTAACACGCATATTAATCGTAATCCTAACCCTTGTCTACCTGGTTCCATTAAAATATTCTTTAAAAAATTAAGTGCCTGTGAAAGATTCAACAATTTAACAATTTTGTAAAAAAGCGCAGACAGATAAAAACAGTAATAAAGTAAATAGCTGAAGCATATGCAAATATACAAACAATAAATATTATTTTTGGTATGTCTTCCATCCTTAGTCATTTAACACTTGTTATGACGTTGATGTGAATTTTCGTCACCATTTTATTGTAATCGCAATAAATTGTGTTATTTTTGTTAAAAAATTAAAAATAATAACTAAGTTGTGAAAAGATATATATTGTGTGAATTAGATCTCAATCAGCCAAGTTATTCAGAAGTTATATGATCATCTTACGAAGTACCCTGGTGTGAAATGATACGATACGAATAATTATAACATTAGTGACGTCACTGACCTCCAACTTCAACAATACTTTCAATTGAAATAAATCATTGAAGACTATGTTGTTCCCTATTCAATAATATATATCGCGCGCAGAATATTCAGTAACAAACTTCTGTACACATATTTATTTCATGAGACGAAAGTGTTCATTTGTCTTGGTGATTCGTTCTGCTATAAATAAATTGGTGGGAAGTTTATAGGATGCAGCAAAATGTATAACGATTGACAAATGCAATAGTCTATTATACTAAGCAATGAAAGTGTGCGATATTAGTGTGTCATTGATTTTAAAATGAGTAACCAAGTACGATTACAATAAATAAATAGATAACGCGCTGACGTTCAATGTCTCACACTAGCATATAGAGAAAACATCACGAGGAAAATTTATGTATTAAAAATCTGCCCCGACCGGTAAACGAACCTGAGGACACTTAGCGTAGTAGGCAACGTACGTTCTACTCACTTGCTTTATCTAAAAACAGTTTTTGCTTGCCTTTCAAATAAATGTTTTCTTCTTATGCTCATGTGAGGTCATTGAATAAGAATTGAATAAATCAAATTATTTAAAAAATGATTTTAATATTTCTAGGTTTTAAAAATATTTTGTATGATTCGAGTTAGTTCTCAAATACTAATAAATATCGACATGGGGATTCAGTCCGCCATTTGGTGACACCTGGTATTAAATTGTGAACGAATATAGTGAGTACAGCGAATGAGTATGATGATAAATAAATAAATAATGGGGAAGAAAAATATTATGTTGATTAGAAAAGGAAAAATTCAATTACTCAACTATTTATGTTAACATAAAAATATATTTACTATATTTTTTACGTTTTTAACAATATATGAGATACATATGTTTCTTGTTTTGCGTAGGTGCCCTCGGATAACTCGCCCGACCAGTGCGTGAACTTCCGTGCCCTGATCATCAGCCGCTGCCAGACCCAGTTCGTCACGGACAAGGTGGACGAACAGGTGCTCAAGTTGGAGAAGGATATTGCCGAATGTACCGACCAGGTGAGGGGACTACCGTTTAATAGCTGTTTACAAACTGGTAACATTACACTTTCAGGAGTAAAGTATTCCGTTAGCAAACACTAATTTCCAAGTATCGAGTAAATCGAAAAATTTATTTTTGTACTCATACAATCTCCCCCATTTTACCCATTTAGGGCAACATTTTACAAAAATCCATCCTTGTTACTATCACGCTTACACTATAAGAGGAAAATCTGCACAAATTTTCATGCTTCTAGGTGTACTGGTTTCAGTATTGCATTGTCAGTCAGTCAGTCAGTAACAGTTCGCGGCCTTTACAACGATTGAACACGATTTTCTTACACAATAAAATAATTTATAACGCAATTTTTTCATATATATTTGGAAATCGTCCAAGATTTATTAATTAATGGGATATTTCAGGCAAGGAAGAAGGAGCTTCAGCTCCAATTGGAAGAAGAGAACAGAAGAGTGAGAATGCGGTCTGTTGGCAATGTCCGATTCATAGGTAAACCAATTATTTATTTATCTTTTCATGCATGTATCCAATTTCACCCATTGTTGTGCAAATATAATTTAATTGTAACATTGCATTTCATATTATTTCGCGAATTGTAGCTTATTTTATCAAATTACATTTATGTTTTTAACTTGTTATTGATTTGGTTTTAAATCAGCTAATATTTCCGTTTTTATTCAAGCTTGCCATTTCTAAAACTATGTTTTGTTCGCCTAGTTTGCTTAGATGCGCTTTGAGATCGTACCACTGTAGTTCTACAATTGAAACATGCTTGTTAGTGTTATTTCTAGGAAGGTAGAGATTATAAAATGACCTTTGGGCTACAGCTCAGAAAAGCACGCATAGGTCAATTAATTTCAGTGTACTTTACTGCACTACTATTCATATGATGCATTGCAATGCCCATGCGAACATGTTAATATAGATAAAATGACACGATTTCCTGTCCGGTTTGCTTGCGTCGCCCTCGAGACCACTTGGTGATTGCAAAAACGTCACTACAAATCACCTAGATTCGAGTTTGTTCAACGATCATACGGTGGATATGTACCTTTCGTTTTTAGTGCCGTTGCTACGTCGCGCGAAGGACTAAGGTTCACCTAAATCCCGCGGCCTCATCGGCTCGTTATTTATTTATCTATTCAGAAGTCATTGGCGATCCGTATCAGCGTAAGCGATCTCGTATTATACAAACGAACACCAACCAACGTTGTCATAATGAGTTGCTCGCGTTTTGATACCTGTGAGATGTAACACCGTAATCATTACCCAACAAATATCTCGGTAGGTCGATCAGCCATATCGTGTACTGTGATAATTGGGAGATATATTCGGGAAGTTCATTTTTGGTGTGTATGTCGATAGAGCGTGAGGCTTGGCCGCATGCTCGGCGACACGAGCAGTGTTACACAACTTGCATTGTGACATTGCATTGCGTCATTGCACGCGTGCTCTAGTGATCGCACTAATGATGTTGTTGAACCTTACGCGATAACGATAGATTTTCATTGGGTATAGTAGTACCCGTGCTGTAGCGAGACAAGATATGAACGATCATCGTATTATTTTTATTAATTGTATATTTCTGTTATCCAGATTTAAAATAAAATAGTAAATTATTATATATAGGCACTGTTATGTCTGAGTATTATTGCATGGAAAGTATGTTGTTTATTTACAAAATAAAAAATTCCTACGGCTACCTAATTAACAACTTGGCGGCCCAATGTTTCGCTCAGCGGCGCCACCCTGCATCTGTACATATTGGCGAAAAATATTCATAAACCCATTATGCAATGCGATTCAGCATTTTATTTTTTGTTAATGTTAGCGTTTTTATATAAAAAACTACTAGAGAGAGAGCAAGCTTCATACAAGCGCTTTGACCGTCACATGCTTTAAAATGTCACTGGCGTTGTATATGTGTAATATTTACGTCCTGTATAGTTTGCGCCGACTTTATGGCGGCGCGGCCATGGTTTTTGCACAGTAAAGTTTGGACTTAATACTATTGCAATGAGTAAAGATCACTTAGACAAAGCTTGCTCTCTATTTATCGTGTCTGGGTTAAAACTACGACACGGGAATACATCTGTTCGGGACGCATTCCAGGCGAACTGTACAAACTGAAGATGCTGACCTCGAAGATTATGGTGTACTGCATGACGTACCTCATTGAGAAATTGGAGGAGGAGAAATTGGAGTGCCTCTGTAAACTGCTGACGACCATCGGCGAGCAGGTGGAGAGTGAAGTCAAGGATCAGCTCGAGAGCGTGTTCAAGAAGATGCAAGAAATTGTGGACAAGAAGTCGAACAAGATCAGCAGCCGCGTCCGCTTTATGCTGAAGGTATTGTTTGTCGATGTATTCTTGAGTTACTTATTCAAGTGTTATATAATTAAGTGTTACACTCTGGAGAAAGTTGTGATAAATGTTACGAGTGGGTACAGCACTATCAAACTAAATGAGCTTTTAACATTTTATAGAAAGACAAAAGAGAAGTTAAAAATGAAAGTGAAAGTAAGAACGCTAGTTTAAGATTAAAGTAGTAATAGGTGATGTTAAACATTAACAGGACGTAATCGAGCTGCGCCAACGCAGATGGGTCGTCAAGAGTGTTGTAGTAGACTCCCAGCCCAAGATGATGGATCAAATTCAGAAGGAGGCTGAGCAGCATCAAAGACACATTGAGGTAAATGCTCACACTAAGTTATCTCACAATATCAAATATATATACATGCCATTCAAGATACCCGGCTCAGGCCGTCCGTGTATCGCCTATCTGTGGGACGTTGTTAGCATTTTATTAAATGGATATTATTTTGTAAAATTTAAACTTATAAATGATACGTTAAATATTTTGCATCTGCCATCATGTTAATGGGGAAAAGAAACGGCGAAACAATCCATCTGGAAACTCTGCCGATACCACAATACCGTTTCTGTACGAGCCGTGTTTTTTAGTTGATGAACTCGAGTCCGATGGGCGGCGGCGGGTTCCGGCGCGACGACGGCGGGCGCGGCAAGCGCGGCGATGGGCGGCGCGGCCAGCCCGGGAACATATTCGTCGACCCGTCCAACTGGAAGACGCAGCGGACCACGTACACCGTCGACACCACCAAGCTCAAGTCGGCGGCCACGCAGAAGGTAACGCGAGAATACACCGTCGACAACGAACGATTGCGCCGACTCTAAGGCTGAGATGTTTAGACGATACTTAGACTTAGCTCAGACTTTACTCTGACTTAAGACAGCGTTCGTTCGAAAAAAACGAAAAAATATAGCTCATTGTGGCACATGGAGTTAAGCGCGCCGGGTAGTAGTTTCTATCCTATCAATGTGGACTCATCACTTTATTTATGTGGTAGAACTAAGCAAAAACAATTGCTGATTTTGGAATATTTATGCTTCAATTAGTTTGGTTTAGGTTGTTCACTTATTATTCGTAGGCCACACTAGATATTTGAATATTTCTCTCAGCAGCATGACATGGAAGGAATTAATAAAATATTCATCAATGGATTGGAATAATGTTATTAAAATAATATTATAAATCCGTAGGTTTTAAGGCATGTCATTGCCATTAAAAAATATTTCTATTGCATCCAAAGCTGTACTATATTTTATACAGGAAAACATTTTTAATTTTGATTAACATTTTTCAGCAAAACCTGAACACCATCAAATTAGCGCCTCACAACTCTGGCTGGAACCATGGCTCGGGTACCAAGAATACAGCTCAGGCGGCAAACAATTCTATGATCAGCATTACCAAGAATATGTACAGCGTCCTTGAGAACTTGCAAACGGACCCCACCTCGCTAAGAAGTTAGTATTGTTATAATTATGAAATATATCCTATATTATACATAATAATTTAACATTTGACCCAAGTACTCTCAATAGGGAAATTACAATTTTTGTCTTTTAATTACAGCAAACAAGGATTTGGCTCCAACATATCACCATTCGAAATCGATTGAAAGGTCTACCTTCAATTCACGTCCAGACTTCAGTAAGTACTATATCTTGTAATTACAGTTTCACCAAAATTTAAAACACATGGCATATCAATGTCACATTACGTATAATTATATATTGAGTATCCTGCCAATGAATTAAATTCGACCATAGTTTTTGAAAAATTGTGAAAGAAAAAATGAATTTGCATTTTACCTTTTTGCTTAGTCTAAAAGATCTCTAAAAGTCTAGTTTAAAAGATGTTCCAATTATTTAACTTTTGAGTTTTCAATTTTGCCTAGTTATTCAGTTAGTTTTCCTAATTATTATAATTTTTGTTTTGTTGCGACTCACAGCTTTAGAAAGTTGACGTGACGTTATGCAAATACTTTTCGTTTTGTTTAATAAGCGACTCATAGATATTCCATAGAATTTTCAGGTGAGTTTAATGATATTATTTTTGAAGTAAGCCCAGTTGCTGGAACGGATTTTAGGCAATAATTGTGGGGGTATGACGATAACGACTTGCGTTTGCAGACACGAGCAGCGGCGGCGGCGGTCGTTCCGGATCGACTGCGGCGCCTCGGTCGAGCTCGGGCTCGCGCGCCGCCCCGGAGCCGGCGCCGGCGCCCCCCGCGCCCGCCGCGCCGCCCGCGCCGCCCGCGCAGGAGCCGCTCAGCGACGCGCAGAAGAAGCAAGTCAAATCCACCATCGACCTGTTCCTCATCGTGCACGATCTCGACGATATCGTGGTGGAGATCAAGCAACTGTTTCCGCCGCAGTTTCACACTGCTCTCGTTGCGGAAATATTGAATGTTGTTCTCGAAAAGTAAGTACTGGACGCTTGATCGCTTTTTTTTATATAAACAGCCTGTGTAAGAGCGGACGAGCCACCTGACGTGGTTGATAGTTACTGTCGCTCATGATAAGTAACAAAGGCCTTTTCCTGCCAAGAATAAGTACTGGCTCTCAATCTCTCTTTTAGCATAGCCCACTGACATTTTTTTTTTTTTCAAGATTGAATCCAATGATACCAGATTCAGAACGAAAGCGTTTTAGTTTTATCACATAACATGGCCATTGTTAACGTTTTTCAGGGCTGCCAAGGAGGTGTATAACATCGCTAAAACAATGTTGCACTTGGTATCAACTGGAGTTATATCGCCGGAGAACTACGCATCCGGCCTCTGCGAAATACTTGAGTTTGCTCCCGACCTCTATATCGACATACCAATGCTCTATGAGTACTTAGGAAAATTCCTTGCGCCACATATCGAGAAAAAGGTGTGCTATAGCGATCATCAAATCCAAAACTGAACACCCCTCACTAAAAAACGTGTGATATGCAATATTTTTTGTTGTTTTTGTCGTTTAATTTACTTGAGACTGGAGGGGCGCTCAGTTTTTGACTGGACAATCTTTATTATCCTGCTACAATTGATTTCCTTTATTTTCAGCATATCACATTTGTACAGACCCTAAAGCTCTGTGAGCATGTTATAGCGGCAAATCATGGTCACTTGATACTGAAGGCCATATTAAAAGATTTGAAGGAGAGCATGGGCCCTTCATTCGTTAAAACTAAATGGCAGGAATCTGGTCTACAGTTGAAGCAATGGATGAACGAGGATCAAGTAAGTTCAAACATTAATTTTATAAAAAAATGGTTGCCTGTTAAGTCTATTTACAGACGATCATTTGACGTGATAACTTCATAAGAGAAAAAAAAAGAAATTAACACAAAAACGCAAAACAAGTTGTCGCGTATTCAACATTTGTTATAAACAGTAGCAGAACTATTCTAACTGCTATCTCTGACGTCACGCTCTTACGTCCCGCACTGACGTCATCGGAACGGGTAACTTTTCCGTGCGCGCCTATCAATTTATAAGACTTTATCACGTCATTAACATAATGTAAAACGGTACATGCGTAAGCAAAACGAATCGTTTCTCGAATATTGGACGCGGGCATAAGGGTGTTAACATTGTGTACAGGTGGAGAAGTGGCTGGAGGAGAACAAGATGCAGTTCCTGGAGGGCGGCGACGCGGGCGACGAGGCCAAGCGGATCCTGACGCCGGCCGAGACGCAGAGCAAGCTGATGCAGCTCATGGACTCGGACGAGAGCTGCGACTGTATTCGCGGATGGGTGCAGGTATGATACAACTATTTACATATACATATATAAATGTATGTTCCACTTCTGTGATTGGATAGTTATTTACCGCTAACTTATAGTCGGATACTTACGAACAAAGAATTGGGTAAAAAAATCATTACTCTTTTTTAACGGCGATATTTATGAATCGAACAAAAATATAGAAGACGTCTAGGAAATAAAATACATGATAAAGTTACATTGCATTATTTTCGCTTTTTTGTTAAATTATTTGTTGACCCTACATACATGCGAGGTCCAAGATTACAGGAGTTTACCTTTAGTATCACTCTCAGAACATACATTTAAACAGGCCCTTTTAAATTGTGACAATGTGAATATTTAAAAATTAATCTAATATGGATCCATCCATATGGATGTATCCAAGTTCTCTTACTGTCCATGATCTTATAAAAAGATCTTGATCTAGATATTTTTTATGTCAAGTTTACAAGGTTGCACTTGTTATTCACTCTTTAAGATACACTAGACTTGAATATGGCATTTTGTCTGTTATTGTGTCGCTCATTCGTTATGCATTCTCACTGCAAACTGATTTTATGAATTTTGCAATCGTAGGTAGCAGAAGATTTTGTGCTGCTTGCTATATAAGTTTTGTTAGGAAATTTAAATAATAAATATGTATTGATGTTTGACATTGTAAATGCAGTGAGTGGGATTCCAATTTACATACATATGATTAGTTCTGACGTCAATGGTTTCAAAAACAGAAGAACCATTATGTTTGCAGAGCATTTTTTTATTTCATATATAGGCAGTGTCCGATATACATACTGAAAGGTATAAAAAATATAAAACCCACTCCCCAGGGGAAAACTTTTAGTTGTGAACTTTTTTCTAAGAGACATTTTACTATCAAATCATTATTCATTGTGATTGAGTATCGCTTATAAATAGAAATGCAGATAATGTATTGTTTTATTTCAGGACAACCTGGGCGTATCATCCCGCGAGGATTGGTTTATGCGCGCGTTGATTCAAGCAGTTTTCGAACACTCCCTGTCCAATGTGGAGTCGCGCGAGACCCCGCATTTCTCACAGGAGCGCATGAACAAATATTCTGGACTGATTCACGAATTTGGTGAATCGAGACAGGCGCGCGAGGCTAGCTGTCTTCTCGGCATCCAGCAACTGATCCACAAACTAGAGCACCCCCAAGGTTATTCACACCCTTACGTTTGCGATCACTCATTAGCTGTACACTCTGCCTTGCCACTGGGTTCACTTTCATCGTGTCCCATTGAAATTTATGCATATTATCACTTCACCCCCGTTCTTTTTGTAATTAGAGTCCCTGAAGCCCAACCTACCTTCTAACATTACTAATTTTTAGATTTAACGATGAGCTTGCACAGACAGAAGAGCGTTTAGCTAAACTTAAATGTCAATGATTTATATAGTTTTATCTAGTAGGGATACAAGTGCTATTGAGGGAACATAAGGACAATGGTCCCTCTCTTTAAAACGCCCTTCCAGAAATTAAAAATTATTTATTTAAAAGTCACTTTATATTGGTGTATCATATACATAATTAAGTTGACCTCAGGCTACATAAACATTTATTTTGTTTTCTTTAAGATAATTTTGTTTGTTTATGATTATCATGTTTTGACAAAATATATAAAGACATGCGCCTTTTCAAATAAAATGGAGCACTTATCAAATGAAGGAGGTCGCTATTTTTAAATAATGACTGCTTACTAAAATTAATTATTATTATACTAACCCAAATATCAAAATAGTTACTAAATCAATAACAAAACCAATAGCTTAACTATAATTATCTAACTTGTCTTTAACTCGTTCACAAGTAAGACTTGTTTCGTTGTTTAGCTATCCTTTATATCTATTAAAATACTTTCTAAATACCCCTTTCTCGTCGACGAGTAAATTTTTAACTAATAGAAACTGTCCTTTTATATTGAGATATTCAGTGTGATGTAAAATTTATACTAGTAACGCCCACTCGCTTCGCGTCAGTTTAATTAATGTTTAAGTCTTAATAGCCTTCCTCATAAATAAGGTTATCATTTTCTTTGGTAAAATGGTGGTAAAATGTCATTAACAAAAATATTAAATTAAATAGTTAAAGCAAAACCGACACTATAACACAAATATCAATAAAAATATAAATATAAACAAAATAATAATACTTTTTTGTCTTTATTTTCAAGATACAACATCAATGCATAATATTTGTATCATTTATAGCTCTTTACAACAAAGAAAAACGTTTTTTGCTCTCCTGTAAAATCGTATTTTTTGGATAGTGACAGTAATGGATTAAGGGTGCGATATGCATTTTTTTAAATCCGATTGATGGTTAGATGGATCAGTGCCTCAAAACAAACAAAAACGTTTTCATCTTTATTATATTAGTTGATCTGTTTTGATACGCTGACGTGAAACAAGACCTCTTAGCAATTGTGCAAAACATATTACTCTAAATGCACTTCTGTCTGACACTTGCTGTTCCTGCTAGTTCAAGTTAACTCAACTTAAACATAGTAAATTTGTCCATGTCACCGTGGTGCAAATGAATACCCATAGCAAACACCTTAGGTTTGGCAATGTTAATTTTTGCCATTTATTCTATCTCATTACAAATAATTTGGAAAGAAATTGGTTCAAAAACTTTATTTTAGTTCACAGTCATAATGTGAAAGTAGATAAAACGTATCGCTAATTTTGACGCTCAATTAACTTGTACATTGAAAGGAGCCAGGTCGAATTTAGAATTCAATGAAATTTTTTCGTTTCATTACATAATATGCTTAAACATTGTTGCCACGTAATAGAGAAATGGTTAGTTAGATTAGTCCCCATAGTCCCCGCCCACAAATAAAATTATCTTTTTTTTTTAAGCTTTATACGAATCATCATCATCTTCATCACTATACCTATACCTACACCACCAGTCTTCAGGAAAGCTTTATATTATTATATTTATCTGCTAACCACTAAATGGGTTATGCATTTTTTAAATAAGGTGTTTGCGAGGTGTTCGTTTGTATCATGGAAACTGATCACCACTTTAATTGCTTATCATTTAACTTTCCAGATCAATTTGTTGGACATTCATTTGTGAATCCATTTCCACAATTCCATTCCCGCAAAAAACTCGCCGTGCCATCCAGAATGACCTTTATATTAGCTGAACATACAATTCTATACGGCTTTGAAATCATAAACATCCTTTACCATTTACATGGTTACTTTTGATTCAGTATTCGTTCAATATGTAAATATTTATACAAGTTGAATAATTTATTTTAAGCTTTTAGCATTGGTAGAGTCACGGAACAATTACCATATATATACATATCCTATATATGTACGATATTCCAAAATAATCTTTCGATTCAGACATGAAATGTTAATAATTGTATTTCGCGATATAAAGAATCAAGTAGAAAGTTTTTGTAAACAATTCGTTCACAGGTAACAATTAACATAAAAAAACCCTCGTGTATACTAATAAATAAACTAATTTTACTAACCATAATAGATTTTTGTATTTAACATATCGCGCTTTCCAAACATTGCAGTGAGGGCAGTTTGTTTTGATTGTTTTATATGAAATTAATATGTTATGTTGAAGAGACTGGCCTCACTGACCATGTAGACCACCGGCCACACAGCCACACACCGTCTGTGTGGTCGGTGATGTTGACTAATCCTTACCATTTTTCCATCTACTTCATTTCATCAGTTATTACTAACATCAAGCTGGCAGAACAGATTCCTGACGAACTGAGTTATCATTTAAATATATATATGGCTATCATAAAATAATTTAAGTACACATAATAGGGTATTTGACACCTTTTAGAAAAATAACTCAAACTGTTCAATATAACAATACTTACATTAAGCAGTTTGCTTAATTCTTTGTAAATATCTCTATTTTCTATGAAAATGACCATCAAAGTTTAAATGAACAAAAAAGCCGCCAAAACGCTAATACGCCATTTTAAATAGGTTATGACGTCACCTGCCCCCCTAACATGCGCACCACGAGATAATTATCTCTACCCATTATCTCGTCTTTTTTCTCTATGTCTACCGAGGCTAACATGGTTGCACACGTGAATCATCTCGTTACGTCAAAAGTAGAGATAAAAGTAATTTTTACTTATGTGGTATTTTTCTCTACGAACACTAACATGGCAACCTAATTTTGTCATATTTTATCGACTTTTGACATTAACAAAAGAGATATTTCTCTTCCTTAGTTCTTGTTGACGAGATAGCTGTTGGACGATAAAAAAGTGATCGAATATTTATTCTCTTTATTACAACAATGGCCGTTCCTTATTATAATCATTTAATAACCCTTTATGAGGAGCGAGAGGCGCGGAAAATTCAACGCAGACATATTCGGGACGTCTGCGACCCGTTTGATTTAGGGGATGGAGAGTTCCAATCCCTTTGGCGGATTTCAAAGCCGATGGCCCTTTAATTTAGGTTTCACTCCTAGTAAAGTACACTATATTATCCATATCGCCAAATTAATTTATAGGTACTTACGCTTTTTTTGGACGATTTTCCATTTCAATTTTTTAATTCTTCCTTATATTACTGCTAACTGGGCACACAAGGCAGAGACCACTATAAAAAATTACACAAGGCCCTTCGCCAACAATCCGGGGTTAAGGGTCTGTACTCTGTGTGTAGAAGTAGATGGAGTCGATCTTCGATGAAGGAGTCGAAGGAGAAGCAACGTCAAGCTCAAATAGTCAAATTCAATCATTAAAGACGTCACTGTCATAAAAACGTCATTTTTAAATGTCCGATAAGAAAATGAATGAACGAAATCGATGTTGCAACATAAGAATATCAGATTATGTTGTGAAACGGCAACATCGGTTTGTCTACTCGACATACCCAAGTCTTCGACGAGAAATTAGTCTCTCGTAGCGTGCATGTTAGGGTAAACGAGAAATTTGTCGACAACGACAATATCTCTGTCTCTCGTCACGACATATGTCGCGTTGCGCATGTTAGCCAGGCTGGTCAAATAACCATACTAAGCTGTCAATGCTGTCATTGCGTATAGTAAGCATTAATAGCAAGTGACGTCATTCAGCCAAACCGCGTGTTTTCGATCACGTGATCAAACATGAAAAATTCATCGATTCGATTTTTAATAAAAATCCAAATAATTTTAAAATAATGTGTAGGCTAAATTGGTTTAAAAAAATATATACTTTTAAGCTAACAACAGTTTGATCTATATTTTCATTGTAGTCAAATACCCTATTAAGACATTCGCTGTAGCGATCGTAATTTTCCATGGAAAGCAATACGTATACGTGCTCCTCAGCGAACGTGTTGATAGTAGCTTTTCGTCAAAATTAATTCTTTGGTTATTATATCAACTGTAATATTCGATTATTATTAATATCTACTGGTAATGTTTTAGTGGGACTATAATGCTAGAAAGACCTAAAAGGTTTACGAAATAGACAAGGCCATAGTCAGTAAAAATTTACTTTTCCTTGCCTGTCGTAATTAACAGAACCATTCTATATTCAATAATACAAAAGGCAAAAGTGAATGAGTTAAGTTACAAATTAAATAAAGTATTTGTTGTTTTCTCATTTAGTTGGGATTTTGAAATATTATCAGAATTAAAGGAAATCGTGGCGCACCATTTCACTGGTAACATTCTTTTACGAATTAGTATTTAATGGAAGTTAAATTTATTTATTTATTCAAAAGGTTCGGCAACAGTTGATGCACGAAAAATAGCACTTGAGTAATACAATTACATTAAATATTAAACTACATGCACAACCTATAATAGGCAAACACCGGATGTAAAAAGTATCAAAAAAAAAATACAAAGGCGTATTTAATTTAAGTTAAATTCATCGTGCCAGCATAACGAGAACATGTATAGAAATTGTGAATAGTATAAAACTGACGACACATCTATATTTCATCGATTAGCGTTTGTGAAGCAGTGTTGTATCTTAGGCAAGAGGATCTGACATGAGGACATGACACTGAATCTTGAGTTAGTATCAAATAGTCAATATTATTTTATTATAAATTTATTGCTATATTTTTTAATATTAACAGGTCTTGTGTTGCCTTGCATATGAATAGGCTAGTTGACTAATTTTGAAAAACAAAATCATAGTTTGCCAAATTGTCTAATTTAACTGAAATATTAATATTTCAGTAAAATACAAACTGTAACATATTTTATATTTTTATGAACTATTTGACGTTTCCCCAAAGAAACGCGTCAAACTGTCATGGCGACTCGTGTGACGTCATATGTTGCAAAACGAAGAGCTGTTTGGTTGGGCGGAAAAACCGATGTCAAGTTTGTTTAGTTTTGCAACATGTGACATACCGCGTCGTATTGGCGTTCGCCGTCACGTGACTAGTGACTGTAATATCGGAATTTTATTTCTCAAAAATATTAAAATCATGATTTATTTAATCAATTAGATCGATTTTTCGCATTTGTAAATATAAAGCTACCATAAAAAATAGAAATCTTTAAAATATTTTCTTACTGTCAACTACCCTATTGAGTTAGTGATGCTGTTTATGGTTTATGTCTGTTAAATACTTGTCATACCTAGCCACATTATGGTCTACTAGATTAAAATAGGTTTTGTCTACACAAGTAACACAGCATGGAGCGTGGACGAGTCATCGTGGCCAAATCTGCTGGATTTGTAATAATTATATATTTTTAATAGAGTTTAGTTTTTTGGTTTATGAATTTAGTAAAACCGGGTTAAGGAAAATTCTCAATTCTAACATTACAAGACAAGTGTTAAAGCTGAACTATAACAAAATTTAAGTTATGAGTTTGAATCTACGAATGGGTCTGTCTGGATACACACAAGAACTCTGGTTACTAATTTGATTTAGTTGTCGATTTGATACATCATTAGTTTCTAGATAAATGTCTTGCACATCTTCCTCATTCTGTGGTGAAAGTTTTATATGGTTAAACTATTGTTCGCTTTAGGTTTATTTTGCTTTAAGACAGACAGCATATTCTACACTTCACAGCAGAACACGAATATGTAGATATGTTTGTTCAAAATTTATAAAACATTACGATACTATATTCAGCCCCTCTTAAGCCTACACAAGCGTTCTATACTACAATTTCGTTTTGCATTGCACTGGGCACTAACTAATCATGCCGATTTTTAAACACATTTCCCGGGCCGAGTGTTCGTGACTGGTTTCCCCGGACAGTGACGTCTTCACGCTGCTTCGTGTGGTAAACGCCATCCACACTACTTGTATTGTTGCAGTCCGAGTGATTATGTTGGTTACATAATATCCAACGTGGATATCGCTACCGACAGCGGTGGCGGTACCGCGCATATCTGGATAGGCCTTTAGCTACTAAATATATCAGAAGTAATTAACCCCATCTTTTAATTTTATCTTGATCCAAAGCAACAAGTATTTAAATAGCGCCAATTTGTAATGGCATTCGTATTTTTCAGTACTTAAGTATATGCCACTGTGGATGGCTGTTCTCTAAAATGTTGCACCTAAAGCTAGCCTAACACGCTAGTGTTACCTGACAGGTTTTCCTGTACAGTTGAAGTTAGCAGGTAGAGTTGAGTTTGCGTGTTTAACTGATACAGGCAATTCTGTACGGTTCAACCTAGCTTGTATGACTAGCTTAAGGATTGTTGTTGCAAAGATCCCGTCCCGTTGATGTTGTTTGAGGCACACGGTCTTCTAGTGTTCTTCTAGGCACTATACCCTGTACACTGTTGGATTGCGTCAATAAGTTATTAGGCTGGTAATATGATTACTCGCATGTTCTCACTGACTTCTGACTTTAGCCTTACTATATCATATTTTATCATCATATTGTATTGTATGATAATTAATATTATTTTTTTGTTTTAACCATTTTATACACTGACTTGAGCCTCATTCTTTACATCATATTCTATTCTATGATAATTAATATATTTTTTTTGTTTTATCTGTTTTATATATGTTTATTTTGTCTGTGCAGGATTAACCTTGGAAATATTCCAATATTTACATGAACAATACATTATATCGGTGGAAGGATTCATCGCGTGGGAAGTATCAGAAAAGGAACCAGAGGGCAAGGGTGAGTATCAATGAATAGGAAAACACGGCACTAAATACGTGAGCTCAACATATTATAAAACTAATGTATCCCGCCGAGTCTGTCTTTCTGTATGTGATGAACTTAAAAACTACTGAACGGATTTTCAAGCGGTTTTCACTAATAGACAGAGGGATTCGTGAGGAAGGTATGGGTTTACATTAAATTATTACAGTTTTTTGTAAATTGGTGGAAAAATGACGAAAACTGCTGAGAATATCGAAAAAATTCGGAGCTTTCAGCGAAAACGCTGCCTAATCCCTTTGAGATACATAATTATTATTATAACAAAACTTTGTATGGGTGGAATATAAAAGAGGTTTATACGTCTACAATAAAGTCCGCGATGGCATATGTCTATCTTTTAAGGATAGCTATCTTTTAAGGATACCCATTCTAAGTTTTAAAAAAATGTCCCGTACTATGTGGTAATTGGAAAGCTATTAAGAGGAATACAGTATTATTCCTTATCGACGGATTTTATTGTAGACCAATAACAGAGGAACATTCCACTCGTACATTGTTTTGTTATATTTCAAAGGGATTATATATACATTGTTTTGTTATATCTTAAAGGGAAAGGCAGCGTCTTCGCTGGAAGCTCCCAGGCGGCTTGATTTTTTCAGACTTTCTCAACTGTTACCAATACAATACAATTTCAACCAATTTACACAAAACATTTTATGTTTTATACAAATAAACCTTGAAACCTCTTGAATCACTCTATCTATTAAAAAAAAACCATCAAAATCCGTTGCGTAGTTTTAAAATCTAAGCATACATGGGGATAGAGACGGGAAGCAACTTTGTTTTATACTATGAATAGATCATAATATCTACATACTTCTAATTATATTGTATATTCAATGCCTCTTTTGATTGCTAAATACTTAGTTTTTAGTAATTTACGAGCTGTACCCGCAACTTCGTCTGCGTGGAATTTAATAAATAAATCTAATATATAAGTAGCCTAAGTTACTCCTTTTCCCGTCCCGTCCAAATTGGTCCATCCGTTCCAGAGATTAGCTGAAACAAACATACAGATAGACTGACAAAAATTGTAAAGAAATCTTTTTTAGGTATATGTACCGCGTAATACATCCATATACATTTAGTAAAAAGCGGTTATTTTAATATTACAAACAGAAACTCCAATTTTATTTATTTGTATAGATTATAACATCCGGACGTATTCAATAGCCGCAATTTGTGTCCGCAGCGGTGATGCTGAAGGCGTTGACCTCGTTCTTCACGAACATCAAGGAGGCGGACAACGAGGACTCGTGCAGCGAGGACTGACGCGGGCGGGCCGCCGCGGCCGCGCGCGCCGCCCGCGCCGCCGCGGCCGCCGCCGCCGCCGCCGCCGCTGCCCCGCCCGGCGCGCCCTACGACATGTTCTACATATTCATCTACTGATACCCGCCCGCGCGCGCCGCCCGCGCCCCCCGCCGCCCGCGCCGCCGGCACGCACGCCAATAGACTCGTGTGCCGCTTATAGTGATGTAGCTCCTCGCTCCTCGCGAACCTCCACGAATTTCGCGCGAACGACACCACGTCGCCGTCTCGCAGCCGTTGACGCGACTGTTTTCGATCGACCGATACGACGTCCCGCCCGCATGCACGTCTTGAACCACTCGAATTTCGTCATGGACGTGTGTTGCGTCGTCTGGGAGGCGTTTTGAATTGCCGGTTTGGGATCCGTTCGAAATTGCAGCTGCGTGTGTTACCCGTTGCGTACCAGGCGAGAGACCTGTGTCTCTGGTACGTTGTATATTGTTCGCGTATTATAAATATAGTGCGATGGTCGTGGACGCGACGTATGGACGCTTAGTGTCGCGACTGCGTGCCGATCGTTCGGTGTGAAATTCGCTCCTTGTGGATATAATCGTTGGTCATAAGTTCGCTTGCGCCGGCCCGCTCCCCTCTATTCCAACACAACTCATTATCAAGTCCGATGTCGGTAGACTCGACAGAGACTGACGACACGCTTTAAAATTTTTAGTGTTAATATTATAATTTACGAAAACGTCCAAGAGATTCTAACAGTAGTGAATTGTATTGAGTGAATGCAATCAATCGAGGGAAACGAGAGGAACTGACCGGCGACCTGTGAACACAAGCATTTTATAGTCCCCTCCCATATAGGTCATTATAATTATATTAACATTGCATGTATTATATAATATATATTTATAAATAATAAGTCTATTCGTTTTTACTATATAAAGACGAAATAGCGAAGATAAATAATTATGTTGGAAGTGGCGCAATGCGCGCGTGTTAAATGTCTAAAGTGCGCGAGTGTCAGGAACTCAGTGCGATTAATGAGCGATTTGACTACTTTTCAATTGCAAACGGCAATCAAAAAGTAACATCATAAAATATGATAATAATATAAATGTATAGTGTAAAATAATTAAACAACCTACGGACATCCCATAATTATGCCGTTCACCTTTACAAGCCTTCAAAATAAATATTTTACATACAATACACAGTTTGTTAGATAAATATACAAGTAGTTATTGTTATACGCCCCGTAGCAGATAGTGACGTCCTACCAGCTGCCCCCGTCGTATGACCGTACGAAAAACCACTCCCTACTTATCTAGGTACTATATTTATTGAAACACCACTTACTCAAGTACTTTAATTACGTTGTAAGTAACGGCGGGCCGCCACAGAGCGCAGAGGTCGCTCCTGCCGCGCGTCGGACGTTACGGTATATAGTTTAGGGAGTAAATGTTTAAGTTGTAATTTATTCGGTATAGGTAGTGACGCGTTGTTGAAAATTATAATAAAGTGAGCCGGGCGGCCGGCCCGGGCTATAGTTATAATTATATTATCGAGAACTGGTGGTTTGCGCCTTGTTTGTAATAAATAAATAACTCCTAAATTAAAATGATGAAATGTTTAAAAAAGTTTATTATATTTCGTAATGTATAAATATCGAACTTATGGTTTTACATAGCTTTAGACAGCTTATCACGAACTGATATAATCTAATCTTAATGTAAAAAAATTATGGTATGTACTATGGTTATAGTTTTTCATTATAGCATTCGAAGCAAACATTTCATTATTTATCAAATGTTTTGATATAACTACTTGAATATTTTCGTTTATGGTGAGCACACCAATGATGACGACCTTACTTTTTAGATTTACCGTTTCACTAGGATCTATTGTCATGGAGTTATTTTAGTAATATAGACGAAATGTATTGGAATGACTCAATTGTTTATAATCAACATGATTGTTTGCAGAGAGAATGTATTGTTGTAACAAAGTTTTAAATGTTAAGTTCGCTCTGCACCTGATTATTTGAATTGTTTATACAAGTTAGTTGTTAACATTGCTTAGCTAAATTTTATGTTATAATGATATATTTGGATCCCATGTATAGGATCGCACTGGATTTACAGTATGTATCTATTAGTAACAATTACTGTTAGTTTGTAACTATTTGTATTAGTTATGTCCTCATTCGTCAGAGATTGCGCCCGCGGCGATCGCTCCCTTCCGCTACTGAGTTTTATTTTATTACTTTTATTCTGTCAGTTACTCTGTATGTTATGTAAATAAACTTTTTATGAAGAAACTAATTGCGTCATTTAATTAATTCCTTAATAGCATTACAGGGACTTCCTGTTGAGTAACACTCCATTATGTAACATGGTCACAAAACATCTTTGTGTTAAGGGTTTGGGTAAGGTTAATTGGCACAAAAAAGGCATGTTTTTGTGATTTTTTTTGACGACACAGTTCAAATCTCTAAGCAGCCATGGCACATGAAAGTATGACTTTCGTAGAATATCGTGAAATACTTTCTTTCGTGCTGTAAAAAAAATATAACCTAATTATCTAGTGCAACACGTTCCATTTCCGGTGCCGCTATATTAATATTGATAGCAATTATTAAATATTACAAATAAATGTAATATTTAATAATTGCTAGTGAGTTAAGAATAATCGCAATATTAAGAATCCTTCAAATTAAAGTGTATCAAAATGTATTTGCTACTTAAAAATAATATGTACTGACGGCGGCCATATTGAAATATAGGAATAAAAGCGGGTTGACTTGATCTTCATACAATAATTAAAACACGCTTTCTTTTTTTGAATTTTATTGTTTATTAACCTTTGTAAATACCAAGACAAAAATCTATATCTAAAAGAATCATGATATCATGAAATTCGCCAAGCAGAGTGGTTACAACGTCTCTCCAGTACTTCCGACGGGCTTCAGCGTCTTGGATCTGAATGTTGATTTGTTTTAATTCTGAAAATAAAAATTTATATTAGATTTAGGTACCGACTTTTCATCGTCACCATTTTAGAGGCCCGATTTGAGGTTATGATTACATTAATAAACGTAATCTAACCTTGTATGACCGTCTTTAAATGAACTGGAATAATTGTTTGCCTAATACATATAATTTGTGGCCTAATATAGTTGGACTTATAAATCCACTGTTAATTCTTGACGACTAGTTCTACACCATAATTGTAGACAAGACAAGACACCAATTTTAGCATGATTACCTAACATACCTACATATAAGTAAGCCTAAAATGCCTCTTATTTTCCACGGCAGATTCTTCTCGTGTTTTTTTTCTTTCCGAAACCTTTCATCCAAATTGGATGTCCGTACCATATAACTATTTTCGCTCTCCGGTAATTTATTATTATTATTACACAACGGAAAATTGTTTTTTGCAGTTTTTGCAGTACACCCCAAATAGGTACCTACATAATGTAACAAAATAAGTATATTGGCAATCATTATTGATAATAGTCAGTCAGACAGCTAACACTTACTATCGCAGACCCCACAGGCAATGATGTGCAACATCCTCCTAAGGTCTACTTCATCCTCGATGACACCCACGTAAAAGAACCGCACGAGCCGTGGCATCAGTTCGAAGACTCGTCTCAACGGGAACGCACTCCTACGCCACTGATGGATGCTGACCGTCACTAAAGTAAAACAACAAAAGTTACAAATACCTACATACATAATTATAGGATTTTATGGAATATAGGTAGCAAACGAGTATGCAGCACCACTCTACTGCATCTAGCGCTGCTGCCCATGACAACTGTGACCGACTTAGAACAAAACTCTAATGTAGTCCGGTTAGGAGACTGTTAAAACATCAGTTTGTTAGTAAGTAGGTGCATCAGTGTGAGAGATAGGTAGTCCTGTTAGCTGCTGCCATAGTCCAGTAATTGTTAGTAAGAATCTTGTTCTGATTCGTTCACAGATGCGTTGCTACCCTTGAGGACTGAGATGGTCGCCAGTGTAAAATGTCACGATCGCCCTTATAATACCGTTAAACCTATCTAAGTAGATACTTGTAGGTACACCGCGTAGTATACGTGTTTAATTGCCTAAGTACTTCATCAACCGTGAATAATTCTTAAGGTACGATCAGGCTGCAGAAGGCATCGTTTGGGTACTAAGTACCGACCCAAATTCTGCATGTTAGATGGACTTCTCAGCCTACAGGAGTGCGCACATTACACCAACTCGACGTCAACTCCACTCCGACTCCACTCCGTTTCAACTCCGACGTTCCGTTCCGCGATCAACGCTTCATCGACGTCAACTCGACTCCGTCTCCACTCCGTTTCAACTCCGACGCTAGTTACATTACGTCATGTCGGTCGACGCGTGGACAACTCGTCTACGGTGAGTCGTCAACGCAACGTCGACGCGTTGGTCTCGAAACGGAACGGCTATGGGTGTAGGGCGAGCCGTACAGGGCTTTTAAGTATAAGTTCGAAATTCAACCTTACATTCAAAGATATAAGGCTCATAATTGAATGTTAGCTTTGTCAAGGTTTTAGTCGCGTTCTCGTCTGTCGGTCGTGGAGTCGTTGTAAAGTGCGCACTCCTTACAACCTACAAGACACGTTGAGACTACGAAACAGCTTCAGTTGTAGAATTCTACCATCCCGTGATCGAAGATTTAGATATACTTTTTTGCTTATGTATAAATGGTAATGATTAGGTAGGTATTTATTCTCCACTAATCCGCACTGGAGCAGCGTGGTGGAGTACGCTCTATGCCTCCTCAACAATGAGGAGACAAGAGAGCCGTGCTCAGAAGTGGGCCATCAATGAGTTAAAGCCTGGTATTTATTATTTATTAAACTTGCATAAAACGATCATCCAAGTGGCAACATAATAGGTAGGTACCATCGAGATATAAGTACTAATTAGTACTTAATAGTAGGTACCTAATCTACCTATCTAATAATAAAACCTAAGGTACAAATAAGTTATTACTTACTTTTTTATGAAATTGTGTCTCAAACCTCGCATGATAAGTGAGTGATTTTCTACTGTCCTTTTGAAGTTTTAAAAAGGTTCTTACCAAGAGTATTCGCGTAGTGATAAGCCAGGTGTCGCACGAAACAGCTCAAATCGGAGTGTTGGCGTTGCCCCAAGTCCAAATCGATGCCAACCTGAAGGTGAGTTTCCCGGAGAGGTATGCTGGGTGATAGGAAACGTCTGACGGTATCGTAGTCTCCGATGCGAACTGAAGGTCCAAACTTAAGTATGTTAACCTAACACAAACTCCCTATGAAGTGTAGTTAAACGATTATAAATAGGTACCTTAGTAAGTACCAGAAATCACTACGCTTTATTAACCTACCTAATCCAACACTAGAATGTCTAGAATGCAAGTCACAATACAAGTTTATAATTGTAGGGAGGGACGTATATATTATATTATGTGGGCTTTTACTTGCCTGAAAATAAATGATTAAATTTAAAAAAAAACCTTACTTTTGCCTATTAAAATAAAAATAATATTTGTGATGAATTAATAGTGATGAATTATTGCGGCGATTTGTGAAAAATATTATGAGTAAATTCCTTATAATAGAAGGTAATCTAAGCTTTAAGCGAAAAGAAGATACTAATTGATTAAGAGTGTTTGTGAAACTGAAACATCGTACAGAAGACCATGAGTAAGTAGAGGTCAGGGCAAGAGATGCAGACGCGCCTCCACGCTGTGTCCGGGATGTCGTAGCCGCCGCAGCCCAGCGCCGCGTCCGCACGCCCCGGGGTCTGATCTTCACGGCAGATTATCTAGTAATTATATCACAAATTTTAATTTAAAGAACTCAACAGAGAGATAATTACTTACCTACTACCTATATCCTATTAATATTATAAATGCGAGAGTTTGTATGGATGTATGACTATGAATGTTTGTTACTCTTTCACGCAAAAGCTACCGAATGGATTTTGCTGAAACTTTACATGAATATAGCTTACACATTAGAATAACACATAAGCTATAATTTATAAAGATGTAGTGTGAATTATCCAAAATATAGGTATAACTAAATCTTTGCAAACCGAAGGAATAAGTTTCCCGAAGCGAAGCGAGGGCGGGTCGCTAGTTTAATATAATTATAGAAACCTATGCCAAAAAGCTAAAGGGAAATGCCGTATGGTTTCCTAGCCGGCGTTGTTATTATTAGATTTTTATAATAAGCATAAATACGCATTATTAGCTACCTACCTACTATTGACACCCTGATTGGCATCGGTAGGCCTATTCGGATTGGATCATGCAATGCTATTTTCCAACTAAAATTATTTTATAAAACAACTACGCGAAATATTTTAGTTAAACATAAACTCCAAAAAAACCACCTGCAGCCGAAAGTGGGGTCTTTTAATGACTGGCAGAAGACTGAGCAAGGCTCCACCGCTGCCATCACCTAGATGGGAATACTCCAACGCAAGCACTCTGAGGTTACGTAGCTCTGCCAGACTTCGTAGGAAACACTGCTTGGTATCCGGCCGAGGGATATATTGACCACTGCCTGTGACACACGTAAAACCGATTTGCAAGAGTTAAGGATAAAGCTGCGTCCGTCAGAAGCCATAATGTAATGGTACCTATGACCGTTGAGCACTGGCGACCCGATTTTCTGCACACACCAAGTTATATCGCATTATTAATTGATAGCAATGATTAAATATTAGATTGACGGCGGCCATATTGAAAAATATAGGAATTAAAGGGGGTTGACGTGCTGAACGCTTATTTAATTGTTAGGATTTATTAAATACTCATGTAATATTATCAAAGGTTCGAAAAAGATTTTGCTCTCCAAAGGTGGGATTTTTGTCAAGTATTATCTTAGCATCGTGTAAAATAAAATCAAGCCTCCTTTATTATACGAAACAGTATATGTATTGGGAACAGTTGTCAGTTGGAAGTTGGAACCATCGTTGACCATAACAATATTGACCTTAGAAAACCGGAATGTTAACAGTAACTGGGTAACGACATCGAATTGTTAAAACGTTAATAAAGACTTTCTTTAAAACCAGGCTGCTCGTACCTACCTGATGTAGATTTAATGTAGTTAGTTACATCATTATAATTATTATTAGGTATGTGATAATAAAATTTTATGTGTAGCTAAACCGTAAACAGAAACGTGATAAGCGCGCAAGATACTACCTCGTATGAAGGAAAACATAATTATACCGTTATTCTTCCTGATTAGGTACCGAAAATAAAGTGTACTTAGCTGGTTGTATTGTAATTTTTAATATCAGGTGGTCAACTTTTGCTCGTTACCAATAAAATATTAGACAAAAACTATTTCATCTAAAATATTGCACAAAATGAGAAAAAAATGTTGAATGAACCAGTTCTACCTATTTATCCGATAGGGGCTGTGTTTATAATTTATCAAACTCTAATACAGTAAAAGTGTGTTTTAGTTTGTAATATTAAAATTTTCATTGATGAATAAATAAATGGTGTTTGTATAGGGGCCCTAGCCACAGGTAGGAAATTTGTATCTACATAGTAAATAGTAAAAGAGGTTTTTTAACGAACTTTTTAGACAATATTAAAATAAAATAATTAGGAATTTTAAGAGTTGCTTTCCTCCATATTTATAAATTGCCGATGTGCTTCTGGGAAAATCGCCGTGGCAGTCTTGTTTTCGATCGTTCTGTACTGAAAGTTGGGAAGATGTCGGCGAGCTTCCTCTACTGTGTCCTGCAATCTTGCAACGCCCACTGCTGGAATCCCGCCAATCTCCTGCCGACATTCTTCCACCAAGATCTTTATATCGTCTTCATTCATCGGGGTGATGCATTGAGAAGCTTTTTCAGAGTGACGTTTCAGTTCGCCATCAATGCGAAGGAGCCGCTCCTTACTAGAATTTGTGCGCCAAGGTCTATTGGGATCTGCTCCAGTAAGGACAATGTTACCTGTACTGGCTCTTTTAGCTCTGCAAAATAAAAATGAAGCTTTTTAATTTGGTACATTAGGTATAATGTTATATTTTCAAAATAAAAAATCTTATCGAGTAAGTAGATCTAAAATGATTCACATTTTCTATGGAAAATAATAGGAGAACCTCATCATCATATCATTATATCAAATTCGTTAAATCCAAGTATAAAAATCGTTAAATCAAAGCAAAATGAGCCCAAACACAAAGAGGTTTGTAAAAACGGTTGAAGAATTTTACTGTCGATCACATAATTTCATCATTAATTTCGTAATCAAGTAGAAATTATCCCAATATTCTATTGTCACACGAGATTATGTACCTATACAGTCTTCTAACAATCGGTTCAGTAGAAGCAGTAGACGGTTTCACCAGATTTTAAACTAAGCCATTTATGCAGTACCTAATGTTAAACAAAAATCATACTTTTTGCTTTCAGATAACAGTTCCTTTAATTTCCTTTCGTTTTCTTCTAGGAGCTGTTTGTCTGGTACGTATGGGTTTTCAGTTACCTCGGGGCAATCCATTTCCTCTGCTTCTATTTCTGATCCAAATTTACGCTGAAACTCCTTTACTAATCCAATGCTACGCTCCGATATTTTAACATCCGGGACTTCGAGGCCCTGCAGAAGCTTAGCTAGTTTACATTTCTCTTCATCAGTTGCCATTATCGCGAACAAACTTTTAAAATAAAATGGATACCTAGTAGAATTTGATATTGCCTTAGCAACCCTGGTTACCCTGGTATCCATGACAATGACCAATATACATACAAAATGTGTCATAAATTATTAAATGCCTTCTACTATAGTGGATTGCTAAGCGATCATAACGCTCAAAATAACTCGTTTTCTACAGACAAAGGAATATTTAGAGTATTATTATGTAATCTGTGCATGTTATGAAATTGTGACACTTACTTGACGTTCATGATTTATATTTTTGAAACGAATCAAATTACATTTAAACGGCAACTAAATAATAACTTGCGATCTAGCTTTGTTTCGATTCTCTCTGTTGATTATATTTATTATAATTATTATTATGTTTGGTACTAAGTGCTATGATAACATAAATATGTAGGGTATGAAAAAGAAATTAAAAACTATAGAACGGGGATTTTTACTGCATCCTAGCCTAGTGTGATATAACAGTATAGTCACAAAACGGCTTCGCATTGACGCACAAAGAAATAGTGTCCCATATAGACCAGTGAGGTATCAGCAAAAGACAGTGTTTACTAAAGATGTTGGCGTTTCTTTATCTTTTGTACTTGTATAATAATAAGAAACTCGATCTTAAAAAGAGCTACATCGTTGTTCTTGCAATATTACTCTTTATATCCGACTTAGGCATAATCATTTTTATAGTTTATATGTATTTCAAATATTATTCTGAAAAACGTTCGCAATAAACAGTAAAGGTATACTTATTGTTGATGTTTAATATTCTGGCTACCCTCGGCTAAGTACTACCATACATGTACCTAAGTACTATAGACTGTATAGAAGCTACACTTAAATTACAATCATCCAGGCGTGGGGAATTAAGACTAGGTATGTACTAAAAGTAGATTATTTTGACGACCCTGGTAGTGTTGGTAGTGACCTGCCGGCAAAGCGAGGGGTTCCGGGTTCTATTCTCGGCCAGGGCAAATATATAGATAAATGTTTGTTCTCAGGTCATGTCATACTCTAATATTTATTTGCGTTTTCCATGTCAACCGTGACACAGGAAATCCTAATGCGGGGGTAATGAGTATGAGTGTGTAAGCGTTTTAATACTTTAATGTTATTTATTATTAAAATAAAAATTAGTTCAATAATTTCCGTTTATAGAATGTTGGCAAGATAAAGACACAGTTTCTCTCGATAAAAATAACGTATGACATCGGTGCACGAAACTCGCAGCACTAATCACTGCCATTAGAAATTAAGGAAACGATTTATTAATGTTAAATTGAGTTATACCAGTGATGTAGCTGAAGTTGATGAGGATAGGATTCTCGTTGGGCAGGAAAAACCGCCATAGAAAGAGATACTTGAGTGTATTCGCATTGAAGCAGGCGAGTTGCTGCAACAGCCGCACTCCTTCCAGCCGCCGGCAGCACAGGTTCTCAAAAGACACCAACTGGAGACGTTCCTGGTTGCTGGCGAGGAAATACTGGGGTTCAATCAGAGTAGTAATAATCTCAAATAGTCTCGAGTCATAATTACGCAATAAAAAAGGAAGCGTTGGAGATTCACTAATAATGCGGGTCCCTCGCATTCTTTATGCGTCAGTGACTTTGGTGCTGCCAAAGTTTATGCACACCGGTGACCGCTTATTATCGGGCTGATCATCTGCTTGGTTGTAGACTATTTACACAAAAATAATTAAGCCTTTTGATGATTATCAAAGGTGTAGATACGAGTATGTGCCCGGAGTGGTGTAGCGATGGGAACGTGACGGTAGCGTTAGCGCAGCAATGGACATGACGGTAAAACCTTTATTGATTTTTAAAGGTCTTCAAGTCAAAAACTCGTAAAAATGCAGAAAAAAATACATGGCGGTCATTCTAGTGGGGTACCCGGGTGCTCTATCTCTAGACTTCCGCTTGGCACTAGCTTTTGCGACACTGTATATTTAACTGTGTATTGATTAAATACAACTATATAAAATTAATAATCGATAACTAAGACAAAGTGAACCTCAAGATGTTCTGAAGGATTCTGAAGAATGTCTTTCGTTTAAAGTGGTCGAGACGCTCGATTTTAATTAACTGATCACTTATTATCAGACGATCCATTTGTAGATGATCGGCTTCCATTTTCTGTAAAAAAACGCTGTATGAGAGTATTTTAAATACACAACAACTTCGATGAAGGAAATCATTCTGAGGACAGGTTTCCTGGTCTCCCGAGAATTTACCATAAAATACACAAATGTGATTCCCTATAAGCGTGTGGTTATGTCACTCACGTTCAGTGGTCATTACGACCTGTCGATAGCCACAATCCTAAATTTGGACTAGCGTTATACTCATGCGCAACGTCCTCATGCTGACAAAATTACCATCTGGAGTAAGTGTACAAGTTGACTTAGGGCAAAAATAAGTGAACATTGAAATAATTCATATTGAAATGCAAACAGCAAAAAGTAAACATTCACGGTACTAGCTGTGAAAACTTCAAGGAATGGCCAATCAGAACCTTTAGTGTGTGCTCCAAAGATAAGTGGAACTCCTTGACGTAGCTGGCAGGGGTTAATTTGAGCGCTGTGTTGGCACGCCATAAATGCTGGCCCAATGCGCTGGGCAACCGTAATTGTGGATACTGACATGTGAACAATACTTTCTCACAATGCAGCTCTCCTAACATATAACGCTGCACATCATGGATTGACCAGAAACGAGGGTCCGTGGACCTGCGAAGGAATATCTCCTAATTATTTCGTACCAGTCTTAAGAGAAGAACTTACATACGTGCTTATCAAAACTAATTTAATTACATATTTGGAATGAGAATCGAATACTGAATACCCCCTATTAATAGGTACGTCAAGAGTCTAAAAATCATCTTGTATAATTGTTATGATCAGCTAATGTCTAGCTGACACAGAATGCCTCAAACAGCTTGCCTCTTGTAATATTATAATTCTTGTGGCACATACTACGGTATTTCTCATTTTTGATTTCTCCGTTTATTTAATGTTATAGTACCTGAGAACATCGTCATCGGGTAATGTGCCGTCGGCGCTCTCTACGTAATGCAGCCAAATGTGGGGCCGCGTGGTCCAGCTTGTTAGATCCAGGGGACTGGCTGGTGAGTACAGTTCCCGAGGCCACAGCAGCCATCGCACTGCTTCGAGGTGTCCTTCTATTTTGAGACATTTGCATTTGTCTGAAACCAGCACGGAGTTTAAATCAGGTCCAGCATGGAATAGTGTCAATAATTTTACTAGTTTATGACATGGGCATTCTTGGTAAGGTAAATTTTCTAATGGTACCTAAATCTACTCAATAAAGCCCTGATGGGGACTGGTTGACAGATGCAGACAGCGCACAGCCTGAACCAGTTCACCTAGAAGCACTAAGCTTTATAGTAGATACCTACAGCCATACATAGTATGGGAACACTAAGAAAGTAAAAATTCGCAGTCAAAAGGCGTAAAATGGGAGGTAGAAGTTTACATGCGTCTAAAAGTACTTCGGGTTCAACATTTCCAATATTTACAACAATTAAACCCTGTAAATATGCATGACTATTGCTATTCAAGTTAATCGAACCATTCCCGAGTTCTCAATTGTGTCCAACTCAAATGGATTTAATAATCTATAAGGATCCAATGTAATACGACGTTGATTTGCTTCATCTACACAAGACTCAATATAAATTAAATAAGTAGATATACCTACTTTGTAACTCGAAATCATTTGCAGTTTCGCAATTACTTAATTGCCTAGGTTGTTTTTGTTCGGTGGGTTGACAAGCAACTAACAACTAAGTACATACTATTTACTAAGATCTATTTACAGAGCCTGTCCAAAAAGCGAACTGGACATTCCCCTCTTGATTAATAGGATCCATCCGAACTAGGACAAACAAATATTGAATTGAGACAGAAATGAAGTAACCTAAGTACTACCTACGCAAGTATCTATAAAGCTGCTCACCTTCCATTACACTTTATGAAAGTAGTAAAATGTTTATATAAAAAATATATATTATTATAAAAAACTATAAAAATTGCACATTGTGTTGTAGGTACATTGGATAGATCCTCAAAGTATGTACAAAGAGAATATAAAACATATACGTAAACACTACGGATGGATCTTGTCGTTTTTGAGCTTTGTTATGACGTAGATCAAAAATGACAAAATCCATTGTATAAATTGTATCAAATTGTCTCTTTATTTTCATGTCACTGACATCAATTTTACGATTCTTATTTATGATCATTGGATAAAAATTCAAATAACGTTATTTATTTTTTTCAAAATTAATATCACAAGCAACCATCAAACACTCAAAACATTTAAAACATATTACTTAACACTACTACAGATGTCTTTGGGAGTCCACCATTCGTCAAAGTGTTCATACCGCGACGTGACCTGGGATCCTTCGTCGTTAAGGGCCTCACAGAATTGGCAATACACGTCGGAGTCGGCGCTTTCGTGCGTGTAGTGGTACGAATAATGCTTTTTCCATTGAAACATCCCTGCGTACTTATCGGGGCTATGGATAAGTTCATGGATCCTGTCCGCCAGCAGCTCCGGACTTAACTCTCGCGCATTCAGATACGACCCGTCAGGCATGAACCTAAATGATAATGAGACAGAAAATTACAATTATTCATTGGGACTTATATAAATGGGTGTGATTTTGAAGTTTTTCCTGTCTTAAATTAAATTGCCGTTGATGTCAAGTGATTGACTGGTATGTAGCAATAGAGAATCTTCATTGCAACCTGTAACTGTCCCACTGCTTCGCTCGGGTCTCCTCTCACAATGTGTGCAATCCGCACACAGATTTCATACTCCTATGAGAACAGAAGAATTCTTATGTGTGCAGGTTTCCTAACGATGGTTTCCTTCACCGAACTAAGCACTAAACAGAGAGACAAGCTGTCTTCCGTGGAAGTAAGTGATAATTACTTTCTAATAAGCGCATCATGTTTAAAAAATGACAGGTACATGTAGGCATCGAACCCAGGTTCCCTGCTCGGGAGTCCTAATTTCAAACCTCTTGGCTATCACTACTACACTGTATAGTTACCTCGAATAATTTGCTCCACCATAGACAATCGGCACAGTGTTATGTTTTAGAGCATTTAAAATCTTTTCGGTTACGTAATCCTCACTGAGGGCATTTTCAAAAGCTAAATAAAAATAATAATCACGTTCGAGCATTTTCAAGCATCTATTCATTATTTCCTTTGGGCACTGTTGCGGGCCGCAGGCGCCGTAAATATCTAATGGCAAATTGTACTTCTGTAGCTGCATCTGAATTTCGGCAACTAATTTCTCTCTGAGACTAACTGTGTTACAATTTGAAGCGAACCACGCTACAGCTTTTTTCTTAGATTTTAGCTTCAATTTTAAATCATCGTCAATACCGTTCACAGCAGTCAGGTTCTTCCAGATCGCATCCACTGCAGGTCCGATAATTTTTCCTTGTTTGTCCCTGACGACAAAGTATCTCCAAATTTTATCAGAATCTAACTTATACGTCCAGGTCCAATTGAAGTAGTCGTCCCACATACTGCTGCACATGGGATATGTGGCTGCTGACTCTATGTTCGCGTACACGTATTTTTGAGTTATGGCGCGGCGCGCTGGAAGGTCGTTGTTAGCCAGTGCTACGTGTAACTGAGGTCCGTTGAAGACAACCGCGTCGAACTCCGTGTAATCCCCCAAGAACCCTCTATTTCCCGTCACGTAGCAGTTCGTCGACGGGCATTTTTTATCGATAAACACCCTTTGCCCCTCGCCAAAGTACACAAACGGGAACTTTTTGGGATTCGTCCAAAGTAGTATGTATTTCATAATCAACCTTTCTTCGGGTTTCGACTCCTTGTTAGTCGTACTATGCATAATATTGTGTTCTATTTTCCTGTACTCTTGTTTTTCATCGAAATTATAACGATTATAAGTATTGAGAAAGAAAAATATAATAAACAGTAACAAAATGACGACGAGGCAAAAGACTTTGTTGCTAAAACTATTAGTGGATGTAACTCGATACATGTCGATAGCGGAATGTCGAAGGGTGGCAACTCGTTCGTGCCGCTGAGTATCGACAAACAATTTTAGAATAGGATTATTTACAAATACAATGCTTACGAGAGGGGAAAACAAGGTGTTCTTCGTATTAACCACTTGTAAATAAGGCGATTACAAATTGCTTAAGTTCTACTTGTATTAGGCACAACCACAACTAAGTTATGTAGTTTAATTTGTGGTTTTGTTGATCCGTTGAGAAAAGTTCTTTATCTTCTATGTTTATATTTGTGTTTTTTTTATCCGGAACATAAATGTTGTTAAAATTTGGTTATAACAATTATTACACGGAAGAAATGGTATCTACTAAGTACCTAAGTACCTACCGATACAAATTGGGTGAAGTCGAGGTTGGCTGTCAATGTTAGATAAAAGGTTTGATTCAGTTGGGATAATTTTTAATATAATCAAGGCGCTAGAATTACATTTAAATAAAACAATATCGTAATGCTATAACAATAAACTATTTATTAAAAATTATGAGTTCTGGGTAAATTTTATTATCATGGAGTTGAGTGACAATGTTTGCATTATTAAAGAAATGTACACTGACAACAAAATTTTATATCATGCTGTATTGTAGGGAGTCTCCTATTTGTCGACTAGATGCTTGGTATTTGGTACGAAACATTAAGATTTGATTAAAATATGATTACGAGCGCAGACATCTATTGTTGCATAAGGCCTTACTTTCTACAAACTTTCTATCGCTTTGTCGCGTAAAAATTGTATCCTAAGATTTATCAGATTGGTGAACATTAAGTACATTATCCTCAAACCGACACTACCCATGACTTCTCCAGACCTGTTATTGCATTTTCGGTAAAAGAATTTTATTATTAAACGTCAGAGAGTGCTATGTGCCGACAAATATGGAGACTCCATGGTTGAAGATATTCCGAAGCTTGTGTAGGTGAGTGATGAGAGGCCGAGTGTCTATCCCCAGACTTTGACGGACTGGTCCCAGGAGCAGGTGGCCAACGCGATCCCGCTGGGTGCCAGTGATATTGACGTCACCCTGTTTTCGTGAGCGGCTAGTTGACCTGTGTTAACAAAACATAGTTCAATGCCCGCTTTCTGATTGTTGAAAGTGTTCGCTTTTAGATGGCAGAATCAGATATCGTTTACATTGTATTCTTTGGTAAGGATACAACAGAAGATGGAGTGGGGTTTAACACACATTATTGCCATTTCCACATGTGTTTGTTTACCTGTGTGGGCAACTTTGAGCGTGTCCCAGGAGTGGACGGTGTTGTCGTCAGAGCCAGCCAGAAGGTAGCGGCCGCTTAGCGATAATCCTGCAAATTACAAAACAAAACACTCAATTTGGTTACCATACGATGGTTACACCATAGGTACAATTTGTACAATTCCTTAATTAAATTATAAAATGCCTCTAATACTGACCACAGCTTGTAAAACCGCTGTTGCCGGGCGGCGTGTAGTGGCCAATCTGCTGGTCACTACGAATGTCGAAGAGTCGGGCGGTTTTATCCTCAGATGCGGTTGCAAACGCTTGGCCACTGTTATGATACTGCAAGACGCAAAGACAGAAAATGTGAGTTGAAAAAAATACTTCATTATAAAACGACATCAAATATGAGGTTCTATGTTATGTGTGAAAATGTTTAGTCTTATTGTCTACAGCTTGTACCCCTCTCATTGTGAGAGGAGACCAGACTCCAGAAGTGGGACAATGAAATGAATCTATCGTTTTCGGGCATATACTTAAGTCAATGTCCTGAGGTGTCCGATTCAAATCTCTGTGAGCGTTCCGTTCTGGTAGCGCACCGTAGTGGATACGTTACTCGGCGTCACACAAAAATCTTTCGTACTTTTGTTTGAGGATAATCTACTTCCATATAGTCAGCCATGGGTGTGGCCAGCTCTCAATCCAGGGGAGGGCAAAGCTCCTGTTCCGGAGGGCAAACCGGATTTTCGATGCAGATTTTTAAAGGATACAACAACTGTAGATACTTCATCAGAGTTGCAGGGGAGGGCAGCAGCCCCCCTGCCCCTACCTGGTTACGCCCATGCAGTCAGGCTACTGCCTGCTGCAGTAAGAACTCACGCAAACGCTGTTGACGTCGGCCTCGTGTCCGAAGAAGGTTTGCTTCTCCTTTTCGGCGCGCACGTCCCACAGCTTGCACGTGCGGTCCACGGAGCCCGTCACGAAGGTCTTCATGTCTGACGACGACACAATACATCCGAAAATAAGGCTAGATCTTATTTAATATATTTATTCAAAATAGTCCACTTTGTGGCGCTTATGACACGTCGAAATTTTCAATATAAATAAATAAATAAACGTTAACACACTCATAGCTCATACCCCCGCACTAGGATTCCCTTTGTCGCAGGTGGCATGGATAGATTTGTGTAGGTATTAATATTTTTTTGAAATCTTTCTTTAATGCCTATTACTAATAGTTTTGTTACAAAAAGTGACGTTACCCAACCAGAAATATAATCTATGATTCTATGAGTTAACATTACGATTTATGGTTGAACGGTTCAATTTCATCGTAAAGTTGTGTAAAATCCATTGTACGATGTTTCTTATTAGGTACGATTGAAAGTTACTTAGGACTTAATAATATAAATTCACAAATTCCTCGAGTCAAATTGTTTTTCTGCTATTATAAACAATCTTGATCAACTTATCTTGGTACGAGATATGTGTTGTAAATGTTTTGATGATTTTAATACAGGTGGGTTTATTGTTGATAAACAGAAAAGAAGCGCATGTCGCCACTTTTAACTTTACTATAATAATTTAATATAACTACTTATTAATGTAATAGCTATTCATATTGTTGCTAATAGCAACCATTTTTCCTTAACAGAAGGTGATCGTTAGTCAGCAGAGACAACTTACCAGGCGCTAACGAGATAGACACAACGTCTCCAGCATGAGCGTTGAAGTCCACCTCCCTTTTACCCGCTTCGAGGTCCCAGACGCATCTGCAAACATCATAGGTACGTGTCAAGTGTGTGGTATTATTGTTCGCTGGATCGCTGGTAATAAACCTGTAAGCGATGTAGATATGTGATGACGATATCTCTACTCAACCCTTAATTTGTCTACAACGGCTTATAATAACCAACTAACCGCCGAAAACTATTCTTAGCCGTGTTGCTTTTATGCTTGTCTGGCGGATATACGGTACCGTTAGTTTATGTCCCATTTGCTATTTAACGATGGACACGTTTTGAATTCCATCATACACAATAATCAGGTCTCAAGTATTCATGCAGAAAATTGAAATATTTCTATGCAGAAATTTAAAACCACCCGCGGTATTTAGTATAATTTCTACTCTGTAATAAGTACTTAATTTATTTTAATAGTAACTATGTTCCGTGTTCAACTGTGTGTAAAAGTGTGGGGACCATCTTAGCCCTCAAGGGTAGCAAAGGTCACACATACCTAAGTGACAGAATTAAAAAGAGACTTATAAAAATTACTAACTGGACTGTTACTAAAAACAACTAACAGTTCTAATGATAACTAACACAGACCTTGCTCCAGACTTACCTACTAACGAACTGACTAACTAACGTTCTTGCACCGTCTGCTAACTGGATTAACCATCCTTGTCCTGACATGAGTCTTGTTCTGAGTCGGTCGCAGTTGTCATGGGCGGCAGTGGAAAAGTGATGCTGCATGCACGTTTGTTACTTTAGGTAATTCCATAAAACACTTGTGTTTCAGACGCCGGCCACCAAACAACCAATTCGCACCATTTAGTAAACTAGTAGGTATAATACTCGCCAATCTTGAATAACTAACCCGACATGCGCCTACGTATAAACAGAAGTGACAAATACTTGGGCGCAAATCAACGCTTTGCAAGATTGAAGCTAGAGCTTACATCTTCATATCACCGGAGCCGGTGAGGATATGCGTGTCATCCAGGAAGCGGCAACTGCTGAGGAAACCCTCGTAGCCCGCCAGCTCGCGCACCATCTTCGCTGAACCGTTCGGGTCGCGGTTATTGACGTCATACACCGTGCACATGTTGTCCATTCCGCCACAAGCTGGATAGAAGTTGGGATATAATATTATATATATGTATTAAGTTTTGTTTTATAAACGAGTAAATCATCTTTTTTACACGTTATATAAAGACTAACAATGTTTTTTTAAGATATTTAGATCCAGGTCTTAATAGACCTTGTAGATATTGGAGGAGATTAACAAGCATTGTAAGGATTTGACTTAAAGGACTTAGGACGACCAAGATGGAAACTTATCGGTAAAGGGGTTTGGGTTCGAGTTCTAAACAAGGCACACATTATAGCACCAGGTTTTGTTATTGGGTAATTATTTATGATTTGTGTATGTTTGTTTGAGGACCTGATTGCTACTGCAGTCGTGGGCATCTTAACATTACTGATAAATTCCTCATCACTGTAAGTGATCATATTTATGTTTGGGAGGGAGTAATGACGGTGTTCATAGGTTTGCGCAGTGGACAAATTAATTGTTAACGTTATAGTAATGTGTATCCTCCGCCTTCTTTTTTGGCCGAAAATACTTCGGTGAAGCCGTCGGTAGGTCATCAGAACATGGTAATGATAATGATGGTATCTTACCATTAGGTGGCACGTCGACTTATTTGTCGATGTCGTTGGCTAAGGTTTGACCTTCAACTTCCACAATGTCAATGGATACGCGCACACTTATTAACTTATCCGTCATACAATAAAAGAGTAGGTAAAGTGCAAATTTACCAACGAAATTCCCCGAGGGCGCAAACGCGACGCTCATGACCCAGGCGGAGCGCAGCGGGATGACCTGCACCTTGTTGCCGCTCCAGGTGTCCCAGATGATGAGCTTCCCGTCCAGCGAGCCGGTCACGCAGTGCCTACCAACGACATCTTACATTTTTTTACATAACTTAAACAACAATCCCACTTGATGGAAGTGGCGATGAAGTCTAAGATGTGAGTTTAGTACAATTTGGGTTGACTGCCATTGTTCGTGTGTTATATAATTCAAACAACTTTTCGTGTTCCTTTACCCCTCAATTTTCCTATTTTACGTATGAAATTGCATTGTACATAACTTTGGATATGAACTGCAAAATATGAAATTGAGTGAACGAATTTTTATGTCGAAAAATGTATAACTTTTGAATAAATTAATAATTATCACTTTTCACACTACTGATGATTTTAACAATTTTATTTTATTCTGTATTATCCAATAAGAAAAATAATAAACAAAAACGCCCACAAACTCACACCCTTTGTGTGTATTGTCTGAAATACACACCGTTATAAATGGTGATTAAAGGTGAAACGATAAAAGTTTAAATGTGGCCGATGATTTTAATTCAACGAGTCTTTATCGCATTTATTTGAGATGTAGGTACATACTAACAAAACTTTCACTGCCTTTTTAAATTTTGTAAGTTCTTTTACTAACAAAGCTGGACAAAATCAAGAAGATGTTACTGAAACACATAGTACAATGTTTATCCAATTAGGTCAGACTGCACAAGTTAAACAGTCAGTACCTACCTACTCAGTTATTAGAAACCATCGCGATGTACATAATACATACTATAATGCATCCTCAACACTCATGATATGGCTTCTAAACAGCGATACTCAAAACTCCCAGATCGAAAACATTGTTTCCCGCAATAAGTAGATAATAATAGTTACCTATTATTAAATACAATTTTAATAATAGCTAACTATTGTCATGCTTATCTATTGTAATCAGACTTGCTCGAACAATATAAGTTTTACAGTTAAAAATGTTATTTTGGTATATGTACCGTATACATCCATATGCATTTAGGAAAAAGCGTTTATTTTAATATTACAAAGAGACCTGCAATTTTATTTCTCCAATTTATAACGAGCATTAAGCACCAACCTTCCGTTGCCGCCCACGACAACTGTGATCTACTTAGAACAAGACTAGTATGGGGACTAGAATAGTTAGTCCGGTTAGGAGACGGTGTTAGAACATTAGTTGGTTAGTTTTTTAGTAATAAGTATGAGTTTTAGGACTGTAGTGAGTTGTTGTTAGTAATAGTTACCATGGTAATTACAATTTATTTATAACCATGTCATAAAAGTATCGTGAAAAAAATCGAAGTTAACGGAACTATATTAAATGGGATATCAATGAATTGCTATGAGTATAAATAAATACCTACTCAATCATAATCTAGTCCTTAGAAGTGAATCTAAAAAGGGTTACTAATGTTAATACATATCGGTATCGACAATAATATTGTCACTGTAATCAATCTATCGATGAGAAAACTGTAACATTATTTTTTTTGTAATAGAAAGGTCGTCTGTCTGAGCGAGAGACGCAGTTGTATCAACAGTGCTTTTTCAATTCATTTACTTAATACATATTTATTGTAGTTATTTTACTATAGAACAATGAAATAATTGATTATCGCGGCAGCTCACACATTGTAAGATTAGTTTCAAGATAAATTAATTTAGAAAGGAGGCAAAATCGCAGAGCTCTGTAGTTTGTACTGTACCTAATGGTCGATAAATTCTATACCAATAAAGTGTTTTGAGATAACGCAATCGCAAGTACAAAAAAACAAATAAAATAAATATCATGTCGTTTGTATGAGAGTATGAAAAACAGAGACTTGTGTCTCAGTTCTATGTATTAGAGATAATATAATTACAGATGCCCTTTGAAATCCTACCATTGTTTAATATCAAAACAGAAGACCAGTAGGTAGGTATTATGGTATTTTAGTCTACAAAAATCATTTAATTTACATTCGCCTGGGAAGTTTCATGTTGTTTTGGATTTTAAAGCAGATGAGTTCTTGGTATTAATGTTTTGAAGTCCAACTTTTTTGAACTGAAACCCAAGGTAACGTTACTTGAACACAAATCTCGGTGTCGATATTCCTGAAGTCTAGAAACCATTAGGTGGAGAAACCATTACCTGGAGTCTCCGCTGTAATGGACGGAGTTCACTTTATTGATGTGACCTTTGAGGGTCTTCTTCGGTACGAAGCGTATCTTGGGTACGTCACCCAGGTCCCCACATTTCTCTGCTAACTTGGCGTCAGCTACTTTCTCTTGTTCTGCCTGCAAATTATCGCGTAATATGGTAATATGGAGTCACTAAATTCATTCAAGGTTCGGAAGTGTGGCATTTTGTTAAGTGTTTGATATATATAAGATAGATATTACATAATATACATAAATTCATAATATATATTCTAATAGATATAGTATCCATGCTATTTTATAAGAGGTAGCATAGGTTTTCTTAATTTGAGCTCATAGTGGTTGAATACACGTCTACACGTCAGCGACTACATGTCGGGGCATTGTAATCGTAACATTAAACATACTACATTTTAAAAGAAAATTGTACCACTGCCTTATCGGAACCAGAACAGATTTTCTTCTTCAAAATTATCACAGACGTACCTATTTGTGGCCATACCCAACATAATAAGTAGATTTTAATACGTAATTACATTTTTAAAGTATTCCGCTGCGGTTAGCGAGGATTGCATTATAAGGTTATCACAGTCCGTTGGATATTTAAATATCATGTGTGTCGATGAAGCAGCGAAATAGTAGTGTGAAATATCTAGTAGGTTCTCTCATTATACCCAAAAATCTGGGGATCACCAGCACAGCCATTCAAAAACGGTACTGTAATATGCTTGAAATGCTTACCTTTATTTTGTTGATAATGTCCGTGAGTTCGGTTTTGAGGGCGGTAGTCTCTGGGTCGTCTTTGGGCATGGCGTTGGTTTCCTCTGGGAGTCACGCTAACACGGGCACCTCTCGGCTACTGTTCTCTGCTCTCTGCCGCATGTCTCAAATCGCATTACGCTAATTGGATTTCAATTTACCGAGCACAAGAAGCTGTATATGTGCGTCCCTACTTCGCTGTCATAGCTCGACACAATTCCCTTGATGAATTTTATACTGGTCATTAAAATTATATTCATATTAAGTACTTAGTAAACAGTTAGGCCGTTCCAACTCCGCATTAAGTAGAGCCTATTATGATACAAGCGAAAATATTGACTGCAAATACTTAGCTTCTCTGCCGTTTCTGGTTTGTATTTAACGATGACGACGAACTATGATGATATTTGAACAGAAAGATATGAAGAATACTTACCTTGTTTTAACTAAGTACTTCTTTTGTTTATTTTTGACGAGCATTCCCCCGCCAATTTAAAAAATATCAGTTTAACCCCTTTTTATCCTTGGTATTCCCAAAAATCCTCTCTTAGTGCTCTCCTACAATCCCCAACGAACATACATGCCAAATTTTAGCTTCTTCCGTTCAGTAGTTTCGGCTTTGCGTTGCCCGTTAGTCACTCGGTAACGCAAGGGTTTAATATAATTATAATATAAGTAGAAGATAACGATTTTTGGCTGCACACTACAGGAAAAGCTGAAAAATACTAAGCAAAGTAGCAAAGTGCTGAGTGATATTATTTTATCATTAAATCCATAACAAAATGTAATAATACGAGTATGTTTGAAAATAGTGTTTATTTTAAATATACATTGCACTTATTTTCAGACTATTTATTTATTTATACTTAAAGCGAATAAGTAGTCGATGATGAATGTCTCAGAGAGGCGGCCGTAAAAATCGGAACAATCCTCGACTAGACTGCGTGTAATCACCGTCTAAGTATTGCGTGACATCAATGCTCAGTCTTCGATGTTTTCTTACTATTTATTGAGAAGTTGGTATCAAATGTCAGTCCTACTTCATATGTGTGCTACCATACTCCCGCTCAGCCATTGTCAACAAGTTAGATTTAGCAGAATTACGCCAGTGAACGGGGCTGTTACGTTTGAAATATTGTCTGGACAGATATAAGTACACACAGAAGAGCCTTTCTTTATCAAGTTCAAAGAAAAGTTAGTCACAGATGTTTTTGTTAGTTACAACAGTTGGTCACGTTTTCAAGTTAAATGTTGGTGCGGATGCAATAATCTATTTTGGATAGTTCGAGCTCATCAATGGACCGTGACGATCGGCCCACAAACAGATCGCTTTCACTAATTCCAATTTTTCTTATTTCGCCTACTACTTACCTATAGGCTTTGTTGTGCATTAGGTAACGTTGCCGCGTTGCACGATTAATGGATAATGCAATGCGATTCTAACAATAAGCCTAGCAAACTCACTGGATGTAAAATTAACGGAATGCGATGAATTCCCGAAGTGAAAGATATCTACGATATAAATTATTAAGTATCGTAGGGGTCAGGAGTGCAGTAGCAATCTCAAAAAACTATAGCATGCGAAAGCAAACGCATTTATGACCTTCTATAAACACGTCACACTCAAATACAGACCCCTATGTCACACTCTTGCATCATAAAGAGCACGGAATATTATAATCGTTAAGAATAAATAAATATCACAAATGTTGGAAGTATATAGATTTTTTTATTAAATAATGATTTGCTAAGTTATTAGTTGAAATGTATCAGTCGCGAATTGTTTGAATATTACCTAAGTTTATTTAAAAAACAAATGTTATGAACCCCAGACATACATTGTGGTAGCCTTGCATGGAAAAAGGCTAAATAAATACAATAGGTATCTATAGCAAACTAATGAAACCAGCCATTATTTTCTTTTATTTTTGGCTGACTTCTATTTACTTCGATAATTCTATCACAACCGATCAATTAGACGATTAGTCAATAGACTTTCTGAATGTCTGTGATATTATACAAATAAAATGTTTTTGAAAATTTTAATAATAAACTAACAGAACTACACAAGTCCAATATTTCAATTTATTGTGTACCGTTAAAAAATTAGCTTCAATACCGACACAACGGCTACTTTCATTTTACGGTGCATTTTAGTTTTTTCTCTGAAAGTAACAGGGTGCCTAGCTCTCTCCGCGGAAATCAATGTGATGGATTGGAGTGCTGGCGAGGTACAGTCGTGAACAGCTGGTCTCACCATGAACATGTGTCGGGGAAGTTGTGCACAATTCTTTTACTGGACTCTGGTCCTGCTTGCGGCGTGCGCTGCCCAAGAGTTCTGCACTAAAGACAACCAACAACACTGCAAGGAACACAACCTTTTCAAAAAAGGTGAGTGTCATTTTACACTAAGTACACACTAAGTAATTATGTGTACTTAGTTATTAGTTATTAGCTTGGCTTGTGCGTCTAAATTTAATGGTTCCTTTTAATCAATTTTTCCCTGATAAAATTGTCACTTTCTGCTAGGCGTACAAAAATATTTTAAATTCTCCACAAATATTAGAAATCCCCGTCCATGTAATTTTTATACGTTTTAACCTATTTTTATTTCTAACCCAATCAGTTCATATTCACTGCAACAACACATGAAATTTAAATGGTTAAACCGCCACTTAGCATTAGCAGATGTCGCTAGGATCAATGACATTATAAGTAAAAAGAGGCTAGGATAAGTAGTTTTCAAAATTACAATTCATATTTATGATTTACTAGCTGACCCAGCGAACGTTATTCTGCCATAATACAGAAACTACTTGTAGTGAATGATTTGGATATTGTTCATACAGAAATACTAAAAGGTGATGGTGAGGGATGTGAAAAATGAGAGGGTGGGGGTAAGGAGGAGAAAATTTGGGTTTATATGTAATTATTATAAATTTTATGCCAAATCAATAAACTCAATCTCAAACTCAAATCATTCTCAAACTCAAATCATTTATTTCACGTAGGTAGGTACTTTGAATACACTTATGAACGTAATTTTTTGCATTTACCGCCTTTATAATAAGTAGGTAAATACAAAAAAAACATCATAAAATAGAAAAAGAGACTGGATAGGGACACCCTGATCAACCAGCCTTATGTAATATGCTTTACGACCTATTCTCATACCTACTAAATATGAAAAAATCGTAAAAATCTATCAACTCGTTTGGGAGGAGTTTGACCACTAACCGTGACACGAGAATTTTATAATATACGAGTCTTTCTTTGTTAACCTGTGATACGAGTATTAAGGTGTAATTCTTGTCATGATGGAGACGTGTGATTCGATTTTTTATTGCAAATATTTGAGCTCAGCGATTTGCAATAGTTTGGCTATATTACCCACAAGAGGCTGAAGAGTTTGGTTGATTGTGTTGTATGTTGTTGATGAGTGTAGATTTTTATAAAATTTTCGAGGGTTTGTTATACTTATAGATCTACAAAAAAGAAGGTATTTTTTGCGGCATTATAATGACCTTTATAACGTTGGTCGTATGTTCATGAATAATCTTAAAAGATCGCTAGCCATCATACCTCTGTTGGCTCAAAGGCTGTCTCATCAGCATGAAGCAAACTCGTAGCTAATTAATTTTATTGTGCTATCGATATTATATTATCATTATAACTCATCGAATATTTAAGTAAATTACAATGTGCAACTTCGATGCCTAATAATATTAAGTGTCCATTATTTTAATTGTAACATACCTACTTATCAATAGGGCAGCCAACGTGCTTGTACAAGCGCGTCCATTCGTGTTGGTTGTATTTTCCTTTAGCTATTTTTAAATTCATATGCTTAATGGATCCTGCTCGAGTTGTTATCGTTTTTAATAGGTACAGTACACTGAGGCTTTAACCATAGAAACACTATTATCATGTGGCAACAAGTACTTATAATTTAAAGGACAGATTGAACTTACAGTAGTTCATTCTCTTACATGTTTAAATAAATAAATAATTGTTTACATACAGTCTGACATCTGTACAGTACCTACAATTGGTCCAAAGAGGACAGCTTCACTTTAAAGTGACCCAGGACCAGGAGTAAACTAGCGTGGCCTTACAGCGGTATTCCCAGCTGTCTCTATCACGGGTATCTTTAAGATAAACGACGATAATAGGCTTTTAATAAATTAGTGAGTTTACCATCCTGGACTTTATATATTATTATCTATCAGGTGCGATGGTACTTAGACAAACTTATAATAAATGAAAATAAATGACACAACGATTAATAAAGGTAAGGTAAGGTACTAACATTATTTGTTTCCTGGCTTAAGCTATTTTTAGAAAAAATAAGTAGATAAGTTTTTCATAGATTTTAAGGAAAAATTACTCTTAAAATACCTAATACACAAGGTAAACTCGCAACTTACATAAAGTATCACTTGACATAATTTTAGTCATATAATCGTTTAGATTAGATAGCAATAGTATACCTATAATATTATAGCACGTACCTAGTAGCTAGAATAAATAAATAAATAACGCTACACACTCATAGCCCCACACTAAACTTCCCTGTGTCGTTGGTGCCATGGACAACACACAAGACAAGAACACACACACCCAGACCAAGAACGGAAATTTAAATTCATCATTCAAATTTCCGCCTCGCTGGGAATCGAACCCAGGACCCGCGGAACGGCGATCCGGCGTGTTAACCATTGCGCCATCCGGGTCGTCAAATGTTTCATCAGAATGTTTATCTTGTTCGCGAATCTGGCAGGCATTATCATGTTTTAAGTTATGTGCATAATAGTAATAACCGGCCAGGCGCGTGCACGCGCACTTATAAGTTCCGTGAGCGTGACTGCGACTTGGTGGACTATGCTATTAGATACCTATTTTCTGGTTAACCCTACATAGCTGTGATAGTTTTCGTTTCAACTAATTCTGTCGCGATTTTAGACGTGATAAAGTCTTATATATTGATAGACAGCAGCAGCAGAGCTAGCAGTTAGAATAGTTCTGCTACTGGAATGCCGCCACGCGAGCTTCTTCGAGAACTTTTACCTACAATAACCCCTGCCCACCTCGACGAGCCGTTATTTATAACAAATGTTGAATACGCGACAACGTGTTTTCATCAATGTTATCACGTAAAAGTATCGTCCGTACACCGACTTTCGTGATAGCTTTCTTGCACTAGACGTCTTTGAGCTGCTGCTCCTGAAGCTGCGGGCAGGAAAGACACCCGGTCGCATGGACCGACATGGTGTAACTATAAGAGTTCTTTTTCACTTTGGTATCCTAGAAACGCTAAAAATTATCACTTGCTCAAAGAATCAATCAGTGTGTAGATGAACTGCAACTCGCAACGCAAGTTACCTTCAATGTTGAGATTGCGAGTGTGTCATGTCAACCCAGCCGCGGTTCATATTCCAGTAAGATATTTTTTGACAAAACTCCAGTACGAATTGATGGAGGTACCTACCTACTTACCTGTCTACTATTTAACCATATTATTCGTGCCAGCCGTGCTATTATGTATAATATATATATATATGTATAATATATTATGTTACCTACAGTGCTTTCTGTACAATCTAATCTACCTATTTGCGGAGTTCGTCTAACTCTAACCTGAATACCCATCTATACCTATATACCTACCTTACAACGTTATTGAATGCAATCAACGATATGATAACAAATAGATAGGTACTACGTTACCTGTGTAGATGCATAACATACTAATAAACGCACATAGTACCTAGTAACTACTTCGTGTAAGCATTTGCTGTATTCTTTTCCTTACTACCTACATATTACTACTAGATAAGGTACTACGACTACTAGCACTACCAGATACTTTGTACATCTTCTGGGATCCAACTGACTGACAGTATTGACACTCCTGGCGCCATCTATTTTTATTTATGTTTATTGTAACCACCATAACGCGCATCATAAAAAGGGCGTTATAAAAAAATAAGAGTAGGTACCTAAGTAATAAATATATGTGTAGAACATAACCACATGTTCATTTTTTGGGTTCCGTGCCCAAAGAGTGCCAACGGGACCTGCTTACTCAGCAAACACATTATTATCGCTGGTAATAATTATTAACTTTATGGCATACAGCATAATAATTATTATGGCGTATCTCTATACTCTTCTTCGTCTACGAGTTCTACGACGCACGCAGACGACTGACTGACTGATGTGACGTCCGTTTTACTGGATCCGGAATACTGGATGCTAGTAGCGTATGTAGTTGTATGAGCCGTTTCACACAGAATCCAGTATTTTGGATCCAGTAAAAAATACCGATCCAACAAAATAAATAGCAATCCGTTTTACTGCATCCGTTTAAACGGATATGCCAGTAGCGTATGTAGTTGTATGAGCGATTTCACACAGCAAAAAATCCGTAAAAAATCCCACACACAACGTAAATACTGACCTGTTAAAACGGATCCAGTAAAACGGACGTCCTATGTGAACGCGCCCTTAGGTTGACAATAACTTGTCTACTGACATTCACAATTTGACAATTTACTGACATTGTGACATTATAACAATAATAACATTATGTCAGCCTCAGCTGCTAACGTCCGCAGTTTTGCTGATAAAGAGATTGGTTAATTCAACTTAATTCAGAAACAGAAACCCCATAATTGTTTATCATTGTAGTTATTGTATTAAAATTTAAACTCAACTGTTGTATTGAACTCTTAACATAGAGTACCTACCTATGTTATATATTTATATGCTTCACACATATCGCTGGCTTCACACCACTATATCAATCAATGCTTCACACAGTCACACATAAAGCATAATTATGTCTGTGGAGCGAGGAAGTTTCAGCTGAGATAAGCTAAGCGAGCTTTTCTAATTTACATAAAATACTATTAAAGATTCTACTATTACTATTCTGAAATAGATGCTCTTTTTTATTGTGAAATTTGTGAACTCAAATAAAATCCCTACAGGAGACCATTATAATAATAACTTAGTAATAGTTGTAAAAACTTTATTTCGTGACACAAAGTTTTACGACTTGGATCCTTTTATTACTATGGATTGCTGGACTATTGGCTAAAACAAAACAATATTGTGCCGCGCGCGTGTCATGTAAAAAAATCGGTATCGTTAAATCGGTATGCACGCATACATTAAAATGGTGCAATTCAATTGAACAGATTGATTGAACTTTTGGTAGAATTGGTTACGCGGCAAACGCGAGAGGAAGCCGACTTTATCAGTGGCGACTGGTGACGTATGAATATCTGTAACTGACTAACTGTAGGAAGCGGGAACGATATTGTACACCATCGTAACTCAGCAACGTCATTCTGCTATAAATTTAACGACACAATAACTCGCTCATTCGAGTTGATTCGAGTCCGTGCGTTGACCGCGCGCGTCGGTGGTTGTCGATAAATCTAGAAGAATGTTGAAGTTACTGCTTCTCTGCTGCCTGGTCTTCTTGAACACGGCTCAGGCTAAAGGTAAATATATTATAATTAATCAATGTTTACATAGTGGCTGTATAACATGTTATTTCAAAATTCAGCATTAAGTACCTAGGTACAGAAAGGTTTCAGTGCTTCAGATATTCAACTGAGAATGTTGATGTGTGCTTTAAGCCGCTACATGAAACTGTATAATTTATGGCATAGCATGGTTTGAGTAAGTTTACTCATATTTATAACCTTATCTAAATATACAATGTAGGTACTTATAATCTTTATGGGAATCAATAATTTTACATAATTATTCTGTTGAACACTTTAAGCCGCTAGCTTATCAAAATAAATCTAGAACATTCTTGAAACTGGGTCATTTGTAGGCTGAACTTGCATAAAATGAAAAATGTGTAAGCTAGCTTTGAAGCTCTTCTGACGTAAGATCTAGGATACTATTTAATAATTGTTACTCTGGCATGCTTTTGTTAGCAAATTGATTTAATAATAGCTGTCTATCCGACAAAAATGTTAAAGCATCTACTCAAGGAGCAGTTTTTTTTAAATATATATTTACTCTAAATGTTTTTCCTTTTTGACTGTTGCATGCGTAAAAGCATTCTATGTTTGTTTGCTTAGTATTTATGAATTGTGTGTCTGCACACAAACAAAAGCAATTCCATATAATGATAATGGCATAAAGTATAGTTACCCTATTATTATTTTATATTTTGACTAGTGGACCCATTATCGCTTTGCTTCGGGAAATGTGTTCTTTACAATTACAAATATTAAATATTTTACCACTTATGCAACATTTTTCATTAAGTAATGCTCTGCTCCTGTTGGTCGTAGTATAACATTATATAGCCCATAGTCTTCCTCAATAAATTGACTATCCAACATAACAAGAATTTTACAATTGGAACCAGTAGTTCCTGGGATTAGCCTGTTTATATATTTATATTAGTATAAATTTATCTTGCATATTAAATTTGTGATTTCTGTTAATTATTAAATATAAAGTGACTGCATTATGAATAATTTAACAGTTACACATTACAATAATCAAAAATGTGGTTTAAATCCTTTACTAGGTGTGATATAATGCAACCATAGAAGGGCAGAGTAAAACGTGTCAAAGCCAAATTTCAGTTTTATTTTATGTTTGAATACTATGTTTCAATAACACAATAATGAGGACAGCATCTGCAATCTTTACTGATAGCTTATATGCCCTTCAAAGCATTTAAGTGCTTAGGAAATTTGGCCCCTAATGGTCACCCATTATGAAAAAACATAATATGGAATACCAAATAAAATAATAATTAGTACAAGATATCATCAAAGTTTTGTCTTATCACAGTTCAGAATGCCAATCACTGTGATAACTGAAACTGATACAGTTTAGCTATGCATGTTTGTATCTTGCTGCAAATGTACTTACGACCATGGTGACTCACTCAATGAATGGTAAATTTGTTATGGGTAATTGTTTTCCATTGTGTTCCATCACTTGTGTTGTCTGTTCCAATTGTGACAATTGAATTTGTTTTGATTTTTAAAGATAATTTGTTTCAATTTAGGTTTTGTTAGTGTTTTTTACAAAATAAAAATACAATTGCCATAGAAAATTAAAATAGTATTAGGTATAACATTAACACAAATAAAAAGCACATTTACATAAATATGGTGTATATAACTTGATGATATAGATAGAAGTGAAATAAAGTAACAATTACATATATTTTTATTTGAAGTGATACAATTTATTGTATTATGAACAGTTGAACATCAGAATAAACACTCTTTACACGCAAGTGGAGATCTATTTAAAGAGTTATTTTGAGTTTAGGTTTAGAGTTTTAGTATTAAGTAATTTGCGATTTATACCCACGTGTGATGTCACAAAGTTTATGATTCCCCCGGGCCTTCTTATATGATGACACGCCTTATTTATTCCCTCTCTTAATTATTTAATTAATGGATGATTTTGATTAGTATACTCAATTCCCCTAGAAGATTAAGTCACATCAAATAGGTAAGTATTATTATCCTCTGATGATGGGCTAATAATACTTTATGTTTTTAGATGACGTTGTAGTCCTGACGGTGGCTACAAATGAGAATGATGGGTTGGAGCGGTACATTCGTTCGGCCAAGGTGTACGGCATTGAGGTTCAAGTCTTGGGTAAAGGTGAGGAGTGGTCTGGAGGTGACATGAAGTACGCAGGTGGCGGCCAAAAAATTAACCTGTTGAAGGCTGCCCTGAATGATATGATGAAAGGCGAGGATAAGGAGAAAATCGTGCTATTCACGGACTGGTATGTTTTTTGTGAACATGAATAAATGAAATTTTTAGACGATTTAAAGAATCCGGCTCAATTTCCCTTGGATACGCAAGTCGGCCATATTTTCAGCTAGCATTTTGCGTATCAGACAGACATAGAAACAATTGTTTTGGCATATATTGCATAATTAATGAGTACCCGCAATAAGTTTTTCTGATATATCTTCCATGTACAGACATAGATTAGTTACAGCTTTGTTTCAATTTTTTCAATTTTCAGTTATGTATCAATTATTATGTTTCGATGTATATTTTTTAAGTGTAGCCTTTTTTCCAGCTATGACGTGATGTTCCTTGCGGGCATAGAAGAAATTGTGGAGAAGTTCAAGCAAACCGGCGCGAGGGTGTTGTTCTCTGCTGAGCAGTTCTGTTGGCCTGAAGCGAAGCTTGCCGCGCAATATCCCACGACGGAAGTCCCTAACCCGTATTTGAATTCTGGTGGATTCATCGGTAAGTTGGATATTTACTATAGGCATCGTTTATATGGCGCATAGATTGAGTATAATTACATTAAGTACTGGCGAACTTCGGGGCCAACTGTAATTTTTAACTGACTACGACAAAGCTAAAAGCATGCGCATGGTTCAGCCGATATACCATGGGCCATTAATGGGTTGAAGCAGTGCTTAAGAAACGTGTCTTTATCTATAAAAGTAAAAAAAGTGAATCATTTGAGCATTTTTCACTTATTAAATAATTGGCAGATATTGTTATGATATCTGTTCGTAAACAAATCGCAAGCCGATTATCACACTATTCATCGAATGGTTTGTTAATTAGTTTATAAACTCTGATGTGAGTGCTCATTGTAATGATCTTTTCAATAGATGTTGTAATTGATTACGTTACTTGTGTATACAAAATATAAATAAAGTAACATCTTGTTGTTACCATTACAAAGTTCTGATATAATCTCTGGGAGACGTTAGCTGGCAGTAGTTTTGGTTAATTTCAACGTTATCCCAAAATGTCATCCTGGACATATCCCATAATAAAAATTAGTTTACTTACAATGAACGGTACTCTTACCGTACATACATGATATATTCGGCATTGAATCTCAGACAATATATTTGAGCCTAATTTTAATTTTGTAGTAGGCTAGACTAGTTCTGCAGCATAGCAAACATTCTATAAATTTTTATATAAGTACTTACTTCTAGGAAATGCTCATCAAATGCAATAATTTTTCTATGGCAGCACTTCGATGTCTCCAATAGTTTCGAAGTATAATTATATAAATATTAAGATAAAATCAGATGAATTCGGTCGATCTCAGGACCCCTTTTTCATCAGTCTCAGGAAATACTATAAACAGAAGATAGTATGGGAATCTGATGAGTAATGCGGGTAAAACGATCCTAAAGTCAAGTAGGTATGTGGCCAGTGAGAAAATGCCTACGCGTGGAGCTGGTAAGTGCAAGGTCATCCCTGAACCTGGATGGCAGCCGCGCTTTGATTTATCTATTTGAATTGCATTCTACTTCAGTATTAAAAGTCTCTAGTTTCAAAGCATTGTTTTACAATGACGTACAGTCGCGAGCAATAATATGTATACAATGTAGGTATACATATTATACACTTGAACAACAACAATTCCGTTCTAAATTGTATATTATACCTTATTTTGACATCGTATATTGGTTAGTTAATTTAGAACGAATTGTTGTTCACTTTTTTCTAGATTGGTACAAGTTAAGATATTTTAGAAAACGTGACAATGTAACATATTATTGCTGGTGACTGTACAATGCAACCCGTATTTATCCGTATCGAAACGATTATAAATATCGTTTATTTTAGGTATACTTATTCATGTATCCATGTAAGCAATAGTCCTGTTTTAAGTCAATGCTTTTGAGACTTATTTAAGTAACAGAACTGTATTACCTTAAATTAGTAGAGTCTGAATCGATATTTTACTCTTCTATCGCCGACTATGCATCGGCGATTTCTGTTGTTTATGTTGCTGATGTCCAAGTTCGACGGTCACCACTTACCATCAAGTGGCTCGTGTGCTCGTTTTTCACCTAAAACGCTTTTTTACATAAAAAAGAAGAAAATTATTGTGGTATTTTTGGTATACGAACCGTTTACCCCGTTTACCTGACAGTTGTTTCAATAAGATGTTTATGAAGAAAATTTAACTGGGGCCTTGTACAATTTCTTTCCTTTTTGGAGGATGGGGACAATGCTTTTGGTGTTACTGTTTTCACGGGCGAATGTGACCATCATAGAGCTTGCCTACTCGTTCGTCGCGTACATAAAAAGAACTAGCGCTCTATTCGTTTGTGGTAGTTATTTGAACGAATACAAATGTTTCTTTATCTATTTTATTTGGGACAAATTAGGTTAGTCGGAGAAAAAATATTCTAATGCAAGCATCGATTTATACTGGTGTAATTAGAGGTCATTTACGAGCTCATAGTCCGGCTTCGATTGTTCGTAAGTGATCGATTGAGTTAGGAATTGCGATTGTTTGAGTTTAGTCCCTAGTTTTTATCTCGTTAGGGGGGGAATTACCAAAAATCCTCCCTTAGTGCTCCCCTACACTCCCCAAGGAACGTACATGCCAAATTTCAGCTTCTTGCGTTCAGTAGTTTCGGCTGCGCGTTGTCTGTCAGGCACTCGGTAACGGAAGAGTTTTATATAATACTAGTGACCCGCCCTCGCTTCGCTTCGAGAAACTTTGGTTAATTCACACAATATCTTTATAAATTATAGCCTATATGTTATTCTGATATGTAAGCTATATTTTTGTAAAGTTTCAGCAAAATCCATTCGGTAGTTTTTGCATGAAACAGTAACAAACATTCATATGTACATCCATACAAATTTTCGCATTTATAATATTAACTAATAGGATAGATAGATATATATATATATATATACCCCACTTTGTTCGCAGGCTACTTACCGGAATTAAGCGAGATTGTGAATCTGAAGAGCGTAAACGACAGGGATGACGACCAGCTCTACTACACCAAGGTTTATCTCGACAAGGATCTGCGGGAGTCACTCAAGATCCAGCTGGACCACAACTCTGCCATATTCCAAAATCTCAACGGGGCTCTTTGTAAGTATTGAGGACAGTTCTAGATTAGTTACTAGTAGAAGCGAGGGTTGCTTCGCTTCGGGAAATCTACACCTTATTACCGAAGCTGTAAGAAATGTTCAGACGACATTATTTGAATTACCATTTCTTTTTTATTTGTAAACCGATAGGAATAAAACAAATAAATCACAATGATACAGTGCCAAGCGTATTAGGAGTATGTGAACAAACACACAGACTAAAAAACGGACCAACAAACTTACAAAAATTCCAAAACTAGTTATTATGAGATCTATTGTGTTTTGAAACATCCCCAATAAAGAAAAAATATTTTCTTAAATATCTTCCATCGACAGATGTTAGAGCTTTGTAAACTACATTCGAAATTTTGCACGAAGCTATCTATACACACACGTCTGTTGAAAATAAGACCCAATTTAGGTGACTAATGTCGAAATGAAAAACATGTTTGAATTTAATCTTAAAAAATTTAACCTTCGCCAAAAAGGTTATCAAATATTTGCGTAGGTATATAATAATATAATGATGTTCTCGATTTTTTGGATGAAACGTGCACGTTAAAATAACTTACCGTTGTCGGGAGCCATTCGATGCTTGTTTCTACCGAATTGTATCAACTTGAAAGCCGTAGCTGAACATTTTTAATCCTGTTTTGTATATTAATTCGAACATTTTTCAATTTTCCATGCAAACAAGTTTATGAAGCTGGAAAGAAAGGTAAAGCTGAGAGTTTATTTATTATATTGGATGACGCTTTTTGAGAATAATATAATGTGCCCGTGTTAGTAGTTAACACAGTGTTTCTGTGCTTAGTACTAAACGACGTTATTTTGCTATTAATTTGATAATTTATTTTGGAAAGTTTATATAATATTTAATAATATATTTCTAAACAGTAGCAAAGTAAGAAGTAGTACATAAATTATATTCTGAAACTATTGCTTTAGTGGAGACAACGAAATGGCATCCGTATTTGTATGTATATAGGGTATATAATATAATATAATATAGCCGTTAAAGTAAAAATTATACATTATTATATTAAAATCATACACTTATATTATTGTCATTCTGTTCCGTCTCCTACAAAAGCTGAGAAAAAAGTTCATTCACAGATAATGAATTATCTCGCGGTTACTGTTATGAAAAGTAAACGAGTCCAGATTGCGTCTATTTTTAGATAACGGTACATCGCTCTAAAGTCTAAACAATTATTTTCCGTTGTTTTTGTGTGCCTCAAATTATATTCATTTGTGGAATTTTATAGAATATGCCTAATTGCCTAATAATAAGAAAATAATACTGTTATACAACTTTACTTAACTTGAAGGAAACTTGGCTTCAAATTAGGTTAGGTTAAATTAAATTGAAAAAGCCATACCTGTTCCAGGTGAAGGAGTATAACTATGGCAACATGAGTACTTATATTTTAATTTGTAATCTATCTCCAGCTGAAGTGGAGCTCAGAGCGAATACCACCGAGGACTGGCCGTACGTTGAGAATGTGGTGACGAAGCAACGACCGCTGATCCTGCACGGGAATGGACCTTCAAAGCTGACCCTCAACCACTTGAGCAACTATCTGGCAAAGACCTGGTCCCTGAAGGATGGCTGTGCTCTCTGCGAGGAGAAGAGGATCGAGCTTAAGGTAATTTATGACTACCTTCAGTTCATTGTAACCCATCTTACCAAGCAATAGGTTCCGGGTTTGCAACTCGGCAGATTTAAATTATTGTTACTTTGTGTATTGAAGTAGAAAATATATTCATAATTGTATCTCATCTATTCATTGTTTATTGATAGGGAATGTCACGAGGCTTGAAGACAGTCTTACCGCCTTTTTTGAACTTGAATGTGAATTAATTGAAGTGTAGTTTTGAATAAGGAAATGTTTTTTTTATATTCTATGTCCATAGCACCAGCAACACAGATAAAAGCTTTTTAAGTGTGTTTTATGAAATATAAGGAATTTGGTGTAGAAGTGACGGCCAATAGGGAAGAATAGAAGCGAGGAACATATTGCTCCGACCCCAAATAAAATTGGGAAATGGGCAGGAATTTGGTGAAAGTGTGTTTCCAAAAGATTAATCGTAATCGTAAAGTACTTTCGTTTTCTTCACACTACCTTCAATGGCGGCAATACATCGGTGACGCATTTGGTGTAACTGGTGTCTATCGGTGGCGGTGACCGTCCACCAACGGGTGCTCTTTTGTCTGCTATTAACGTTAAATTAATTTCATAAATGTGTATTTGGCAAAGGGCTGCTGACTGCTCGCTGTCGGAACTTGTATATATGCGAGCGGTGTAGAAAACTTCGATAGCGTGATTCAGGTTTCGTGACGTCACCGTGAGATGTGTGTCGACACAAATGTAAACTAAACAAACCTTGTCTCAATCATTATTTTAGGAAGACGCTCTGCCCACCGTGTTGATGGCCGTGTTCGTGGAACAGCCGACGCCATTCTTGGAAGAGTTTCTTCAGCAGCTGCTGGCCCTGGAATACCCCAAGTCGAAGATCCATCTGCTACTGCGCAACAACGTGGAGTACCACGAGCCCGAGGTGGAGCAGTTCTTCAACAGCCACGGCAAGGAGTACGCTACGTCCAAGAGGATCAAACCCACTGATTTCATATCCGAGTCGGAAGCTCGGACCATTGCCAAGTGAGGATAATTTTATTTTTTTTATATTTAGTACTCGCCTATATCGGCAAACGGCACTAAGCGCGGAAGCTGCTAATACTGGAAACATAATTTAAAAATGATATTTCTTACCCAAAACAATGATAATATGTATATACAACGTATGTTATCCTTTTCATAGAACTTGATTAATACATCCATCTCTTTGCGCTTCACTTTCGTGTTGTATCTTTGTGTAACGAATGGTGCCTAAACGCGACAAGTCCAATTAATCGAAACTCTGTGTAAAAGGATTCACTTCAAGTAAGTCAAGTTACTTACGATAAAAAAAAACCTTAATTCAATCATACATAAATGAAGAAAATATTAATACGTTACTAACGTTACTTGATACTTTTAAATGGTGCTCTTGCAATGTGCTAAGGCGATAGTTCAATGAACGCAGTGCGAATGACTACTGTCCTATTTTAGAAACTATAACAACTCATTGTCTTACTGCAAGGCTCTCGTAAAAAAATAATAAAAGAAGGCATGGTCACCACAATCTGGGCCATAGTCATAATAATAATAATAAATAATAATAATAACGCTACACACTCATAGCCTCACACTAGAATGAAAGGTTTTAACATTTCGAACATGTCAGGTATTATATTGCCGCTCCAATAATTTACTCGTTAATTTATGGATCGCGGAGTCTGTAGTTAGATCAACCAAACATTAGAATCGCACGACGCACAGCCTGTTTTACTATTATTTGTCGAATCTCACATATTAATATAATTGTCGATTCCATAATAAGATCAATTAGCTGACATTATTATGTCTAATTTGATATGACAGTTTTATATATAATTATGATTATGATTGACAGTTTTATGTAATTATAATTATAATTATGATTCCTTATTAAGATCAATTAGCTGACATTATTATGTCTAATTTGATATGACAGTTTTATATAATAAAATATTTAATGAATCATTATGATGATTCCGCAACGGAATCAGCAATAAATTTTATGTGGGAGTTCAGCTATTATTATTATGGTTATTTTATTATTGTTTTTTGTTTTTGCTAAGCTTTTTGTCTCATATTTATATCTAACGGTTGTCTATAACATCTCTCAGGCATTAGAACTTATACTTACCTTTTAATGTCCATTTTAGCTTGATGCGCATAGCCTTATTTGTTACCAAACCTACTGTTACTGCTGGCTATGGAATCGAGAATATTTACGACCGTTTTTAATAATCCGTCCATCCATAACCTTGAAACTAGTAAAAGTAATAACAACTGTAACATTATCATTTTTTGACAGTTTCTACGCTGGAAGGTTACTGATGGATATGATAATTGAAAACGACCGTCAATTGCGTGTCAATTAACCAATAACTAAGTAACGTTTACGATAATGTTTCAGGGACCGTTGCTCGAACAGCGTGTGCGACTACCTGTTCTCGATCGACAGTCTGTCGCGGGTCGAGGCGGGCACGCTGCGTCATTTGGTCTCTGCGGGGTACAATGTTGTGGCGCCCCTGCTCGTCAGGCCCGGGCAGGCGTGGTCCAACTTCTGGGGAGCTGTCAACACGGCCGGCTTCTATGCGAGGTCCGCCGACTATATGGACATTGTGCACAGGGTCATTAAGTGAGTACTTTTGAAGTGAAAGCTTCTGTGGTATCGTTGTGATTTGAGTGGCAATCGATGAAACGGAAATGACGCGCAAATGAAATGAAACGGAAACGGAAACGGAAACGAAAAAGAGATAGACACATTTTAGGAAGCATCGGCAAAATGGCGGCTTACGTAAGCAAAGCATAACATCGATATTTGGACTGACAGTATTAGTTTTTTTAAGGTTTACTTCTATCACGTGTTAATTGCACACATTTTTTTCTAATGTTCGTGTATGGTTGGATGATGATTTAGTTGAAGGAACACTTTAAAATCTGTCTGTAGAGTTGCAGTTGAAGTTCGTGTTGCGTTTATTAAGTGTGCTGTACTGTCTCTTTCTTTCTCTATATGTGTGTGCATGCGTGCATGCAATCGTGCGTGTATGCGTGCGTGTCTTTTAATTTTTTTATATGAACATAAGTGCTGTGTAGCACAGCAATAAGACTCAACGCCAATCCATATAAACATTGTATAATAAACACTAGCTCCGTCGCTAGTGAGTGACCGAGAGATTCTTGCATCAACGACCAGTTTTCCATAATATCAGATAATATGCAATAACGTGAAACGGATTAGTTATGTCCCTAGTGGTAGGCTGATAGCCGAGTGGTTTGGTTTCGGGTTTCCCACACTTGGGTCTGTGTTCGAATCGTGCACGCACGCAAATTAGGTAGTCATTAATCTCTTGGCTCCCTGAAGAAGTACAGCGTCAGGTTAATGAGGTCGGTCGATCCGCATTCGCCCATCGTATGCTATTATGATTAAGGTTCGGGTCGCCCAGCAGTGGGACAATTTAGTTTCGAGGGTGAAGGTCTTTCTTCTTTTTCCATACTTTTTGCATTTTTCCAAAAACTATATTAGTCTGTACTTTGATTTTATGATGATATTCTAGTTGCCTACTTATCCCTTACTGCGGTTCACGATCTTTTGCATGGTTTTAATTAGAGTTTGGACAAACTATATCCAAGCTGCTGAATGTTGGTACTGACGCTGTTCTTTACAAGATGTATGGATAAGAAGTCGTAAATGAAACATATTTTAGTGACGGTAAGTGGTGTAAAGTTGGGTTGTAATGCGCATTATATCGGCGCATTATAATCGAACGGTGTTACTGACACTAGTGATTTATTCCAGTCCTTTGCGGTATGCATGCTAAAATAATAATAATAATGTTGGAGATATCCAAATGTCGCCGACATTTTAACGAAAATTATCTTATTATGGCATGTGGTTGTAGGTGTGTGGATGTGAAAACGTAATATCAAGTCATGCAGTTTGCCAAAACTTAACCTACGACTTAATCTATTGACCGGGGCAAATCCTCCAGGCACGACGACTTTTGCCCCGCTTGGCCTGACCCTTCAATATTCAAATATATTGTCAGTTCTTTACATTAACTTTGACCTGTATAACGCGACGAAAATAATACTTTGTCGTGACATTAAAGTCAGTAATGAAAACTCTTTGATTTCACAGTAAAACGTCTTAATAAGAAACCTTGAACTAAGATTTAGTTTAGCGGCCGACACCGAAAATCTTTTGAGCGCGCAAAGGTAACGAGACGGCCTGCTTCAACCCATTGATGGCCCACTACTGAGCTCGGGTGTCTCCTCATACCTGAGGAGGTCTAGAGCATACTCCACCACGCTGCTCCAGTGCGGATTGGTGGACGGGTTAGTGGCCAACCCAAGTGACGGAAATTCTTAAGCCGCCTGAAGGCATCCGACATGGCTTAACGACTGCTACCAAATGGTAACCAGACCCGTGATCAGTAGTGGGCCATTAATGGTTTGAAGCCAAGCCAGGCCAATATGAATGTAATAAATGAGTTGATTACAAATAAAAAAAAATCATCAGGCACTTTCAATTTTATAGTTGATATTACTTTTATTGCTTGACCGAAAGTGTATTTGGTAAAGTTCATAATTGGACATTTAAAGGCACCTTAGCGAAACGGCGGACAATGCAATGCAATACCAATAATAATACTTTATTTAATAATACAATGCTTCGTATGGGGGCAATATGAGGTTATACTGGGCATATCATATGTGGTATTTTCGAAAATCTGCAATAGCCTTTTTTTTTAATTCTTTATTTGTAAATGTAATTCGTTCTCTGCATTGTTCAATAATATGCTAAAAGGTATATTATTCACAGGGTTCCGTAAACGCTTACCAACAGCATTCTATAGTAGTGAAAGCATTTGTAACTAAATATTGAAAGTTTTAACTGTTTTTACAAAGTAAAATAGAGTAAAACAACATTGCGCTTCATACATACTTTTATGTAATCTTAAATATTGGTAAATGGATCTTACAGAAAAATTACTACAATATACACTGCTAACTGTTTGCTGCTAATTGCTTTTTAAATTAATACAAATAAACATTATAAAAAACCGAGTATTTTCACATGTTTCTAAATCTACTTCATGAATATTCTTCCAGAATACAATTTTATTTTAATACAGTTATTAACATAAAAAAAATGCGAGACCGTTGAAGTCTTCTTGTATCGGGGCTATGTTTTGGTGACAATTTTTTTTATTAATTAAGACTGATGAAAGCAAAATACATGACACTACTTACATTATCTATTATGAACAATATTTTCAAAATTGCTATGTTTCACAAAGTTTATTTCATTCCACGATTAATACTAGTTGTATATTTCCTTAACAATATTCCAATTATCTTTTTATGTATTAATTATGCTCAAATTATAAATTAGTTACATGATTAAATACAGTTAACTAAATAAAGGTTATTATCGATCATATAAATTTTTAATCTTATCAATGACAATGCACCTTGTCCTACCTACGGTTATTGGAATGTAAAAGTATGGCAAATAGCTAAACATATAATCTAACATTAATCTTACATTATATCTTATATTGAAGGTTATTGAGCGGATTTTTTAATATTTTGTTAGTAGCACTTCTATTTTTCGCACCTGCTTTTGTAACCTTAAATAAACATGTTTTTTTTTTCTTTGTGTAACTAATATATAATAAATCAATGAAATTCTTAAGCACTGGATTCTGCAGTAATAACGCATTAATACCTGTTGAAAATAGTTAGGGGACATTACTATTTGTAATGTTCCTAAAGAAACTGCTGCGAACTCATTTGTAGGTAATGCGCATTTACAAACTCTTGTTTTGGAAGTATTTTTTTATATTTCTAAATTTGGTAAATTCGCTTTGTAACACAATATCGCAATAAATAATACTTGATTATAGGATTAAATCGCAGAGCGCCATAGCTGTAAATGAATTCGTAATCAAATTGTAATTTAAAAACATTTTCGCTGCTCACATCAACGTTCCTCCACGTCAGCAATTTTTTTGTTTGCTAGATCAGACGTAGGCATTGATTTTTCAAGATGTATAAACAAATCCTTCCAGTTTAATAACTAAAATACGTTAATCGTTTATGTGATATAAAAACTTCATCACGACTGCACGATATACAAAAACAAAAGCATGAATAATAATAGTAAAAAATACCTTATTAACGGTTATATTAGGTTAGGTTATGCTTGATTTGGTTATGATAGGTTATGTTATGCTTAGTTAGGTTATATTTTATTAGGTTATGCTTGATTAGGTTATGCTAAGTTAGATTATACTAGGTAAGGTTATGTTAGGTTAGGTTAGTCGAAGGCGATAGAGAAGTCCGTCTTGAACGATCGTCGGTCGATGGAGTACATGTTGTCGGCGGTGCACTCGTAGACCCCGGCGTCCATCTGCGTCGCGGGATCTATCTCGATCTTCGACTTCACCCGGTCCTCACCGATCGTCCATTCGTGGATCTGTGAAACAACTCGGTTGTATGTAGGTGTCTTCAATAACAACGTATACACTAAGAGCGTTTACCTCCCAGCAGCAATTATTAAGCCCAATTGTAAAGCTACCTTAAGGTGCAATTTCGCAGAAGGCACAGGGCAAAGGTAAAAATGTAGCTACTAATAATTGTTGCGTAATTCTTCGGGTAATGGTATAACAGGCTCATAATTATATAAAATTATTACGAAAATTACTTACGTGCAAGTAGTGATGAGCGAATATTTCGACGCCGTCTTTGAACCAAGTGATGTGCGGGCGCGGCGATCCCTTAGCGATGCAAAGAAACGCAATCTTGTGACCCAGGACATATTCCAAGTCGAAGTGGGACGCCAGTAGTATTTTCGCTCCCTGTCGATCATACGATACGTACATATATAATGTATTGATGACATATGCAACCACTTACCATCAGGTGCCTAGATGCTTATTTGTTGGCTATGTACGTAAAAAACTGTTGAACAATTTCCAAGTTTTCTTTGTTTCCTCTTCAGTCTGTCTTTATTGGCTGACTTTAGTTGGTGATGCCTTTGGCGTTATTGATGTCCGTGTGCTACGGTGACCACTACCGGATAGCCCGTTTGCTCTTTTGCGAGCTATTAATATAAAGAACTCAAAGTTGGCTGCGTTTAAATTCTGTTACGTCGTCACGCGAACAACTCGCAAAGCCAATGCATTGAGCTATTACTCTCTGCCTTAGTACATTTTCACATGTCATGTCGATGTATCACCGACATTAAGGAGCGATGGATGCGAAGCTGTCCTTATTGAGATACACACGCTCTATGTGCAAGCGAATGTGCTATTAGGGGCAAACCTACAACCTTACCTGTTTATCCACGAGGGAGTACTAACCAGTGCCTGGTTAAACTCCAGAGTCCTTGAGCAAAAAAGATTAGCGGGTATAAAGTTCCAAATGTGAACCATGAACACTAATGAAACTCTATATCCGCCATCCTAACGCCCTTCATCGACTCTGCTTAAAACTAATTAAGTACATGATAGTGCCACATATATTGACCCCTCGCAACCGTAGGTCACGAGGGAATTAATAGCTTAAACTAAACTTAGTATCTAGGTTCATTCTCACGTGTTAACGATGGTAGCAAGCTGCAAGTTAGGAATAAGTGTTAGAGGTGAATTACGCAATCCATTGCTTTCGAATTATCAGTTGACGAGTTATCGGCGGTCTTCGACGGGGCTTCGTTGTGACCGGATCTGACATGCAAGTACTGAAACCCTTCACTAACAGACCTGTGCGAACTAGAACATAACCACATTTAAATAAAATGTTACGGTGTCAGCACTACGGTTAATACAATTGAAGTGGATACTGCAGGCTCTTGTTAAACGTTATTGGAATTATTTAAGCAATCTGGTGCGATATGACGACCATATTCCCACGGTTTATATTACGGAAACTAATACCAGATCATAACAATAGATAAACACAAACACGTTTACAAATTACAAAATTGAACCGATAAATTGAAATAATTTCAAATTACACTCACAACCAAATAAGCTTCGCTTAGATTTGCCATTGTTAATTTAAATTTATGTTTCCTTTTTGCTTTAAATTAATTAACTGTGGCAAAACTGCAGTTCCATCATATTCAAGACTAATATAAAGTTATAGTTTGGATTTTAATAAACATATTTATATCAAACACGATTTAAGTAAAAGTTGAACACTATCCATCAATATTGTATAAAGTTTTAACTTACATAAAATTTCCACGAGGCTTTCAAATGAATTCAAGATGCAACTGCACTAGTCGGAGGCTGCAGTGAGAGTGACGTTTTGTGCGATGTGCACGCATCTTTATGCGTGCAAATCTACCACGTGATTGCGCGCCTTATCCGACCCTCCGTTCCTTAATAGCAAAATTGCCGACAAATAATAGGGATATGTGCAGCCAACGATACCTTTTGTATAACAATTTAAACTCGTCCTACTTGAATAATATTCTTCGATGTTATTCAATTTGCTGTTGTTATTGTTCTCAATTTCGTCCTTTCTAGAACGTTTCGGAGTCCGTTTCTGTTTATTTCTTCTCCGTTATATCTTGTTATTATATATGAGTCCTGATTCTACTAGGATATCGCAATATATGTATAATAGGTGTATTAAAACGATGGTTATTGAAATTTGTTTCACTTAATGGTGATTTACGTAAACCAATTTACCAAAACTTAATTTTACACAACGGTGGATGGCATAATTAGGTCGGTCGATCGATATTTTTCAATGATTTGTCTATGATACTCGAATATAAATACGTTGACAAGGAATAATTTATTAATAACAGTTTTTACAGCATGCTGCTATTAATGATTTGGATGACAATAATTTTCTTCCCAAACTAGATTTGAGTGTCATTTGTCTTATTAGGTGAGAGGTTAGAATTTAGAAAGAAACTTAATTTCCAAATACAATAAAAACGTTTTAGCTAGCTACTATGATCATTAAAAGTTAATATGAGATTACAAACTAGTGACGACAGAATAAAAACAAGAACACGTGACTTTAAATCATCACTTTCCTGAAACAGAATATTGAATAATCAATGGAAGTTTGATTCTTAGACAAAAAAGGACTCACATTTTCATTGTTGTAATATTTGTCTGACTCGTTGTCTCTGTATTTGCCGGTAATCGGCAACCCGATTTGAACCTGTGGAGTGATGGATATCTTAATTCTCTTATAAATAAATCTGTATTATCCAGGGTTATACCTTATAGGATCTTTTTTCCTAATAGAAACAGTGAACAACTATTTATTATGAAATGTTTTAATGTAATGTTTTTTTAATATTCGTAGCTAGCAAAAATTTAACTACATGTCACATAGTTCTGTTTAACAGTGATAAATCGGTCGTTAGAAATGTTCGGCTAAAGGTACTTTTACTTCCGTCTCTTTTACACTTTCTCAGGCAGCCTTAATCATCAATTGTCAGTGGCCTTATCAAATGAGAACATTAATATGTCGACAAATGTCCAATTAAGATTTAAGCTTACCTTCGACTTGGTCCGCGACCTGGTCCGACCTCGTCTCGCGTCGCCTTCCAAAACTAGGAGAAAGAATAGTACAGTCAACAATGCGTGTTTCAGCAACATTTGTGTTGACTGAACCGTTAAGTCCGCATTCAAATGCGCTCCTGTTGCGAATGCCTCGCCTCAGCACGTCTCACAATTGACTAATCAAACGCTTGGGCCCCTCGGACGGCTTCCTCCTAAACAACATAGTCAATATATAGCATTAGGGTTACGGTAATTGCAAACACTCCCTGGGCGACAGTTCAGAACACTACAACTACTAGTTTAGATTGATATTACAATCGACAGAGGCGGCCTAGTTGATTTGTACTCCATACGTAGTACATTGTAACGTCCATATCATTCGTTGCACCTTGCACACACACCTTGCTGTGTTTGTGGTGTTTTATAGTAAGATAGAGTTAGTTTCCATGCAGATTACATCGTGATTCTCACTTGATTTTTGTTATAAGCTACCAAGTGGTACCCTTGAGTTCTTAAGGCAAGGCAACTAAAAGTGCCCTAAAAAAATGTCCAAAGACAGATAATGATAGTAAAAGTAAAATGTAAAAGCTTACGAAAATTCTCTATTGCCTCCCCAGGTCTATGTAACTAGAGGATGTGACAAGTTTCGGAAGTACCATTATAGTTATACTATTATAGTTATGTGCTATGTAACAGAATGGGATCTTATTGGAGCTATTTTTGTCATTCCGTGAGGAAATTGGGTATGAAGCGACACATATGCACCAAAAATGCTCACGTTAGACCTCCAACAAAACCAAATCGCATCCCATTTTGTCCAGTAGATTTTGCGTGATGCGCGTGCGTACATACGTACAGACAGATTGTATCTGTAGAGACCTCTCTTATTATTGTTTCTCAAATATGTGCTATGTACATCACATCGACCAGTTACATTACAATCTTAATTAAATATGTGTAAGTATAGATTTATAATCTGTTGTAATAAAAATATAGTTTTGTACAAAACATCATCAGTCCATAACAGATTTTTCCTCATAACATTTTATAGGGTCTGCCAATGACATAATTATGTAAAAAAATACTATATAACATAATTGATGTGTGCCATAATAGCGCCAAATGCAATAATGGTGTACGTGTCGGCTAGTGCGTACCGGAGTCGTATTGTTTTCATAAGATTATACCATATCGATGTCTACCGGGAGAGAGGTTATCGATGGTATCTTAGTTATTGTCAAATTGTACCCTAATAATCATTTTTAAATAATGTTTTTCAATGTTTATACATTGAATTGAATTGAATTATCGGTTTGACTATAATTATAAATTAGTGTTGTGATATGTTTTGTGCTGTCTTGAAACTTATCATCTCAATGTAATTGGGGACGTACAATGACTTATGAACTTTTAAAACTTTTATTATACAACTACAAAGTTTTGAGACAATTACCTACTTCGCGACTCATATTAAGAAATTGTGTTGATATCTCGCAGGGGTGATAATGCAAATCGAGATTTTATCAAATTCCTTAATGAGATTATTAATTTATGTCAGATATTAAAATCGTACATACTTTAAAACATTTGTCCGATTAGGTCCGATTTAGGTTACATTAAATAAAACAGAAATAGGAAACCCGGGCAGTGGGGTTCCGCACCATTAATAAGCACACCGCCCGCTCTTTGATACGTTTTAACTTTCGTGTTTAAGTACCAATTATTGTGGTTAGGCTCTTAAATGTTTTGTGCCTGAATTCATTTTTCAATTCATTACTCTTCATTTGAATAACAAGCTTATAATGCGCACGCTAATATGAAAAGGTTTTATACAACTATACTTTACAATATTTATTATTATATTCAGTATTTCCTGTAATGATAATTATAAGCTTCATATTATTGTAACAAGAGCAAGAAGTACGGGTACATTACACGATCAGTGAACATTGATACGAAAGCGGCAAACGAAAATCTATCACTAATGCTCTTTCAATGTCCCATATTATTGTCGACTATATTACAGGCTGCTTACTTTTGTCGATCATATTCAGTGAGTCATGACCTTTATTTGAGGGTCATATCATAAAAAGGCCATGAATATTTGTTTCAGGGGCACGTGGAATGTTCCATTTATCACCAACTGCTACTTAGTGAAGGCGAGCGTGCTGCGATCCGCTAAAGCAAAAGCCATCAGCTACTCACGGGAAGAGTTAGACCCCGATATGGCTTTCTGCGCTAGCCTCAGAGATCTGGTGAGTAATTCCACTTTCAATAAAGGTATACGGTGTCAAACTTTCGTGTTGCAGCCTGAAGGATTTGTTTTAGCGACAAGTTTATTATGATAAAAATATTTTTGAAAAAAAAAGCAGTCATTAGCCTAGTGGATTGAACATTTGTCCCCGCACAGGGGAGCATTGATTTGATTTATGCACGTGACTCTAATTTCTAAAAGTTTCCGTTTTAGAAATGTATAATCATTTACTTCGGTCAAGGAAAACTTCGTGATTAATCTTACAAACTAAGAGTTCTTCGTGAGGTTCTCACAGCCTGCTAACCAACACTTCAGCAGTGTGGTGGATTAAGTCATGTATCATTCATATTTTAAAAGAAAGCCTGAGACCTAGGCCCAGCAGTGGAACAGTTGGGTTACAATGATAACGAGCTCATCGCTTACTGATTTGATTTTTTAAAATCTATCGACATTTTTTTTACTTAAGATAAGTTAATGCTTGACAACAATCCCACCTGATGGTAAGTGGCGATGAAGTCGAGTATGTTGGATGCACTAACTTATTAAATGCCTATTCACTCTCCTCTTTAAGACTCCGACAATTAGCATCATTATGCTTTCATTATGCTTTAAAAGTGTCAGGTATAAATTATAATGTCATTGATGATAGAAGCACTGTTATTAGCATGTACACAGTCGTGCGTCAAAGTTTGCTATGACATTGAGAACCAGTAAATGTTAACAGTATAAGTGTTATAAATAATACAACAACAATACTCAATCACATCTGATCGTCTCCACTCCACCGGCGGAAGCAAGCACTTGAAAGGATTGAGGGGGCAATTTTCACACAGTGCATGAAACGTCTGGGCGCGACGTTGGTTCCAATTGTAACGTGATGCCTAAGGTTGAATGTAAGTAGGATGCAGTACTGGGTGAATTGACACACATTTATTCAGAATAAGGCTGCATTTCCACCAATGCTGTGCTAGGAAAATGCGAGGATGTGTAGCTGTGCTGTGGAAATGTGTGGGCGTTTCCACCAAAGCTGTGCGAGGAAAATGTGACGTACGAGGATGTGTAGCGGAGCTGTGGAAATGCGCATTAACGTGCGGTGCGAACCGTGCGAGGATGCGTCTATGGACTGGCTGATACAGCAAACCTCGCAACGCATTCCTCGCAACACATTCCTCGTAAAACATTTCTCGCACACTCGCTTGTTTTGTACGTAAAAAAACGTCGCTCCACTAAGCCGTTTCCACCAGAGCTGTGCTAAGCGAGGCTAGGTAAATGAAGCAATTCTATTGGTTCTTCAAAAACACATTCCTCGCTACGCATCCTCGCACATCTCTGGTGGAAACGCAGCCTAAGGTTGGGATGTGTTGTTGCCACGTGAGAACTACAATTGCGGTTGGGTTAGGAGTAATACGAAACTGTTTTGAATGGGTAAGATTTAAGCGTTGCATGTATTACATTGAAATAGTAAATGTTTGTTATAGAAGGTAAATCTTCTTGATAAGTTTTCATGTAGTAAAATAAGTAACTGCCAAAAAATTACAGCATAAAGTTATTGAAGCGTAATGTCGTATTCAAACATCGAAGCTCTGTGGACTTTAGCTAGTCTTAACTTAAGTAGTCTTCCTAGGATTGGCTAGATGCTAGTCCAACATCTAATCTAACCAATAGCGAGTTTCGGCCTTGAACCAACCAAATTCTGGCTAATTCTAAGAGCGCATTTCTTGCACAATACACTGTCAAATGCCGAAACGAAATAAGATCATATCGAAATAAGGAACACATCGTCAGGCTGACCCGTTAACCAATCCACGGCTGAATGGTGGAGTATGCTCTAGGCTTCCTTAAGCCTGGATTAAAGACAAGCGTAATTTGAATGTAGAACTACATCTCGTGTCTATTTCGTGGCGATCTTTTTTTATCATTTTCTTTTTACAAACTTTTATTTAACTTGCCGTGTTAGTTAGTTACTGTGGGTCAAATCTTGCAAGCTAAAGACCCACATATCAAGACCATCTTAATTACCGTATTGCTTTGCATTTAAACCTCAAGTCGTCTAAAAGCGTGTGTATTGTTTTCTTTAACTATTAATTTACGTATCCTTCGCTCCCAGGGTGTAATGATGTACGTGAACAACGAGGAGCATTTCGGGCACCTCATCAACCCGGAGACGTACGACACGACGCGCACCAACCCCGACGTGTACCAGGTGATGGAGAACAAGGCGGAGTGGGAGCAGCGGTACCTTCACCCGCAGTACTACGACAACTTTGCCGAGGGCAGGGAGCATCTCATGGTGAGTACCCGTTACGTCACCATCATCACCACCGTCAACCATCTGGGGCCCAAGTTTAAATTTTTTAAATGTTTGACGAACGAACGAACGATTAGGGTAGGGAAGGTATGGCTTAAAAGTATATATTTTTTTTTTAAATCAATTTAGCCAACACATTATTTTAAAATTATTAGGATTTTATTTAAAAATCGATAATAAAATATTTAAATTTTCTAAAGTTTGATCACGCGATCGAAAACACGCGGTTTGGCTGAATGACGTCACCTGCTTATTGTCAATGAAGTATTGTACGGTTTGACATCAATGACCACAGAACAGGGACACTACGCAATGACAACATTGACAGCTTAGTATGGTTATTTAAGCAGGTGATGTCATGACCTGTTTAAAATGGCGTAATAGCGTTTTGGCGGCTTTTTTGTTCATTTAAACTTTGATGGTGATTTTCATAGAAAATAGAGATATTTACAAAGAATTAAGGAAACTGCATAATGTATTATGTTATATTGAACAATTTGAGTTATTTTTCAAAAATCTATCAAATACCCTGTTGGGCCCACCGGTTTAGGCGTATTATGCGTATTAGACGTAGACTTCAAAACGAAAGGCAATAGTTTCGCATATCCACAGGCTTTATTCTGTAGTTTTGCGTTTGTGATAGTATACGCTTAAACCAAACATTCTTCATGGGATTTTCTTGCTGCTCGTTCCGGACTCTGCTAAAGCGATAGCTCTACTTGACTCTCGAAGAATTTGTTAAACAACTTTCTAAGGACAATGATCATTGAATTATGGGACCATGGGCTAAAATGGCATTAGAATCACTTTTTTTCATCAGCTTAGTTAATAAGATCACATACAAACTCACTTTAGTATTTTAAACGGTAAACCCGGGTTTAAACTACCTATATGTATATTTACGTTAATAAGATTTTTTCATTTTACTCATGATTACTATGATTTTACATCTATTATCAGGTGCTGGATCAATAATATTATAATTATAATTTGGTAAAAAGTTTATTTCCGGTTATTTTCCTTACTTATTATATCTTAATTAAAATCCCCTGTTTAAAATACTGATTCTAATGCCTAGCCGACGGTAAGATTAAAAAATAATAAAATGGTTCTGGAATATACTTGACGCATGAGAAAATTCAAGGCAAAAATAAAATCATTCTCCTTTCAGTTTATATCATTATCATTATCGTCAATAATGACGATGTGACTTCGTGTTTTCAGCCATGTCCCGACGTGTACTGGTTCCCAGTGATGTCTCTCCGATTCTGTAAGGAGTGGATCGAAGTTATGGAGGCGCACGGCCAATGGAGTGACGGATCCAACAATGTAAGAGTTTATTATACTGTGCCGCAATAAGGGGGGTCACTAGTCTGTGGTGCGTGAGGTCCGGGGTTCGATTCCCCGCCGGGCATATGTGCATGTGGCAGATAACAGTTTGTTCTAGGTACCCTAGTGGAGGGTATGAGTGTATAAGTTTATTACGAATTCGTTTGAGTGGGAGGTTTTCCCGCTTAAATCCCGATGCCATGGGAATTCCGCGATGAAAAGTAGCCTATATGTTGACATATAACCTCCTCTATCTTCTAGTGAAAGTCCCATTAAAATCAGTTCGGCCAATACAGAGATTAGCCCGGACAAACAGAAAGACACACATTTTTTTCAAGTTAGGTTTTAAGTATCGTGTGAATAACTTTAAGCACTAGAGAAAACTCAGTTAGTCAGAGTAAAATACTTTATTTGTTTACAGGACAAGCGTTTAGAGAGCGGCTACGAAGCGGTGCCGACGCGCGACATTCATATGACACAGGTACATAATTGTTTAATTTATTTACACTATTGAGATCTAACATTACTAAATAAAGAAGGGAAAAAAAGTAGTATGTGGAGTATATTTATATTTATATATTTACTACTCCTTTGAGACACTTCTCGGTAGGGCTGATTTTTCGGTGCCCACAGGTGGGGTTGGAGCGACAATGGCTGTACATGCTCCGCGAGTACGTTAGACCGTTGCAAGAGGCTGTGTTCACTGGCTACTACCACAACGTGAGTATCCAACCATTTGTATAGTCGGAGTTAAAAAAAACAAAAACGGGGGCAATTCATACGTGCTAGAAGTGAAAACTTCAAAACAACGAATAATGTCAGTCCAAATATTGATTTTTGGCTTTGCTTACGTAAGCCGCCATTTTGACTTTTTCGTTTAATCGACTTCCAAACCAGAAACATTTGGAAGACTCGCTTCTCATCGTATCTCTCCTCTCTCCTACCCCCACCACCTCTCCACACCTCACCCTCCCACACCTCACCTCCCCCCACCTCACCTCTCCCACCTCGAATCACCACTTCCTTCTGATCGTGCTCCTTGCTGTCGACTGGCTCGAGTTATAAAAATTGTTAGTGACACTTGCGAATATAGCAAAATGGTCACGTCTCTTCCAGCCGCCGGTGTCGGTCATGAACTTCGTGGTGCGCTACCGGCCGGACGAGCAGCCGTCGCTGCGGCCGCACCACGACTCCTCCACCTACACTATCAACCTCGCGCTGAACACACCCAGTGAGTATTGTTGTCTTATAGTAGCGCCGCAACCCAATGGCCCACTACTGAGCACGAATCGACGAGCTCTCCACGACGAGGATGCTCCACCACGCTGCTCCAGAGCGGATTGGTGGAGAGGTTAGTGGCCAACCCGAGTGTCGGAAATTTTGCCGTCGGAACGCATCCGACATGGCTTCACGGCACAATGACTGCTACCAAATAGTAACAACCGGGACCGACGGCTTTGCGTGCCCTCCGGAGCACGGAAGCGCCCAAGAACTTTTGCCACTAGCGGTCACAAATCCAACTACCGACCGCGCCCGCTAACACCGACTATATATTATATGTATACATCCATAATGCATTTAGTAAAGCGGTTAATTTAATATTAGAAATAGACACTCCAGTTTTATTTATTTGCATAGATTAATCGATTTTATTTGTCGTCATTGTCCCAGACGTAGACTACGAGGGCGGTGGGTGTCGTTTCATTCGGTACAACTGTTCGGTGCGCGACACCAAGCCGGGCTGGCTGCTGATGCACCCTGGGCGCCTGACGCACTTCCACGAGGGTCTGAGGGTCACCAGCGGCACCAGATACATCATGGTGTCGTTCATTGACCCATGAGCTGGACGCGACCACTCGTGTAGTCGTGTAGTCTTCGAGTGTTGCTGAATTTTTTTTAAGCAATATGTATCGTTAGCACTTTTAGATGAGTATTTCAGTGCTTAATAAGTAAATGCTATATTCCACAGATAAAATTTTCAAGTATAAGATAATAATCGTTGAGTAACTTTGTTTTCTTTAGTTTAGAATCTAAAAATTGAATTTTATCATGTTTCTTAGTCTAATATTCGGCGACACTTTCCACTAAATACATTGTACGTATGGTACAATGTATTAGCAATGTATGTAGCAAGGTACATTGTCATGTATTTCCATAAGACTTCGATTGTATAATTTAACCAGACGAGATGGAACATGAAGGATTGTTTATATTGAAGGATGTAAACTTTGGTCTAAACTAATAACATAAAAATACATCATCATCATAATTTTATTGTACTGATAATAATATGCCACGAAACCGGAATGACGTTATAAATACGTAATAAAAATTCAACTTGTATTTTTTTGTTATTTCGTTATCGTTTTTTTTAGTTTTCTATTTTCCCATCCAGTATAATTTTTTACAGAATGATTTTTGTAAAACATTATTAAATACTATCGTGTAGTTCGTACTACTATACTATATGTTACTTATGTAAAACTGTATCCAGTGTTGGGTTTATCACTAATTCGACTCAAAATAACCAAAAACGCAAAAAACAATGCACAAACACCAATGTTTCTAACTACAATATGTTTAATTTAGAACAAAATTAGTAATTACAAATTTTATTACTCGAATATTATTAATTAAGTCCAGTGAATATCGTAAATCATATTATTATGTATAGCGATAATATTAGTGCTTTTGCTAGAATGGTACCATGACACGCATTATTTTGCATTTATATCAACTTCCAATGCATAACTTTTATATGTACGATAAAGTTTATTATTATCTTGATTGTATTAGATATAAGTTGTAGAATGTAGATTTGTATGTAGTTATATAAACGCGTTAAGATGCGATAATGCAAATAATTTTAAGAATATCCAATATAACGAAATAATAACAAATGCTGGTATAAGAGTGTAGTCTAATCACAACACTAACATATTTCGTGCTTGATGAATTTTGCTATTTGATTTGTGTATTTATAACAATTTACGATAGCCAAAGATTTGTATCGCAATAATTTTCAATTGTGAACAGAAATATATGTAGATTGTAATTTAATAGTGTTTTTTTTCCTCACATAATTGGGTGGATTTTGGTCTATTTTGAAATATTTAACTATATATTAACATCAAACAAGGGGGTTTTTACATAATGAAATCTTATAGCACGGCAAAATCGCGGAGATTAGGGCGTGACATTATTCTATACAATCGTCTGGTCTTTTGATTCTCAAACTAATCGAAGAGGGACAAATCAACTAAAAAATGTTGGGATCACTTAGAAGATAGGCTTCACTTAGAAATTGTTGAGACCCGTCACGCCGCCATTTGCATATTATTTTCAAGTTTGCTCTTTCTTGCACTTTCATTGTAATCAAGACCTCTTCTTGGTAGGTCAAAAAACGGCTAACCGTAGGATCCATCAAGGCTTTTTGTTGCTTTCGGCACACATCTTCGTCATTGTGCATACCTCTTTGGGTGGGTAACATTCTTGTTTTGCTTTTTGTAATATACTTTTTGTAAAAAACATTATCAATGCTTGAAACGGTGTGAGTCTGTTTCTCCTTTTTGTGATCTAAGAAATGCCTTTTTATATTTTGTTGCAAGACTTGATAATTTTCTTTAATATTAAAAGCATCTCGTACCCACTATTTCGTAGCGTAGTCTGAGCTGCCTGAACAATAAATTTTTCATGTGTAATGGATCGGATTTCTCAGTTTTTCTTATTTTTCTCCACTCCATCTTCAACTCGAATTCTCAAATGTCAAGAGGTTGACCTGGTTTAGTCTGTGAAACAACCACGGGAATGACAAAAGTTACTTCTAGCCATGAATAATTGTATTTGTGAAATACGTGTAACTGTTGGAGTTTTGAATGTGAAATTAATAGCTGGCAACACTTGTCACATGTAAAGAAGTTAGTTTTGAATATTGAATGTTATTTAAATCTAAAAAAAAGAATGTTGGTCTTGTGATGACAATTGTATTGAGACTTCTCAATGAGACACGGAATGTAAAACATCAAGGGCTTTAGAAATATAAATTATTGTTAATATGCGTTATGTTTGGAATATATTATTATCATGAAATAAGTGTTTTTAAATAGCCCCTCGTCTCCAGCTTAGTGATCTTAATACATCAACCTTTCAATAGTAACGGAGGAATTTTGTACCATTAAAACAACTGCGAGGAGCAGGATCAGCAGGAAATGGTCATATGAGGTGTGGGGACACGAGGTGAGGTGTGGTGAGCTGGTGAGGCGCGGTGTGGAGTGGTGAGGTTCAGGCTTGAGGAGTGGAGACGAGATTGAGGAGCGGAGAGGAGAGATATTCAGTTGGGAGTCTTTCATAGGTTTCAGGTATTCCAGTAAAATGTTACTGGCCAGCGAACAGGCCCTCTTCAACAATAAACAGAAGAACAAAGGAATTATGTCAATATTGTCATTCAATAAAAATGTAAAATGGAGCTCGAGTATTTAATTTGCCCTTTTACATACGTCTTCCTTATTGTGGGAATTTGTCATCTTTATTTTATTCGATATCTCAAACTTGAAAATCTTCGTTTAACAGACCTTCATTAAATAGTATCTAGTGCTTTAAAATATGTACATAATGAAAAAAATAACAAACGCACTAATTGCTACTACAATTTTCGAAGGTTCCCCTCGATTTTCCAGGGATTCTATCATTAGATCCTGATTTGGTGGCAGTGAAAACATCTCGGAAGTACGTTCCTTCAAATAAAAAAAAAAATCAGTGAACATAACTGTCCTCAAAATTATTACCCGTTAAAAAAGCTACGCGAGCCCACACAAAGCTCAGTTTTTTAGTTATCTTCTATCCTTAAGAGGTTACTTCTTGCTTGAGTTTTAAAATTAATAATTATCCTAAGAAATTACAGCATTCATAGTGGCATTTAGATGTAGACATTTACTTTGATTACAAATGTACCCATACGTTCATTTTGTATTTAAGACCTAAATGGGTGTTATTCCAGTTCAGATGAGGACTTTATGTCAGAATCTTCTACGGTCTCCGTCGTCTCCTGGGAAAGGAAGTTGTTGAACACTTTAGTGGGATACTTATAATGTTTTCCGAACGCTGACTCGGAATATTTTTTAAATCGTGTAAACTCCTTCTCTTCTTTCTCCCACTCCGCGTCTTTGACGTAGGGGAAGAGGTATCGCAGCCACTTTGGAACGAATTCATCCACGTAATAGAATCGTCGTCGCCACACTTTAAGAGTGTCGCAGTAGTGACCCCGCCCTCCGATCCATACTGGTATTCTGCAAAGTAACAACTGACGTTGCAATCCCTCTAGCTCTGACAATATGTATAACTATTATTATTACGGTGAAGCCTGCCTGGCTGGCAACCGCCCCTTTGAATTAGCCGCCAAAAGACTCGTCACGTTTCGGCTGGGGGCTTGCTTGAGAGCCATTATTTTCTTAGCCGTCACTGCATCGGTGATGCATTTGGTATTGTAGTTTTGAGTTTGGTGTTGTTATCTATGGGCAACGGTGAGCACTTCCATCGGGTGGCTCGTCTGATCATTTTTCAGCTATTTACAATTACAAATTTATAAATTTAATAAAAATAGTTCAACGAGGCGCTGTATATCGATCTTAATAATTCTTGATAAGTACATAATATTACATTATACCTAATGCTTACTGCTTGTTAAGCTCAAGACTTAAACCGCCTTTTTATTTGATATTGTGTAGTTGTTGATATTAAGGAGTGATAAATAGGCACGTATATTATTGCGGATGAGAGCGAGCGTACCTAACAACAACTAAAATTCATTATCAAATAAAGCGTAATACAACTTACAAGACCTTACATCTGTCATACTTAAGGCAAACGAACTATATAAGTCTTGTAACATTTAGTTTCTAAAGCGCGGTTTAGATCTAAAAAGCAGCGAAACAAAAAAAATGTTCAAAATAATTTTGAGTACCTAAGTAGGTAAAATATTACGATTCTAATAAGGTTGGAGTAAGTAAAAGTAGGCAAACATGAAACAGCGTTGGGTTTTATTGACTTACAGACTGAGATGTCGTAACCCCCATCTGTAGCTGTGTGTGTAGAAGTATGCTGAGATGGGGTTGAAGACGGGGTAGGGCTTAGCGCTGGAGAGACCCGCAGCTAAAGCTATCACCGTCATGCCCGCCTGATACCCATCAATGGCCACCACAAATCCATCAGCTACGGTTTCTTTTGATGGTTTGTGCGCGGTTTGCGTTATTTCTGCAAAACAATAAGTGTTTTTTTTATTTATAACAAAGTGCCAAAGTATCTACTATTTTATGATGTGCTTTATTTTGATTTTTCGAACAAACATTGTACAAAGCAACTACATTGGAACGAGACATCTTCAGCGAGTGCAAAAGATTAATAATTTTGGAACGATGCGGGTTATCTCACCTGTAGTAGGAATTGACAGATCAAGACCCAACCGCGGTCTCCAGAAGAAAGTTCCAGGCATCCCACCCTACGACAAAAAAATTATTTATTCATTATTAGTCACATAAAATTACATTATTGAAAAACAAGAAATTTTATATTAATGATATTATTCTCTTTGCACAGTAGGTATGTGTCGTAGTATGATTTAATTTGGATAGTTATTATTTATATATTTTTTATACTTTAACATTATATTACCTGAACAGCCGAGAAACTGGTAAGTAGAAATATTAGAATACATATTTTTATTTCCATTTTGGAACCAAATTGGATTTGATTTTGATTATTGCGAAATAATAACTCTCTCCAATGCTTTAATGCAATGTATGCTTAAAACTCAGCGTATCTCAAGACTACGAGAGTGCAACTGCATGGAGCAATACAAGTCAATGTTATGTACACAAATTCTACTCAGACATTGGGCGGAAATGACTCCGTTACTTCTGTTGTAAATTAAGAATTGTAACGCGAAAATACCTGGCCGGGCCCTAATTTGATTACTATGATGATCGTTCATTTAATCTTAGCTATTGATAGGTACCTACCTATTGAAATGAACTTAAAACTATTGGTACGAGATCCGGTATAAGAAATATATACCCTCATCTGTTATTTACTTGTGATAAGAAATAAATGATGGAGAATATTCACATTGACGTATTGCAAATAGGTTGCCTAGTTAAATCGCAACCGGGTAATATTAAATAATTAAATTTTTAATGAAAAATATTTCATAAATTTCCCTCATCGGTTATTTAAAAAAAATCTACACTAGTGGATAGAATACACCTACCAGATACGAAAACGCAAGGGTTGCCTACTCTCACCATGGCGCAACTATAGGGTTGCCGCGTATAAACAGGTGAGTAAATGTTGATTAAATACCCTCATCTGTTATTTGGTCGAAACAAATGTCAAATGAAAGCTTATTTTATTCTTAATTTAACTGTATTAGGTTGCCTAATTAAAAAGTGGATCTAGTCCATGGTTGCCTAGATTTTGTATGTCAAAAATATAATAATATTTAATCTTTTCTATGCAATAGCACAGACCTACTGGTCTATGCTATTGCGTCTAGATATTACAATATGTCTATGCTATTATAATGCTATTGCACCTACTTGTCATGCAATTGGTTGTCACTTAATACAACGAAAAGCACATAATTATATTCTTTGTAGCAATAATTTCGTATATTTATAATGAAAAAGTGTTTTCTATGTGGTTCAGAGGATTCTATTATTGATTTTAATAATGAATCCTTTGAAAATTGTTTATTAAAGTTATTGTTTCGAAACAAAAAAAATCATGTATGGTGATCTTAGGATCATTCTACTTGTTTAAAAAAAGTGACTGTTTTAAGCAAGAAATATAACAATGAATTCACAACATTTTGCAAGCAGCATGATGTGAGTATATCATATAGTTTCGTATTTAATTAAACAATTGTTCAATCTTTCTCGACCATAATTATGTTGAATATTTGTAACTTAATGTGATGTAACATTTTCAGGTACCGACATTTTCAAGTAATCTGGAGCAACAAATATCTTCTTACTCATCTCAACACTCTGTTAGTATAAATAAGCAATATTAAGTTTTATTTTTTATTTATTTATTTAAGGTAGCAACCGAGCATGCAGCACAACCTTCCGCTGCCGCCCATGACAACTGTTACCGACTTAGAACAAGACTCATATGGGGACTGGGATAGTTAGTCCGGTTAGATGAAGGTGTTAGAACATTAGTTGGTTAGTTTGTAAGTATGAGGATTGGGACAGGGACTGTTAGTGAATGTTAGTCCTGTTAGTTGTTGTTAGTAATAGTCCAGTTAGTAAATGTTAGTAAGAGTCTCTTTATAATTCGGTCACAGATGTGTTACTACCCTTGAGGACTGAGATCGTCGCCTCTAAAAAGTGTAGCCGGCTCCACACCTTTCTATCCGGAACACAATTGCTATTAAAACAATTATTACACGGTAGAAATTGTACTAAGTACCGTGGCGGGCGGTAGTACTACCCCGGGCGAACTCTGGGCTCTACTACCTACGTAAAACAATTAAAATTACCTATTTTACATAGGTAGTAGACCTACTGCCTGACAAAAATTCAATTGACAAAAAACAAATTTCTTTTTAAGGTGGAGCCAAGTACGGCTACAAGTGATACTCATCTCACAGTCGGGATACCTTGTGGTGTATCGTATCCCAGATAGATTTTAATGCTTTATCAGTGACATCTGACCAAACAATACCAAGTGATTCAGCAATAACAGAGGACGGGGCCTCATTACGCTTGGGACCCAATGTTGATGCCGCTTCTGGTGAAGCTTCTATATCGCAACGCTCGTCTACCACAACAGATGGAAAAGTATCTTGTTTATTTTGCAACGGTACTCGGAAGAGAATTGGTCAGCAAAGTGTCAATGTAATATTTCCGAAGTCTAAAGCTACTGTTACCGCGCTTAAAGAAATTGCATCAACGTTGAATGATTCTGAAGTACTTGATAAACTTGAGAATCAAATTGTCGCGTATCATTCAACTTGTTACTCATCGTATCACGTACGCATGACACGCCAAAATGCTGAAACCACTGACTCCAATTGGCATGGCGAGCGAGGAATACATAAGTTAGCGTTTAACTCTCTAGCTATATTTATAGAGCAAGAGATCATAAAGTTATATACGTCACGCAACTATTCTCCCGGGATAAAGCTTTGTTGCAGGAGTTTGCAAAGGACAAAGGACAAGAATCTGAAGATTTTTCATTTTATCGGAGTGAATATTTTGAAAAAAAGATATTAAAAGTTTTTGGCGATGTTCTTACAATTGAATCATCTATTGGACCCCATAACAAAAAGATTATACATATATCACAATGATATGGATGTATCAACGCTGGCAAATGAAGCTGTAACTTTGAAAGAAAAAGAAGACTCTAGGTTTCAAGACGTGGCCTATAACTTGAGGCATTGTGTTAAAAGTATGCCCAGACAAAAGCTGCCAAGTCGTCTTACGGTAGATAATGTAATCAACGGATGCGAGATTCCGGAGCAACTGTATGATTTTATGTACGATTTAATCAGAGGACCGGATATTTCTCATGATGATTCAAACCAAGTCACTATTAAAATTAAGTCACTATGTAGTGACATAATTTACATGATAACGAAGGGTCGAGTTAATAATAATAATAATTTTTATTTCAGGCCATTTAGCCCATAGCCTACCTAATAACAATAAAAAATAATAAACATAATAACATAAAATAATAAACAATAAGCCTCAGAAAAATATAAATCTTGGATTGGCTTTGAAATCTCCGACCAATTCACGCCAAGTTCTCACCATACTGAACAGATACGGTCACACAATTGGGTATAACTTGGCCGAAGAGTTATAAACTGAAATGACATACACAGCAATTGGACAAAATAAAGTTATTTCATCCGGTATCGATGCAGTTCCTGGACGAAGCACTCACGTAGCTTTTGACAATTTTGATCGCTTTGTCGATACTGCGTCCGGAAAAGATACCATGCACGACACCGTGGGAATAATTTATCAATTTTCTAGCGCTGGCGATGAAGATTTGAATAGTATTGGAGCTCCGACGTCATCAGCCCTTGAAGATCATGATGATAATAATAAATTAAGACCGCCAATACGAAAAAGACGGCGCTTTAATGAAATTTCTAGAGAGATACGGCCATATTATCGAAAACCTAGTTCCACCATGGAATTACATACAGTTGATTCCATTACAGAGGGGATAGTTGCATGTCAAGGCGCTAAAGATATTGCCACCGAGATAGATTTACTATGGATTATTACTCTAGCATGGCTCGACTTCGTACCTATGTGGTTAGGTTACAATTGCATGGTTACAACAGATTGTAGCTAAATACAAACTGTACAATATTTACCTCCAATCAATTCTTCGCCAACGTCGTATGCTATAGTAAATGAAACGCTAATCATGGCAAATGAAATAGCTGAGAAGTGTAATGAAGAATTAATAATTGTCACGTACGACTTAGCTATAGCTAAAATGGCGATGCAAATACAGTAAAATGAACAGCCAAAATATGACAACATATTTATTAACTTGGGGGCATTTCACACTCAGGTGGCTTTCTTTAAAGCCATTGGCAAAAATATAGACTGCAGCGGATTGGGGGACGTTTTGGTTAAAGCAAAGGTCTTAGCAGGAGGCTCAGTCAATAGTTTTCTAGACAGCAAACACTTTAATCGCTGCAAAAGACTCCATCCATTGACTTCCGCTGCACTACAGATTCTTCATTTCCAGCATATAATATAAAGGCACAGAAAAGTAATTCGCGTGTGGTATCTGAATTTAGACGAGGAGCATTTGGTATCAGACGTACCAAATCTGGTTTCTCCCGATCACCGGTTGATTTAACCTTAGAACAGACCATAAACGCTGATGCCTCAAACCAATTGACACATAATTTTGCCGCAGAGTCTATATCAGCACGACAAAGATGGGCACTTAGTCACAGCATAAGAACCAAAATTGTATCCGCGGTTAAAGAGCATATTAGTCTATTGCAAAAGATGATACTTGTCATGCCTTGCAGAGAAGTCGAATCGAAAAGGATACCGAATGTCTTCAAAGTATCATTGAGACTATAACAAACACACTCAATCCCTTCGTTGATAATATCGATAAAAATGTTCTGTTTAATCTTTCAACTGGCAAGGCAGCGTCTCCTGAAGTTTGTGATTTTCTAATTAACGTAAAGTCTGTTGGAAATCAACAAAAATTGACGTTTATTTCAGAATCCAATTTTACTCCTGGAAGGTTTGAAAGACCAATTAAGCGTAATAAAATCTTGAATTTCGCGTCACAGTCTGCCGTCAAAGCTCAAACCAACAAAGACAAAAGTAAAAGGGCCGTTCTGAAAATGGAAAGAGATATCTTCGGACGTTTACTTGCGATTAGTATTGAGAAAAACATCAACATAGAACACTGTTTAACGTTTCCATTAGCACCTGTACCGCCTGCTCTTTTCTCGTGTACAGGTGACTTATTAAAAACTGATAAATCTAAGCTAGCCCAAGTTTTGAAGTCTAATGTCGATATTGAGATAATTGACGGTTTTTATTTCTTATATACAATCGGACCATCTATGCCGCAGACATTTGATAAGATTGCAGAATATATCTTAATAAAATTGTGCTCAACTAACGCCTCTGAAATACACATAATTTTTGATAGATACTTAACGCCTTCTATCAAAGATTGTGAACGTAAAAGTCGGCTGGAGTTCGATAGACCGTACGTCATCCAAGCACGGCCTAGCGATTTTCTTGCAAGTCTAAAAAATTTCCGTTTCAAAGAAGCCCTGGTTCAATTTTTGGCAAATTACTGGGGAAATGATAACATAGCGTCAATAATCCGAAATAAAAAAAATATTTATAACAGTTGGGCAATAATGTTTTTCTTACCACACAGCTGAAAATCACGTTGTAAAACGTGAAGAAGATTATTTATGTCAACATGAAGAAGCAGATACGCGGATGATGTTCCATATATCAAAAGCGCCACCTAATTCAAAAATATTGGTGAAAGCGAATGACACAGATGTTTTAATTATTTTACTGGCCACTATCTGCAAAATTCCGGAGACTCAAATTTGGTTGGCGGGATCATCGTCTAAGAAAAGTAAAAAGAAAGATCTGAATTGCATTAACTGTACTGAGCTTGCAATGAAATTGGGTTCAACTATGTGCTTGGGTTTACCTGCTTTTCACGCATTTACGGGCTGTGATTATACAGCCGCATTTTATAACAAGGGAAAACTCAAAAAATATTTTCCAAGCGAACGGATTTTCAAGAAATATTCGCGTCGTTAACGGATCCAACAGATTTATTGGCGAAAAAGTTCAGCGGATTCAGGAGTTTATTGCCCTTCTGTATGGGATCAAAAATTGTTGTAATATTAATGATGCTAGAGATATCTAGCATCATTAATATTACAACAATTTTTGCTTTTGGAACAGCTGATAAGCTGTTCCAAAAAACATATAGAACATATAGTAACAAAGACCACTTTATGAAGAAAATAAAAGGTATGGACTCCAATCTCCTTCCACCATGCTGGAGGTCTCTGCAACAAAAAATTTTGCGCACGATATATGTAAATTCGATGTGGCTTCATGGAACAGATGCAAGCTGTGTCAAATTAAAATCTGAAGATTGTGGCTGGTATTTAGATTGCTATTTGAAGCCCTGAAGGTTCGAAGGAGATCCCACACCTTTGCAAGTTGAGGATGTACTGACTGTGTTGGAGAGAAAAGAACTTGATGAAGAAGTAGAAGTAGATTTTGATGTAGCCACTTCTGACGAGTCAGAATCGGAAGATATTTTTAATTGAGTTAAAATGTAATTATGTCATTTTTAATAAATAAATACGTGTGAAAATAATTTGATATTATTGTTAATATTTGAATTCAGTATTTTCTATATTACGCGCTTATCATTCAAGAGATCAATTATCTACCAGACAATGTAAATTTTACTCTCGTGACGTAAGTACCTAATTATTTTCAGGATTACCGATTGAATAAACACAATATATTCGTGTTGTAAGTATAACAATTTTCATGACATTATGCTACGGTAGGTAGTTTAAATAACGTCATGGAAAAAAGGACTTGCAACTAAGTAGGTAGGAACAATACGAAAATGTAAGTAAAAGCCACTATGTTTGCTGAAAAAATGAAGTCGAAGATGTTGGACGCACTAACTTATTAAAACCTATTCACTCTCCTCTTGAAAACTCCCACATTATACGCTATAGACAAGCTATTCTAGTCCTTCGCAGTGGGGATGATGAACGACGAAGCAAACCGTTTCGTTCGCATCCGTGGAATGTTCACGGCTGTACGTCGGGTTGTTCGATGGAGGAAGGGGGATGGGGGAATTAATTAAGTTGGTAAATGTGCAATATACCTGGGACTACTAAACTACACATTATGGTGTGACACGACCTTTTCAAGGTCTCGTCCTTTAGTTGCAAAGGAGTTGCGTCGACAAGTTTTCGACTCTCTTCATAATATGAGTCACCCGGAAGTCAAAGCCACTGTCAAGCTCGTCACGGATCGATTTGTTTGGCCTTGCATACGGAGTGATAGCCGTACTTGGGCCCTATCTTGTGAGTCTTGCCAACGTTCTAAAACTTATAGGCATGTTTCTTCTCCTGTTGGACAGTATAGTCTACTAAATGCCAGATTTAGTATCATACGGCCATATTAATAAACATAGACTAGAGCAAGAGTAACTTTAAAACTTGTCGTAAATAAGATTTAATTAAATTCATTATTAATAAACATGTAGTAGCGAAGAAGTAAGCTACTCCAAGTCTTATCTCAGAATCAAAGATAGTCCATGTCGCTACATAGTTTAGCGACCGATTAGGCGTGCATGGACGACATTGACGTTGACTTGACGCCTTCTAAACGTCTATGATATTTATTTATAACCTTAGAATAATGACATATAGAATGACAGTCTTCATACAAGCGCTGTGTCTAAAGTGAAGCACTAATTTTCTTTTTTATTTTTTTTTATACTTGTTTAATGGTTGCCAGGGGGAGTGCAGTTTCCCGAAAGTGGGGAATGATTCGGCCGCTTATAAGAATTTGTTTCTAGCAATAATACCTGCATAAATAGCTATGTGTGGTAAAGTATGGGTATGGTTATGTAAAATTGTTATATTACGAGAATGTTTATTTAAATATGAAACGAATACAAGAAAATATTAACATCAATTTTTTTACTATTTATTTTTTTACATATCTTTTACGTATCTGAACATAAGCATGAACACAGGAACTTAGTATATTTTAATAACAGCATTGAGTAAAAAAGTTTTGTTCCAATATTAAATATACTCTGTGAAAAAACAAAAAACAATGGGCTTTGTTGATTTACTACTCTATGGACCATATTATTTCTGTGAACTATTGTATCTGTGAAAACAACAATAAAATTAAGATGAAAATGACATTGACAATAGGCATGATATAATAATAATAATAACTTTAACTAATAATATTAATTAAAATAATAATGAATAACAACTTCAATAATTATACCTTAACGGGGACAGCATTTTCACGCAATCTACACGATCTACCCCGTGTAAGGTACTTATCTTCATTATTAAAATGTTTTGAACATATTCGTGTATTTTTGGTTGGCTTCCAATATACTTCTTCACGACTAAGCCTTATAGCAATCGTCACTTAAAATGGGAAAATTTATTTTCACAATTGGGCAACACTGAGCATTGAAACAAAACGTTTTTATTTAAACCTAATTATATACAAGATATTATGAAATATTGAAAGATTACCTGTGAAAAGTGATGTAATTACACTTCTTTTGTTTTTCAAATGTGTTGTGACAAAATTTAACCACACAAATCGTCATAATTATTTTTTTTCCGCGAGACGCGCTTGCCGTGCATTGTCATTGATGACTACGGAGCTGGCCGGCGTTTGGTGACATAAACTACTCACATTTATAGTTGTCAAGGTAGCCGCGCGGACTTCGTTTCTATATGTCATTATTCTAAGTTTATAACCTTTGATAAATTCGTAGGTTTTGGTTCTGTTCGTTTTTACTTGTTATTATGATGGATAGATGTTTTAATAAAAAATAAAGGAATACGAAACGAAATACCTACTTAAAGTAAATCAATTTTAAATGTTACAAGTAACAAACTGCGAGGAGCGAGGTTACAGTTATAGCGGCTGTACACTCTCGTGCGAGAGCACTCGATATGTCTCGTCCGAGTCGCCTCGGCCAAGACGTGCGCACTCGGGGTAATCTCTCGTCAGGCTCAGTTGCAGTTGCGGACGTCGAGAGGATGGACGTATTAGAAATTGCATCCGCTTTTGCACTATGCGCTGCTAATTATTATATGAACGTACAAACATATGACGGCAAAAAAATAATTGTTCATTAAAATATTTATTTTTAACTAGCTGATCCGGGGTCAAAAGACTAGCTGATTACGAATCTTTTGTATGGGAATATAGCGCTACCAAGTACACTCTCGTACGAGTGCACTCGGTTAGCAGTCTCGCGGGAGTGTAGAGCCGCCGTTAGGCAGGCGCTTGAAATTAAAATTTGAAAGCTGAACTGTCGTCCAGTTTGAAGTTGTCAATTCCAAAATATGAGCTATTACTGTCATTTTAATGCATGAAGTCGTTCACTGACTCACTCTTTTTACTTTTAAATTTTAAAGGTTGCCATATTTTACTCGTTCAACCCGGACTAAGAAATGTATTGTTCTTCCGACGCTACTCCATGTTTATTAATAGCATTTCAATTACGAAGTTGTTACTAGGTTAATCAAGAATTAACTAGTCAAAGTGTAGATTCGGATGACGCTTGGAGTAAGCGATTTTTATTAATAAGGCTGATAGTGCATATAGATCTGGTAGGTCACTATAGCTTCTGACTATAGATACCTTCTCACTGCAATTGACAGGTTTTTATACCCACGATGGCCAGAAGTTGCACTTTTAAAAGATATATCTGTTGATACTGTCGCTAAAACTTTTTATTACGTTTGGATAGCTCGGTTTGGTTATACTCAAACGGTCGTGACAGATCAAGGGCGACAGTTCACTTCTTAAAGAAACCAGAACCTAAACAAAATAAAGGAAAAAATGTACCTATCAAACAGTAAGTAGAACAATTATCATTTGTTCTGAAGTCTATCCGAGTTTTGTAGTGTGAAACTGCAACACACTACGGCCTATAATCCTGTCGCAAATGGAATGGTCGAAAGACTACATCACACTCATCATGCATCATGGACGTTCGCCTCATGGACGTAAGTCCGTGTTCGTCTAAAGAAAATTAGAAAGTAATTTACATGTTTTTCTCAGAAATGAGGTTCTCTAGAGCCCCATATTCTGGAACTTACGAAGTATTAGCTAGGACTTACAAAACTTTTACTTTAAGGTTGGCAAGGGGCTCAGTTATCGTCATTATTGACAGGGTTAAGCCAGCATACATGTTGTCACACGACACGACACGTGACTCTCACATCCCTCCAGTCACTTTAAAGGTGGCGGTTCGCGGCCGAGACCGAGACAGGAGACCGAGACCGGAGACCACGACCGTCACTTTGTATAGGCGCGCGAGAACGTCTCGGTCTCGGTCGCGAGTTGTCGCCTATACATTGCCTAACGTCGGGTGAGGCTGGGCGTATGCTGGAACGCAGGACACAACTGAGCAGATTTTGTAAAGTATGGAACTTCATTGAGCTACGTATGCTGAGACGCTGGCACGTGAGACGTTGACATGTGTCAGTTCTGCTCTGCGTCCCGTTGTAGAGCCGTTGTAGTTTGTTGCAATGACAGTCATGACAGAACGTCTAATAGAATTGGTTCGTTGTGAACCATGTTTATATAACACAAATCATCAAGACTACACAAAAAAGACGCTAAAACAATTGTTATGGGTAAAAATTGCGAAGGAATTGAAATACAAGGACGGTAAGTAACATTTGTTTATTATCTATATTATATGAAAGGAGAAGCTGACTGACTGACATATCAAGGCTAGAAACTTGAAATTTTGCACAGGGGTTCCTTTTATAATGAGTATGTTAAAAAAACTAAAACAAACGGTATTGTGTTGTATGTTTAAAACTAAACTTAAAAGCGACCTCTTGCAACAGCCTCACCTTGCCAAGTAACTGCCCCTTGAGTATTAAAATAAGTTTTAAATGTGTGTCTTACTGTGAAAGCATGTCTCGCTGACCTAAACCTATTTCTAGGTAATCTCAAAAGTTGTGCTGTGGGAGAAATTTCTGTAATCAGTTCATCTACATTATTTTGTCTTCCAGTTTCTTGTGTCAAATAATTATGAAGAACACATGTCGCCTTTATAACTTTATCAACGGTATTTACTTTTATTTCGAAAGGCTTCCTATAGACTCTAAATCGATTGGACAGTATTCCAAATGCACATTCAACTGTTTGTCGGGTACGAGAAAGCCTATAATTAAAAATTTTTTTGTATGATCACTCATCGCCTGTGTTTTCGGATACGGACGCATTAAATTTTCCATTAATGGAAATGCTTCATCAGCAACTAATACAAATGGCATGTGTTCATCTTGGCCCTGTAACGGTTTCGGGTTTGGCAAAGCTAGTGTAGTATTATTCTGCATTCTTTGTCCAAGTTCACTATTAGCGAAAATGAAACCGTCACTAAATCTACCCATTGATCCTACATCAATTGTTATAAATTTGTAGTTCGCATCAACATTTGCCAAAAGTACGACAGAGAATGTTTTCTTATAGTTAAAAAAGGATGAATTCGTTTTCCCGGGTTTTATTATTGTTACGTGTTTTCCGTCAAGAGATCCGCAACAGTTTGGAAAGTGCCATTTTTCTTCAAACTGTGCTGCAATTGTTTTCCATGACTCTTGAGTTGGGACTGGGATGTAGATGGGTTGCATATGTTTCCATATCGCATCAGATACGTCGTTTACAATCTGAGATACCGTTCTGTCATTCAGCCTGTAACTGTAACCCAAGCTCTTGTATGAATTACCTGAAGCAAAATATCTGAAAAATAAAACATTTTTATTAGTAGTAAGCAATTCATTTATTTATTATTTATTTTATTTTCAGGACCATCTGCAAAAAATGCTTGGCTAAAGCTACGTAACTGTCACCGAGATGCAATCAGGAGGCGCAACAAAGGAGATAGAAGTGGTTCGGCAGCTACCGTTACTAAACCATGGAAATTCGAAAAGCAGATGGAGTTTTTAGTGACCTATATGTCAACCGTCCTACGACAGGGAATATGTCAACTGGAAATACGAGTACCGAGAACCAAAATCTTCAGCCAGAAATTTTGATTCAAGAAGATGAATTCGAACATAATGAAATAGTGGAAGTATCTTCCGAAGTACTGTCACATAATAGTACTGGTAATAATTCAAATGAGCACTCCGTATCATCTTTCCAATTTTTGCCACCTGATATTACTGGTAACAATTCAACTGAGGACTCTGTAATGTATCAATCACTGCCGTCTCCTATATCTCATGCATCACAAATACGTATTCCCCATGTAGCGCCACCAGTAGTCAAAGAGTCGAAAGCAAAAAAATTCAATCTCAATACATTAATTGCTAATACGCTCCAAAACCATGAAAAAAGAGCCAAAGAAAGGGCTGAAAAAAGAGCTTATCGTAATGAAGAGAACGAACTGCAGCACTTTTTTAATACAATGTATGAAATAACAAAAAAAATGCCTGCATTAAGTCAACATAAATTAAAAAGACGAATATTTAACCTAGTGTCTGACGAGGAAGAGTATTATGTATACAAGACGAGCTTGACAGTAATGGTATTTGTTATGGTAGTTGTATAGATGTTAAGAATCGTGGTACAGGTTGTTCTTCGTAAATATCGAGAGGAAAATTCCGAAAATAATTCACATGGTGTATTTTAACGTCCAAAGGCCAAAACCCTGTAATAAGTCATTACCGGATTATTCGCGGGGAGCGTCGATATTTTGTCCCTGCTATCCCCATTACCTCCCACGATCGAGATTTTTCGTTCAGAAATTCTTGGGCGTCTCATCAAAATTAAGCTACTCACGAAAAATTAGCTTGTTACAGTAGCGGCAAAAAATTAAGGCCCCTTTGACACATTAAAATAGTGACGTGAAAAATGTTAATTTAGTATCGAAATAATATGGTCAAGTGCGAGTGGCATCGATACATTTTTGGAATAAAAAATTTAAGCACCCTTTTTAATTACATATTTGGAATGAGAATCGAATACTGAGTACCCCCTATAAATATCACAAGAGTCTTACGAATCACCTTATATTTAAGCTCTCCTCGGCTTTGAGCTCAGTAGTAGGCCTTGTTGGGTTGAGATGATTTATAGTATATTCATTTATGTAATTGACTTACTTATTTTATTAAAGGTGGCACTGTATTTTGTTAGTAAAAACGTCAAGGAATTTGTTCGCGGTACCATATACTTTGTTTATATGGTCCCGCATTAGTCCATAATATTTAAATATATATATTGTTTCAATATCCATGTAATTAATCAACTTTGGGTCCTAAGTTATACATTCGGTTAAATTTTATGACTTTTTGCACATCACTATTGACAATGAAGAACAGCAATTTGCTCCTTCAAATTTATGTAATAATTTATACGAAACTTGATGATCGGACAGACGTCAAGTAAACGTCATCGGGGCCTTCCTTTTGTGCCGCTCCTATAGTAATCAAGTAAAAAAAAATGTACTAGGGATCCCGGACCATTATGTTTGAATTACTTGGAGACTGGTACGCTTTCATACAATCTTGGGCCTGGATTGTAAAAAGATGAAAGTAGTGCCAATTAATAGCTATTATATTATTAACCTTTAATTGAAAATAAAACGGAATTTGTCAATCTGGGAGTAGTGATAAACGAGATTTAGTAAAAGTGAGGTTATAATATGAGACTACCTATATACTGAACGAACTTTTTGAAGTTCGAGTATTTTATTCTTAAACATAGAACATTAATATTTTGACGGCGTCCGTGGCGCAGCGGTATGCGCGGTGGATTTATAAGACGGAGTTTCTGGGTGCGATTCTCGGCTGGGCCGATTGAGATTTTTTACCTGGTATGGCGTCGGGCAGAAACCTAAAGGGCGATTTTATCCTACGCCTAACAAGTTAGCCCCCTTCCATCTTAGATTGCATCATCACTTACCATTAGGTGTTGACTGCAAGCACACTTGGTGTCGACTAACTTGTAGTAAATAAAAAAAACTTTTTGAATGGGAGGATGATAAAACGTAAATGACTGATGAGATCATAAGTAAGGGTAAAAAGTGGTAAAATAAAAAACACTTTTTTTATTGATTTTTATTCCTCTCAATTATAATTAAAATATTGTCTAAGAATGTATGTCTTGATTGTATGCGTCCCCGAAGTAACCACAAGGTATTTGAAGCTGACAGCTCTCGAAGTAGGCTACTGCTGACCTCCCTGGACACTTCTATTACATAGCCATTGTTACCCCTTACATGCTCGCCATAATAAGATTGTGCTTTATTTGATATATACCTAATGAGATAAGAATTAGTTCACTCACTTGTTGTGACTCGGTTGTTCTATCTGCAATAAACCTACCTCATCATTATCAACCTATTGACAGCCCACTACAGCGCCAGACCACCCTCCTTATAGTAGTCTAACCTCTATATAGATCCCCTATATGGAACTTAGACCCACTGCACTGCTTCAATGCGGGTTGGTGGCTTAAGGCAATAATATTTGATTACTTAATGGTCACTATCAGATGTTAGTAATAATGACTGAGACTGACAGCTTAACGTGCTCTCTGAGGCACAGGAATATAAAACAACTAACTCAATTCCAGGTTAAGAGTAAGGTTCTTTTCTTATTCTATTTATTTAAAACACTTTATTGCACACCCTTATAAAACAAAAATACAAAGTAAAATAAGAAAAGAACCTTATGAATAAGTCGGTCTTACCACCAAAGTGATGTCTCCCAGATAATCTTTGCAAAAAGGAAATATTAAAATAGCACAGGTTGGTGCGGCAAATAAACTTACTTAACAATCTACATTCTGTTTTACAATAGTACTACATGGCAATACTAATAATACACAAATAGCTATAAGAATATAAATATATACATATATTTATGTATACACATACAACACTGTTACATATAGATAAATTCTTGGAAGAAAGAAAAACTCAGTAGGTATCATTTCACAGCCCAACCCATGACTTGAACCCAGGACATAGTAATCTATATGGCATGCATAAGTAATAATGAACATTCATTTAACTTACAGTTCGAGGTATAATCCACTCTTGTATTACATTATATATTCTCAGTTCATGAGTTGAGCCAGTGTCAAGCAGATGACTGACTCATGATGAGAGCGACCACAGCGGAAGCAAACATTACGGTGGCCAAGTTGTCTTGGTTGATCAACAGCTGTTGGTCTTTGTGGCAAGTCCCAGAAAGCTTGACAAACATGGTCACAGTTGTTTACCTGAAATATGAAGTTTTTTATTTCATGAAATCAAGACTACTGAAAAATATACTTTCGCCAAACCACATTGGAGCAGTTTGGTGGGTCTTTGCTCGGAATCCCCCTCTGCTAGAGAGGAGGCCTGCGTCCAGCAGTTGGATGTTAATAGGCTGATGATGCTACTCAATCGATTTCGGTATTTAGTTAAATGTTAACAATCTTTATCTACCTTTTCAAAAAGTATAATTCACTTTTAAGCATACGGTTGATAATAAACAATATAAGGAATCCTATAGGCTAGCATGGTAGGTGCCAGTTAGCTAATAAATAAGTGAGTACTTACAGGCTGTGGTGCACGCCATCGACGAATCACTGACAAATTCATTTCATCATCTAAAGCTCGTTGATAGTATTACTATACCACAGTTCACACAATGATCCATGGTGTCAATATCCAATCGATAAGCCGGCCAATAAATCCAAAATAACGAGCCAAAGTCAGACGTGTAAGTGTAAGACGGTGTCGATTGATTTTAGACGGGACTTCTGTCATTCATTGTCATTATTGTCAAGTGTCAACATAGACAAAAATGAGCAGTGATGAACATCGATTTTCATTTACAAAATCGATTAATGATCGATTGTTCGATCGAAAATTGATTTTGAGATTTCACTTTATTACATAGATAGATGTCTTGTTTCACAGTAAATTAATTTATTTGTAATAGTTTTAATTATTCTTAATGATTGAAAATAACATCTCATGAAAAGCCTTATTATATTTTTATATAATTGTTTGCACACATTCTTAATATAATCGATTATAATTATCGATTACCTATTCTATTTTTGATCCTAACTTATTTTTTAGATTTTACATCTTCCAGATTGTGAATTAAGCTGATTTTTTAAATATTATAATAGAAAAAAATAACGCGTTTTTTAAGCTATATTTCAACTTATTACAAATTGGGCCCAAAAGTCCCCGTCTCCTTTGGAATGTCAGTTTTATTTGTTCAGATTGAATTGTTCCCAACGGTAGACACGGTCATATTTCCAGAAATACTTTCATACGATTTTTTGGTTTATAAAAGCAAAGACGATCTAACGAAATTCTTCATCTTTGCTGCAGCTATACCCTCATATAGAAATAGCATTAAATACGGATTTGATTTTTATAGATGGAACTTTTATAGGTTAATTCAAACAGGCGACGGGGCGGGACGTCGACGCGACGATGCAGTGTTGCCACCTTGCCCAAATAAAAAGTTGCTAAACATACGGTAGTAAGTTGCTAGTTTCGCCAAAAAAAGGCTCCGTTAAAAATTGCTAGAAGTGGCTAAAATAAAAAAAGTCAACATTCAGGTCATTTGGTCACAAATGACCAAAAAAAAACAAGGTTGAATAATTTCTATAAATATTATTATTGACTTAAAATACAGAGAGTACCATTCTACACAGATAATTATAAGTGTTTAATTTTTATATTTCTTCTCATTAGGAGGGAGGACGCTGAAGTCCTACTGTCAACAGTTGTGTGTTTCTTGCAATTAAAAATAGAATAAACACGAACTTGTGTAAATTGTTGTTATAAAATTAGTTTGTGCGTTTGGCCACAAAAAATTTTTTTTTGTAGCTAACTATTTTAAAAGTGGCTAGATAGATCTAGCAAGAGCTAAAAAGTGGCTAAAGTGGCGACACTGGCGACGTGCCTCGGCGGGTCGCGTCACGTCGCCGTCCCGTTCGGCGGGACGGGGTGCCAGCGTTTCGCGAGCGGGGCGCGAACGTGATGATTTATAAAGGTGGCCATTCACGGTCGCACCATTTGTCCTGGCGACAAACGACTTAAGTCAAATGGATGGATGCCAAACATGAAGCCCATTCACGATCACTCCAATTCTCTTTCATTTGCGTGTTTGATCGGATCGAAAGACGTCGACATGAGTTCTGATTCAGTAGAAGAACTTTTACTATGTGCAGCTGCTGTTTGTCATCATATAATCACCCGCAAACCGAAAATGGTGCAAATAATGGCTAAAAAAAGAGATAACTAACATGTAAATTTGTTAAATGAATTATACATTATGTATAAAGAGGGAGGTGTATAAAGCAGTGATAGCCGTGTGGTTGAACGTTGGACTGCCGAACCGGAGGGTCCGGGTTCAAACACCGCACGCACCACTAATTTTCAAAAATTATGTGCGTATTAAAAATTTAATTATCACTTGCTTCGGTGAAGGAAAACATCGTGAGGAAACCTGCACACCTGAGAGTTCTCCATAATGTTCTCAAAGGTGTGTGAAGTCCACCAATCCGCACTTGGCCAGCGTGGTGGACTATGGCCTATACCCCCTCACACTGTGAGAGGAGACCCGTGCCCAGCAGTGGGACAGTTATGGGTTGCGATGATGATGATGATAAAGAGGGAACATTGTAAGCATCCTTTAAAGGGCGTTTCTACTGCTCAAAAATATACACTCAGCGGCACGGAATCTTGGCCAAACTCATAGCGTACGATAACATTTTTTTAAGTGTGTGTAACTTTGTTCTTAATGTATAATTGGGTGGAAATAATGTTTACGTTAATCCTAAGAGGCTAATTAACTAAGTTGAAGTGCATTTTGATTTGATTTCTGAAGTTTAGTTGAACCGTGTCATTTATCCGACGAAGTCTACGTTTTGAATTGTGTTCTGGAATTTGCAAGCGTTAAGTTGTCGAAGTTCTTTGGTTTCATTGTGATCAATGAACATCTAAAGGCGCCTTAGGATGCATAAAAATGCCTCTAACACCAAGTCAGATAGCACAAGCAGTGGCATTAGTCGAACTAGGGATGACCCATCGTGAAGTGGCTACTATCCTTAACGTACCGGGTTCTTCGATGCAATATGCACTAAAACGGTACCAAGAGACTGGCCTCTGCACACGCAGACCAGGTAGTGGCGGTGTAAGTTGCACGTCAGCGCATGACGACCACTTTATTGTGTTAGAGATTTTAAGAAATCGCTTCCTTACTGATGTCGAGATCCGGCAGCGGCTTCAAAACTCCAGGAATGTAAATGTTAGTGAGCGTACGGTGAGAAGACGTATGGAGGAAGTTTTTAAGATCAAGAAGACCAGCCCGTGGCCCACAGCTTCTCCCACAGCATAGAGCAGCGCGATTTCAATTTGCCCGCGAACATGCTAACTGGTCTCATGAACAATGGGAAAGGGTTTTGTTTACGGACGAGTGCAGAATCGCTTTACATGCACCTGATGGTCGACAACGTGTCTGGAAAAGGAATGCTGAACGATATCTGGCGATTACTACCACTCCCACAGTGAGTTTTGGTGGAGGCTCTATAATCGTATGGGGTGGCGTTAGTTCTGATGCACGTACAGAATTGGTCATCGTCAATAACTCTCTAACTGCAACACGATACGTCGAGGATATCCTTCAAGAACATGTTGTACCCTTTGGAGGGTTTATTGGATATTACGATTCATTTTAATGCATGATAATGCACGACCATACGTAGCTCATATCGTAAATGAGTACCGTCAAGAGGTTGGTATTCAAAAATTGCAGTGGCCAGCTCGCAGCCCCGACTTAAACCCAATAGAGCACATTTGGGATAAGCTAAAAACGACAATTAAAACAGCATCGAACCTACCACAAACCCTTAGCCAGCTTCGAGATGCTGCACTGACTACGAGGCGCGACTTGTCGCAAGTGGACATCAAGAATGTCATCCAAAGCATGCCAGACCGAATGCAGGCGGTCATAGGGGCTAGAGGAGGAAACACGCGATACTAAAAAGTACAAAATGTTGTCAAAGATCAAACAGTTTTTAATTACTAGTGCTCAAAACTGCAGTGTTTAATTTTGTGTAAATGTGATTTTGCGCTTAAACTTCATTAAAAACTTAAAAAGACGTTATTTATGAGTAAAAATGATTAAAGACGTTAAGTGGATGAACAACGATTAAATTGGCCTAAATTAGAAGTGTACAAACTGAAAAAAACTGAAGTTATCACAAATTTTGTAGGTGGCCAAGTTTCCGTGCCGGTCAGTATATAAATAAAAGAAATAAAGTAAAAAAATCATTACTTCCATTTCCCATCATAAAGCAGCTGATTGGCTGTTAAGTTAATTATAGATATGGTTTTTTTTAGATATTGATGTTAGTCCGTAAGAAGTTAACCAATATTTTAGGAGAATGATTAAAATGAAGCCAAATAAATTTTAGTAATTTATGTTTTATTAAATGTATCATCTATCAATCATAAAGTATCAATGCGTAGTAAACAAAAACCAAATACTACAAAATAAAACAATAACGTCTTGCTCGACGCACGTCTCGGCGCGAAATGAACAAAAAATGGATGTGGTGGATTGCACACTGATCACACTGACGATCAAAATTTGGCTGTATAATTATAACGTCATTTGACGCGATGGTGCGATCGTGAATGGCCACCTTTATATGGATATTCATTTGAGTAGTCAAACAGTGACGCCAGTGTTGCATTTGTTTACAAAAATGTGAACAAAATATCTATCTATATTATACCTGTGAATTTGATGTAATATTACATAAGTATTTAATAAATAACAATTAATAAGCGTTCAGCGTGTCAACCCGCTCTTATTCCTATATTTAAATATGTCCGCCGTCAATACATATTTTTATGTAGCAAATACATTTGATACACTTTAATTAATTTGAAGGAATCTTAATATTGCGATTATTCTTATTAATCCACTAGTGAATATAATAATTTTGTTGAATTATATAAATATACTGACCGGCACGGAAACTTGGCCACCTACAAAATTTGTGATAACTTCAGTTTTTTTCAGTTTGTACACTTCTAATTTAGGCCAATTTAATCGTTGTTCATCCACTTAACGTCTTTAATCATTTTTACTCATAAATAACGTCTTTTTAAGTTTTTAATGAAGTTTAAGCGCAAAATCACATTTACACAAAATTAAACACTGCAGTTTTGAGCACTAGGAATTAAAAACTGTTTGATCTTTGACAACATTTTGTACTTTTTAATATCGCGTGTTTCCTCCTCTAGCCCTTATGACCGCCTGCATTCGGTCTGGCATGCTTTGGATGACATTCTTGATGTCCACTTGCGATAAGTCGCGCCACGCAGTCAGTGCAGCATCTCGAAGCTGGCTAAGGGTTTGTGGTAGGTTCGATGCTGTTTTAATTGTCGTTTTTAGCTTATCCCAAATGTGCTCTATTGGGTTTAAGTCGGGGCTGCGAGCTGGCCACTGCAATTTTTGAATACCAACCTCTTGACGGTACTCATTTACGATATGAGCGACGTATGGTCGTGCATTATCATGCATTAAAATGAATCGGTAATATCCAATAAACCCTCCAAAGGGTACAACATGTTCTTGAAGGATATACTCGACGTATCGTGTTGCAGTTAGAGAGTTATTGACGATGACCAATTCTGTACGTGCATCAGAACTAACGCCACCCCATACGATTATAGAGCCTCCACCAAAACTCACTGTGGGAGTGGTAGTAATCGCCAGATATCGTTCACCATTCCTTCTCCAGACACGTTGTCGACCATCAGGTGCATTTAAAGCAATCCTGCACTCGTCCGTAAACAAAACCCTTTCCCATTGTTCATGAGACCAGTTAGCATGTTCGCGGGCAAATTGAAATTGCGCTGCTCTATGCTGTGGGAGAAACTGTTGGCCACGGGCTGGTCTTCTTGATCTTAAAAACTTCCTCCATACGTCTTCTCACCGTACGCTCACTAACATTTACATTCCTGGAGATTTGAAGCCGCTGCCGGATCTAGACATCAGTAAGGAAGCGATTTCTTAAAATCTCTAACACAATAAAGTGGTCGTCACGAGCTGACGTGCAACGTACACCGCCACTACCTGGTCTTCGTGTGCAGAGGCCAGTCTCTTGGTACCGTTTTAGTGCATATTTCATCGAAGAACCCGGTACGTTAAGGATAGTAGCCACTTCACGATGGGTCATCCCTAGTTCGACTAATGCCATTGCTTGTGCTATCTGACTTGGTGATAGAGGCGTTTTTATGGATCCTAAGGCGCCTTTAGATGTTTATTTATCACAATAAAACCAAAGAACTTCGACAACTTAACGCTTGCAAAATTCCAGAACACAATTCAAGACGTAGACTTCGTCGGATAAATGACACGGTTCAACTAAACTTCAGAAATCAAATCAAAATGCACTTCAACTTAGTTAATTAGCCACTTAGGATTAACGTAAACATTATTTCCACCCAATTATACATTAAGAACATAGTTACACACACTTAAAAAAATGTTATAGTCTGCTATGAGTTTGGCCAAGATTCCGTGCCGCTGAGTGTATAAATTCAATAAATTATATCTATAATAATACAGCGGTACCGGAAACGGAACTTGTTACAGTAAATGACATTGTCGACAATTTATTACCTATGTCAAGTTAAAAAAATAAAAGTAGTTATACGAATGTCATTGTTTTAATAAAATGGACGTGGAAAAGGTTGAAAACTTATAGAAATGGTTCGAGGCCACATTTTTATGTATGACTTAAGCCATCAACAGTATAAAAATGCTAGTCTTAAATCTGCGATTTGGGAATCCATAGGAAGGGAATTGAATGAAAGTGGTTAGTAACATTACATTATTGGACATTCATACGATTATTAATAAAATAAGTAACAAACATTTCTCGGACTTCAAATGCGGCGTTTGGAGATCGCTCATTTGTAGATCTTATTGAAGTGAGCGCTCTACATACGTCAGGTGTTTCATTGGGCTCGCGCGAAGAAATCTCTCCATTAACTTTTATGTAATTATGTAGACAACAAGCTGCTTTGACAACAAGTATGGTAGTGTCAACGTCGCTTTCAATAGGTTTATGAAAGATCCGGTATTTTTGTGCCAAAATACCAAAACTGTTTTCAACAACTCGTCTGGCTCGACAAAGTCTGTAGTTGAAAGTTCGCTTTCTGTTGTCGTGTATAACCGCCGCTCTAGGAAAAGGCCGCATTAAATATTCCTTCAAAGCAAAACCTTCATCTCCAATTAACACGTGAGGTGTAATATCTTCATTTCCCGGAAGAGGTTTTGGGGGTATCAGTGATTTGCCATTTAGGTATACTCGATAAAAGACAGAATTTTCAAAGATTCCGCTATCACTTAATCGTCCATAGTTTCCAATATCAACAGTGATGAATTTATAAAATGGATCCACTATTGCAAGCAAAACAATAGAGAAAAAATTTTTATAGCAAAAATAATTTGATCCGCTGTTAGGAGGGCATTTGATAGCAATATGTTTTCCGTCAATACTTCCCACACAGTTGGGGAAGTTCCATATTTCTCTGTAACCAATTTCCGACTGCCTCCATATCTCCTCTGTTGGCATTGGCATATACGTCGGTTGTAGTGAATTCCATATTTCTATGCAAACATTCTTCACAATGTCACCTACCGTACTGCAACCAACACGAAATGAAAAAGCAATGGTTTGATAAGAGTCGCCGGTGGTTAGATACCTGGAAGAAAAAAAATAAGATTAATACTCAAATTTCGCGAGGTGTCGCTCTACGTTTCTCTCTATGCGTCACGGTGCCATTATCGATTATTACGAGATTCTTTTTTTCCCTCGCCCTCTGTGGACGCGATCTGGTTAATAAAAGTTGCTTGTTAAATATAATAAACAAATAAACTATTGTTTTACCATAGGTAAAGCCGTCAGGAATAAATGGAGAAACATACGAGACGGTTACACCAAATTCAAGAAACAGCTGAAAAATTCAACGGGTTCGAGCAGAAACAATGCGTCCTACACGTGGGCATCGCAACTTGCCTTTTTAGACAGTTTTAATGTGCCACGAGCGTCGTCTTCAAACGTTTCGGTAGCGATAGACGCTCCACGCATTAGAACACCATCATTAGACTCTGACGATTTACACAATACATCACAACTACCATCAACATCGTCATCAACACAGATTCCGCAATCATCTGAAGTCCTGCCTCTAGAGTCGCCAGCCAATACAACATCGAGATATCGAAAAAATAAACGATCTGCAGAGAATAGAAGAGGTGACGATGATGTTGGGAGAATTTTGGAATTTTTAAATTCAAGAAAAAAAAGGAATACGATGCTGTCGATAATTTATTCCTCAGTTACGCCGCAACTTTTAAAAAATTTCCTCCGCGAGAACAAGCCATAGTCAAATTGGAATTAGCCAAATTGTTTACAAATACTGAATTAAAGTTGCTCGACAATCGAACACTAACGATCAAAATTTTCAGTCTCCCGCGTATACAACAAGTTCTGTTGAGGACCACGCATATTATTCACCAAGCCAGCCAATGGATCTCTCGGTTGAAAATAATGGCAATGTTAGAATTTCTCAACAATTATCTGAAGAGCAACTCGATAATTACGACATCGCTGACATATAATTTTACCAATTTTTTTTTTCAATCCCGGTTCTGCAGCTGGTTTTGATGGCATTTCTCCTCACCATCTAAAAGATATAACTTCACCTTCATTTGGTCATGCGGCGAAACGTCTCTTAACTTCCATTTTGAAAATTTCCAATTTTAAGTTGTCAGGTAATGTTGTCTTTTAGACTCTTGGTCTGTGGGGTCCTGATGCTCATTATCTTTTCGGACAAATAAAACAAAAACTAAAACACAATGCTGGCGACCCCAGAGCTGGCAGTTTTCTCGCTCAGCGTATTAGCATTGCTATACAGGGAGGAAATGCTGCTAACATCTTGGGTACTGCACCGCAGGGGCCCAGCTATATACATTTATTTTAGTTTATACTAATTTATAAGTTAATTTTGATTTATTTAATGTTATGTTTTTATTATTATGATTGCCATATAAATAATTTTCAATTACAATTTTTATATTTTTAAAGTTTTATAATCATAATTGAACCTACCTCAAACAAATCGCCAGCCTTTCTCTTGAACTAATAGCCCTTCTCCAGTTCGTGTCGAGTTTGCTTATTTTTTCTCATACTAAATTATGTAATTCTTCAAAACATATTTTGAAGTAGGTATAAAACCTATCCTCATGGGATTCCATTTCTCGGCAGAGTCTGTGGTATTCCCCATATTCATGATGCTTTCGATTTAATTCATGCACCCATATTCGTTTACGCCGTTTTCTTGCTATCACAAACGACAGCAGTAAAGCTTCCACGTCTGAATCGCTCGACATTTTCTTTGGCCGGGCCCGTCCCGGCCCGTAGGCTGTTTGAGTTAACCTTAAAACCGTACCCCAACCTTTTTTTCAACTCTTATCTATAGGGTAGACGTAGACAGTACAAGAGCATGCACCAATATAATTCCCATATTTTTTTGCCTCTTGCCTAACAAAACTCAGCAAACCTATGTGAGAGTATTCTCGGTTTTGCGTTTTAAATTCAAGCTTGGTGTTAATTTTATTTAATGTGATTATGAAATGGCAATAATTAACGCTGCAAAAAGCATTTTCTCTGATGTTCTCGTCAAAGGTTGTTTTTTCATTTTAATCAAGCAATTTATAAAAAGGATTGTGTGGTTTTATGAAACCACGGTAAAAGTGAAACGTTTTTTCACATTATAGACATTTAACTAAAATTTTTGGAATAATATTCCATTAAGGGTATAAAAATAGCTTTATCAATCTTAATTTTATACTTGGAAAATTGGAATGATAATGGGAAATAATAAAAGTAGACTATTACATTAAACACTGACAAAAACAAAATAAAATGTTACTGGTGGACAACCGTTATCACTTAGGGGTATGAAAAATAGATAATAGCCGATTCTCAGACCTACTGAATATGCATATAAAATTTCATAAAAATCGGTCAAGCCGTTTTGGAGGAGTATGGTAACTAACATTGTGACACGAGAATTTTATATATAAGACTAGCTGCTGATCCCGCGAACGTTGTTCCGCCATATACCTATGTAGATACAAAAAGCGCGATTTAAATTTGAGTGGCGGGGGTAGGAAAGTGAAAATTTGGGATCATGTGTATTTTATTATGCCACACCATAAAAAATTGTCCAAAAAATGAAAAAAAAAAAAATCAGGGTGGACAACCTTTAACATTTAGGGCTATAAAAATAGATGTTGCTCGATTCTCATACCTACTCAATAAGCACACAAAATTTTATGAGAATCGGTCGAGCCGTTTTGGAGGAGTATGGTAACTAACATTGTGACACGAGAATTTTATATAGAAATAAGTATAATCATTGCTACTTGACCTGGCGAAAGCGAAGTCAAATTTAGTTTTATAGTTTCTTATCATGCCACGAGATGGCAGTACAATATAATTTCACTGCGTCCGTACTACTATTTGTTTACAACATCCTGAGACTTCAACGTGCCTAATGAAGTCTATAGAGCCGTGAAAGAAGTCTTCATTTATTTTGATACAAAAATAATTACAGTTGTTTTTTAAAATCCTTTTATGTATCTTTTATAGTTTGAAATGAAATGAAATGAAATGAAATTTATTCGAAGTTGGTTTTTTACAAACACTTTTCGATAGTCAATCTTTTCTTTAAATTGTAAATGTGTAATAGTGTAATGTTTTTAATATAACCATAAAGTCAGTGTTTTAAAATAGCCCCTTAACTTCAGAGCCTAGTTCTTTTAAATAGAACCGTCTAACAGATTATCTTCAGAATATAAGTAATTATTATCTATACGAGGAAGATTGCGTTGCCGTTCAAGAGAGCGTGTACTAATTTTATGACTACTAGGTGTCATGATTACCCTACTAAGTTCATTAACAATTCATCAGATCCTATATTACTGACTGCTAATCACGCCATGTACCTATGTGTCTCTTTTATTTTAATGGTCACAGGAAGACGCTCTGTCTGTGAATCAGTAAAATTTGGATTCGAAAGTTTATAAAATAACTATTCAGGAATTGACCTTAATATTAAAATTATATCAAAATCAAAGTCTTACTTTACCACTGACTTAACTTGCATGAAACTATCACATAATAAGAATGAGATATATAATGTATAGATTGTGAGACTCTTCACTGCAATTAGGAACCTAACAAATTAGGCACATGTGCTATTTTCATAGTGTGAGGCGTCGCTAGGTTCTTTGGACCTTTTTAAAAGCATATTAAGTTACTACGATGCTAAAGCGACATCTATGATTCGTCAGGAGTGTTTCAGTTCGGATAACAGAACTTCATTCCCATGTGCTCCTAGTAGGAGCGCGGCATTGGACCCACTACGATCAATAATTTCACGCAGCTTAAGTTTTTGCGCATTATGTCTATGAGTTTGTTGATAGAGCGCTATCCGTTTGAATTTTTGAAGTGAAAACTTCTTTAGGCACGTTGAGCGATTTTCAGTAGGAGGGCAACTTATGGGCTCGCGTCAGCGACATGCTGTGATCTAGTGCACTGGTTCAGCGTCGCGCAGTGGTCTTCGTACAAACCTCCATAACATTAACAACTTGTAGAATAACGGCGCAATACTTTAGGTGTGTTGGTACAAACTGTGCTAATATTTTAATGTACCTACCTGGATAAAAATGTATGGATAAAAAACAAAGCATTTATTTACGAATATTTCCAATATTCATCATCTTGCATTTCATTTTAGTATTCATGTTGAGTTGATTTTAAACGATTCACAATCATAATGTCTCCCTAGGTTGATTGAAGTGAATGACAAGTTCGTTTTGTCGTTATTTAAAAATATTCTAAGTGACATTGTAAAGTTAGCTGACCCGGCAGCCGTTGTCCGGCAACATATATTTATTATTTATGGGTAACTCAGGTATTCACGAATTTATAATAAGAGTTCATTCAGCAGCACAACTATGTCACTATTCGGATTATGGTTATAATTGATTATTTTTCAAGACTTCCTGATATAGCAAAGTTAAACACAATAAACAGTTCTAGTATTACAAATAATAATTTAAAAGCAGTATTCGCTAGATATGGTATAACCAAAATTGTAAGAACAGACTGAGTATATTTGTTGTTTTTCCGTGAAAATTGCTTGAAGAAGTAACATGTCTAGTTACCTGACATAACTTTTGTATTTTTATATTTATAAATTTCATAATGGTTACGTTTCATCAAAACTAAATTCAAAATGTTTAAGTTAAAATAAATAGTATTCTACTTAATCCTTAAGTATCTTTTGGTTTGAAAGTGATCCCATTAGCCACATCTACCATTCAAGAGGTTATGGGCTTATAAATATTTAGTTTTTTTTTGGTGTTTTTCAAGTTTTTTGAGCAAAAGTGACAGCTGCGATGAAATTTTCAAAGATGGATAAGCCCATAAAAGATGTTAGCAAAAGATTCTAACTACCATAACTGGAAACAAAAGATTACTTTGAAAATATCTGCTGCGGCTTTTGAAAATATTTTGAAAAATAATGAGTTTAATTTTAAGCTCAATAGATCCAGACCTAGAGAATTACGTGATTACAATAAGATACAACATTTTCTATGTTAAAGAAACTAGATGAGATTATTCTAGCAAACAGAGACCTGCAAATCAGTGAATTTCTTAATGAATTTTACACTTTTACGTTTGATCACAAATTATCGAATGTAGAAATAACAAAGAAAATTATTTTAATATTACCACATGAATACAAAGCTTTTAGATTAGCGTGGAACGCAACTCCATCTGACAATAGAACTGTGGAGAACCTTGTCTCTAGGCTTTAAAAAGAAGAGAGGTTAGAAAAAGCAAATACAGCTACTACTGTGTTTAAAGAAAATGAGAGGGAGTGATTTATATGTAAGTCTAAGGAGCACATCGCCAAGTTCTGTCCTAAAAATAATTTCGCACGGCAATATAACTGCACTTGTAATTGCAATTAGATTAAAACTTCAAATTTTTTCGTAAGAGATCTGGCCATACTGCGGATAGATGTTTTAAAAGAAATAATAGAAGCAGTAATAATCAAAGCAGTAATAATCATAAACAAAAGAATGTGAGTATAGACGCTGTTTTAGATTCTGGTGCTACATCACATATGTTCAAAAGTACACCTATAGCGTGCGCTGATAATATAATGATTAATGCAGAAGCAATTGGTAGTTGTATTACTGACACCTGTACTTTAGGAGTGTTACATGTACATAAGATTGCTAAAAATATTATTTCGGTTAGCAGGTGAACAGACAGAGATTTTAAAATAAGTTTCTATAAAAATGTTGCAGTAGTAAAGAAAGAAGAGGAAAAAGTACTAGTAGCGCATAGGAACAATAACGGCCTCTATATTACAAAACTAAATGCAATTTTTCCAACTGTCTCGGCGTTGCTGGTTGAAAGTGAAAGTATTTGGCACAGACGGTTAGCTCTTTACAGCTGTGTACCTTCTTAATAGAGTATGTCTACGAAAAATAAAACGCCTTTTGAGCTAGTGCATGGTAGGAAGCCGGACTTATCTAATATAAAGGTTTATGGTTCTAAAGCATATTATAAAATAAATAGGCGTATAGGTAAATTGGATAAATGTTGAGATGGGTTTGCTGGTCGGTTATGATGCTAATTCCTATATAATTTGGAATCGTTACATTACATTCAAGGGAAAACGTTACATTCAAGGGATGTCGCTTTTGACGAAAAATTGAATGATTATGCGGAGATTTGTAAAAATTTTGGTGGTGTGGCTTATAATTATTTTTGTTCGGATTTGTTTAGTGGTTTAAATATTGAAGAAGGAGATTTTTTATAATAATTTTCTAGTGATGAAAAAGAAACAATTGAAAAAGGAAGAATTCAAAAGGAAACAATTGAAAAACAAACAGTTGAAGAAGAAGTAACAATTGACGGTGTTAAAAATGAAGAGAGCACAGAAACAAATGAATTTTGTTGATAATCTAAATGAAGAAGTTATAGAAATAAAGGAGATTTTGATGATTTTTTGGATGCAAGTGAAGATAGAATAGAGGAAGTTGTTTATGTTTTTAATGATGCTGATGAAACAAATGAAGAAGAAACAGAAGTTGTTGCAGAAAGTGTGGGTCCAAGGAGGAATCCACCGAGAAATATGTAGGTCTTTACCTGAGAAGTAAAAAGATTAAGGTATGGATGTTTGGCTGAGTGTGCACTTTTAACGTTTGAGGAAGCAGTTAACTCCAGTGAAAAGAAGAAATGGTAGTAACAAGCAAGTGGGTCTTTGCTAAAAAGTCGGATGGAAGATATAAAGCTAGATTAGTATTCAGAGGTTTTCAACAGAAGTATATAGTGGACTATGAGGAAACCTATAGCCCTGTGGTGAACAGTACTTAGCTTAGAATTATTTTATTGACAGCAGCTCAGAAGAATTTGAAATTAAGACAATTCGATATCAAGACAGCATTTTTACATGGGAATCTACAGGGTGAGTTTTTAGTCAGTTAGAATATTAATAGGGGGTACTCAGTATTCGATTCTGGTTCCAAATATGTAATAAAAAAGGGTGCTTAAAATTTCACTTAATTATCCATTAAACAACCCAAATGTGGACAACCTAACGCGGCGATTTAAAGTAAATAAAAATCAGCGGATAACTCGGTGAATCATAAAGACTTCCGGCCTTTTGTATTTTCTTTGCTTCGCCGCGCCGCCGCAGGCGCCGCCAATATTCGGGCGCACAAAGACGCCGTCGATTTGGCCTTGAAATTGCCGCCAACGGCCGGCCGGCCGCAATGTCCTTCACCCCACCTTTCGAAGTTTCGAGCGCATATGGAACTCTCTCAGTTTGTGTTGGGCTACCCAGCGATTAGACGCAAATAATTTTACTTCCTGGATCGTGTAACTTAGTTACATAGTGAGTACTGTAATAAAAAATAACAACATTTTAGTTGTATCGCGAATTATTCCCAAACCGAAGATACGTGATGCTCCCTACGCCTTCGCCTTACGTGATGAAGAATACCTATACCTTACGAGGTGCCGTGCGCGCTGCCGGCGCGCTGGCGAAGCCAAACATCGAAGCGGCGACGTCAAACAACTTGTGTACTTTACGGAGTACTCCAACAGGGACGAATTAAAGTCAAGAATAGTGACTACTTTTGGCAAAGTTCGTAGTGAATAGTAGTGATCCTCTCGTCTTAAATCGCTTGAAAGACAATTTGTGCAAATATGGTGAACTGTGCATTGAGCGATAAGGTGCGCATTTTGAACGATTGTTAAGGTTGGTGTAATTTTGTTTGTAAATAAAATTTATTATTACACATAACCCATGACCCGAGAACAAACTTTTATCTGTCACAAACGTCTGCCCTGGCCGGGAATCGAACCGGGGACCCCTCGCTTCGCAGGCAGGGTCACTTCCAACTAGGCGACGGGGTCATCAAACTTGTATGATGAAAGTTGAGAAGTTTACGGAGTTTGCATTAGTGACGTGATAAATTGACTAAATTGTATAAATAACAGAATTTTAAAAATACTCTTTTAATCTTTTAACGTTTAACAGTGTTTATGTTAAATTATTTATAATATGGTAATTAAACAGTTATTTATAACTTTCAACGCCCACTACTGCTATCTTGTCCTTACAAGGTCACTAACCCCGTCTCGCACCGTATGGCACCGCCGCGCCGCACAGTGGGACGAAAATCAGCTTTCATAGACATAGGAATGTTAATTCATAAATATCGCTGTTTTTGTTGGATATGGCTTTTGTTTACAGTAACTAAGCCTACATATGTAAAAAAAAGTAATTGGGCATTTATGCGAATGATTTATATTGTTTTCGAGAAAAAATTGTATGGAGCTTTCTTGAAAAATCCGATTTTCTACGGACCTGCAAGTCAAACCGTAATATCCTTCTAGGGAGTGTTACTACTAATTATTTGTAATTTTTTGACATATCACATACAACGGTTACTTCTGCAGAATTTTTTTTAAAAATCGATATGTGTGATCCTTTTTTTATTTAATTTTATTGCATTGAGTTTTTTAAACACTAAGTACTAATTACATTTTATTACCTTTCTGGTGTGAATAAGTGATATTAACTAAGTAAACAATTATATTTTCTAATAGAACATACCAAAAAAAATTGTTATTGTTATTTTATTCTGAAAAGTGATTAGGTAATTAGGTAGGTTATTCTGAAAAGTGATTGGCTAATTAGGAATGAATTCTAGTAATAATAAAGAAGTAAAGATATGAGCACTAATTAACTATTATTAAAGAGAGTAATTAAGAAATCGTCAATTTGCTAATCATTTAAAATCAGTCCTATAACAACTATAAATGAACAATATTTTTAACACATAATTCAGTTTATTTCAAACTTTTGTGCTGTTAACATTAAATCGTAATCCCGAACTGTGAAATATTTAAAATGGAAAGTCTGCGTACCAATTTAGACTTGTTTGTTGTGCTGAGAAGGGAAGGTACTTCATTCGATTATGAAGTATTGTTTAGTGCAGTTGTAAATCGACTTGGTGATAGCATTTCGGACGAAGATCGGGTGACACTTAAGGAATTTTGTCGAAGATTCACACGTGCTGCATCACAAAGATGGCAGAAATCTCACCGCATTCTGGATACATTCAGAAAGCAGTACGAAAATTGGCTTCAGTCTAATGTCGATTGGCCAAGTTGCGTGCCAATCAGTATGGTCATGCCACAATCCAGTGAAGAAGAACAGCCAGGACCTAGTGCACTTTCAATCTGTCCAGGACCATCGACATCATCTATTGGGACAATGACAAAAACATCAAGGAAAGCATTTGAAGATCTTGGAAGCAAACAAAAGAAGAGAAGGTCTGATGATCACAAAAATGAAAATCCAAATGAATTGGCATATTCCGCTGCAGTTCTTTTAAAGGAAGAAGGTCGTGAAGATATCGCATCTGTTATCGAATATATGTTGAAGAATCCAGAAGCAGCAACAAAATTTAACGAAATGATTAACAAACCAGTTAAAAAAGTTATCTTTACTCCAGAAAAAGCACTAGGATTGCTTCTTTCGCTGAAATTGTCAAAGTGGCAATATATGACGCTGAGAGAGACTACCATCCGAGAGGGTGCAACTGACATTTATCCGTCATATTATAAAGTACAGCAAGTAAAAAAACAGTGTTACCCTAGTAAGCAATCAGTGACTGTAACGGATTCATCAGCAAGAATTACGCTTCAAGCATTGCTTGACATCACAGTGAAGAGGATCCTGGAAAGTCTTCCTGAAAGTGTGCAAAATAAGGACTTAAAGTTAATATCCAAGTGGGGCTTTGATGGTGCTTCGAACCAAAGTCGTTATAAACAGAAAATGGATGGACAACAAGAAGATTCAAGCATATTTATGACGTCCTTGGTGCCATTAAGCCTGACTGATGGAGACGAAATTTTGTGGTTGAATCCCAAGCCATGCTCAGCGTTATATTGTCGTCCAGTGCAGTTCACATTTATTAAGGAAAGTGAAGAAGTGGTCATCAGTCACAAAAAGCAAATGGACGACGAAATTAAGTTGCTTATCCCCACTGATTGCAACAGAAACAAGGTGAGCCATCAACTTAAGATGACAATGATTGATGCTAAAATTTGTACGTATCTTTCGGAAGCCAGATCGAATGCATCGTGTTATCTCTGCTTAGCTAAGCCTACAGAGATGAACCGCTTGGATATTGCAACGTCAAAAACAGTGAACAGTGATGTATACGAATTTGGACTATCATCGTTACACGCTCGTATAAATACGATGGAATGCCTTTTACATATTGCATACAGACTGGACTTCAAAAAGTGGGCTGCACGAGGACAAGAGCACAAGGATTTGCTAGAGAATCGAAAAAGAATAATTCAAAATAAATTCAAAGATGAACTCAATCTATTGATTGATATTGTGAAACAAGGCTCAGGGACAACAAATGACGGGAATACAGCAAGAAGGTTCTTCGAGTTCCCCGATATAACTGCAGCCATCACTGGGTTGGATGAAGAGCTAGTCAGAAGATTTGCTGTTATTCTTCAAGCAATAACATCTGGAGAGGTAATTGAGCTAATGAAATTTAAAGAATATGCACGTAAAACTGCAGAAAGATACGTGGAGTTATATGATTGGTACCATATGTCATCGACCGTTCATAAGCTGCTGATACATGGTGCAGACATAATCGCCAATAATAACATTGTTCCGATAGGTAAGCTTTCAGAAGAAGCCTCAGAGGCCCGCAACAAAGACTTTAGGAGATTTCGGGAACATAATTCGCGAAAAATGTCCAGGCAAGCTTCAAATGCCGATATATTAAATATGCTGATTCTTTCGTCTGATCCATTAATCTCTTCTCAAAGACCGAAATTGGAAACTAAGAAAGGTAAGGATTTCTTCGCTGAAACTTTAGAATTGATCAAGTTTCCAGAATCTCCATTTGAAGTTGTAGATATGTCCAATTTGGAACCTGATTCTGAATTGGGATCAGATGAAAGCGATTTTGATTAATTAGTAGATAAGTGCTTGTTGTATTTTTATTTTATTTTTTATACATTTTTTTATCATTTAAGGAAATTTTTTATTGCCCTGTACAAATTTTTCTGATCACAAAACATGGGGTCTGTTGACTTGCATCAGCTCCCCTCCCACAAACTTTAGTTAGTAATGTTATTTTTTTCTTTTGTAACTCTAGTCTTTAAGAGGCCTTGTTTGTAGAGATAAATAGACATTTTTATTTATTTATTTCTTGTATTGTTTTGTATAGTATTATCATACATAAGTAGTGTGTAGTAGGAGAGTTTAATTTTTTATTAATAGTTCTTTATTTTTATTTGAATATTATATAGGAAAATGTTATATAGTATACATTTTTTCATTTTTTTAATCAAGTGTTTTTGATATTTTTTGTCATAGTATTTGATATTTAAGCTCATTTAAATAATTTAATAAGCTAGCAACAATAAATATATGATATTTATAAATGAACAAAAGTATAATTATTTACTGCCCTCACTTCTCATAACTTATTAACTCTACAACGTGTCTGGGTTGCATGCTCTTACAAAATGATAATACACAATTTTTATCACTCATTTAGAGAATATTTAGAGTGGATGCCGAAAAATTAAGCTTTAAACTAAATAAAAAATGTACATTATACTTAACGATTTTTAAAAAAAATTCTGCAGCTGTAACCGTTGTATGTGATATGTCAAAAAATTACAAATAATTAGTAGTAACACTCCCTAGAAGGATATTACGGTTTGACTTGCAGGTCCGTAGAAAATCGGATTTTTCAAGAAAGCTCTATACAATTTTTTCTCGAAAACAATATAAATCATTCGCATAAATGCCCAATTACTTTTTTTTACATATGTAGGCTTAGTTACTGTAAACAAAAGCCATATCCAACAGAAACAGCGATATTTAAGAATTAACATTCCTATGTCTATGAAAGCTGATTTTCGTCCCACTGTGCGCCGTGGCGCGCGGCGCAAGCGGCATCAGCTGTGATTTCGGGCGTTTCCATACGTTCCGAGTATTTTGAGATAATTTTGATTGCCATTTTTGAAATAATTAGTAGTGTAGAATTTTGACTTTATATTTTTGATCATTACCTATGACCACGTTCTTTCATGTCCTCGAGTATGTCAACTGACTAAAAACTCACCCTGTAGAAGAGAAAATTTCTATGCAAGTTCCTAAAGGTTATGGTGTCGACGAGAGCACTCTCGACGGCGACGGCTCTTGATAAAGGACCTCGGAATGGTCCGAAACTAGTCGGGCAAATCCGACAATTAAAATACGTGAGGTAAGCCGTGATATACTCGTAAAATATATTTAAATTACTTTAAATGACTTTTTTTTACTTTTGTTCAGATTGAATTGTGTCGCATTTGTTGATTCCGTGAAAATTGCTTGAAGAAGTATCATGTCTAGTTATCTGACATAACTTTTGTATTTTATATAAATTTCATAATGATTACGTTTCATCAAAAATAAATTAAAAATGTTTAAGTTAAAATAAATAGTTTTCTAATCAGTCCTTAAGTGTCTTTTTGGTTTGAAAGTGATCCCATTAGCCATGTGGCTAAATTCAAGAAATTGAGCAGAATTTATGAAATTTTCTTCAGAATGGGGTTTTAAACTGGTTAATAACAGCCCTCATAAGCCTTCGTCAAATGGAATGGCAGAAGCTGGTGTAAAAATTGTACAGAATATTATTTTAAAGACCCTATGTAACACCGGATGACACCTAGATTTTTCAGTCGTTTTGCAGATAGAATATAATCTGTGTTACGTGTTTTCTTCAAACCTGAGATTGGCACATTGCCATAACATAACCATAGAAAAAGGCATAAGGACATATTTTGAAAGTTGAATTTAAAGTTATTTTCGTAATAAAATTATAATGTATATTTTTCATTATTTATTAAGATTTGCTTAGTGATTTTCTTTGTATCACTATATTTATTTATTATTTTTATTATTATTACTGTAGCTGCCTGACGCAGCTAACATATTACCTACATACTTACCGAGTACCTCCTACAAATACGCAGTTACCAATACCTTACCAATACCGAATTACCTTACCGACACATAATTGGAATCCAATAGGAAAGAATAAAACAACAGCCTAACTTCTATTTCAAGCGAAGTAAAACAAAACCAAGATAATAATAATACTTTATTGTTTGACGTCATGTCTAGAAACCTGCAGATAATATTGACGTCTCATTAGAAACAAAGAGAAGCGCAGTCCGTCAGCATCTTCCTCGTTCCTCTTCATCAAGCCAGCAAGCAACATCTCGTCTTCGAAGCACACAGGCACCCGGCAGCCTTCTTCGTAGGTACATACCTACACGCCGTCGTACGTCTTCACGCTCGCGCCGCTCGCGGGGAAATGTAACAGATTTTTGCCTCCGCGATATTTATAAGGTTGCATCGTGTCGCGCGCTCGCGACCACGCGATGTTAGAGCGAGATGGCAACGTCAGAGCGAAATGGCATTATAGAGCGAGAGATACAGCGCTAATACTACAAGAGTGAACGAGACGGCATGCAAATATTGACCTGTTGATTTATTACTTTTTACACGTGTTTCATAATCTGTTTTCTTATTGGTAAATCTGTTTTCTGTAAATTAATGTAGCTTTTTCTATTGGTTATTCTTCTTTACACTTTTTGTATATATTCTCGTTTATTTGCCAAATAAAACATTCCTCGGAAAACCAGCAGAAGAGTATTATTTCAAGCAACCTTCCTGATACAAGAAACTAGTGGACTCATCGTACAACATCCACTAAAGTGGTGACGTTATACGCAACGTCTACCAAAATTACTTTTTGATTAACTTTGATTTACTTTATTTTGTATTGTAATATCATAAAGAAAATAATACAATACAATACCTATTGAAATACTTGTGTATATAGGTCAATAGGTAGGTAGATAGAAATCTATGTTTTATTATTATGGTGTGGAAAGACTCCGCATACAAATAAAATAAGTACTTTTATCTTATTCTATGAAAGCAAATTTTGTAATGGTAAATTGATGCTAAAATTTTGCAACATTTTAAGTAAAATCATTTCATTCATAATAAACACTCATCCTTGTCATAATCAACCTCTTTTTGAACCAATATACACTCAGCGGCACGGAATCTTGGCCAAACTCATAGCATACGATAACATTTTTTTAAGTGTGTGTAACTTTGTTCTTAATGTATAATTGGGTGGAAATAATGTTTACGTTAATCCTAAGAGGCTAATTAACTAAGTTGAAGTGCATTTTGATTTGATTTCTGAAGTTTAGTTGAACCGTGTAATTTATCCGACGAAGTCTACGTTTTGAATTGTGTTCTGGAATTTGCAAGCGTTAAGTTGTCGAAGTTCTTTGGTTTCATTGTGATCAATAAACATCTAAAGGCGCCTTAGGATCCATAAAAATGCCTCTATCACCAAGTCAGATAGCACAAGCAGTGGCATTAGTCGAACTAGGGATGACCCATCGTGAAGTGGCTACTATCCTTAACGTACCGGGTTCTTCGATGCAATATGCACTAAAACGGTACCAAGAGACTGGCCTCTGCACACGCAGACCAGGTAGTGGCGGTGTACGTTGCACGTCAGCTCGTGACGACCACTCTATTGTGCTAGAGATTTTAAGAAATCGCTTCCTTACTGATGTCGAGATCCGGCAGCGGCTTCAAATCTCCAGGAATGTAAATGTTAGTGAGCGTACGGTGAGAAGACGTATGGAGGAAGTTTTTAAGATCAAGAAGACCAGCCCGTGGCCCACAGCTTCTCCCACAGCCTAGAGCAGCGCGATTTCAATTTGCCCGCGAACATGCTAACTGGTCTCATGAACAATGGGAAAGGGTTTTGTTTACGGACGAGTGCAGGATCGCTTTAAATGCACCTGATGGTCGACAACGTGTCTGGAGAAGGAATGGTGAACGATATCTGGCGATTATTACCACTCCCACAGTGAGTTTTGGTGGAGGCTCTATAATCGTATGGGGTGGCGTTAGTTCTGATGCACGTACAGAATTGGTCATCGTCAATAACTATCTAACTGCAACACGATACGTCGAGGATATCCTTCAAGAACATGTTGTACCCTTTGGAGGGTTTATTGGATATTACCGATTCATTTTAATGCATGATAATGCACGACCATACGTCGCTCATATCGTAAATGAGTACCGTCAAGAGGTTGGTATTCAAAAATTGCAGTGGCCAGCTCGCAGCCCCGATTTAAACCCAATAGAACACATTTGGGATAAGCTAAAAACGACAATTTAAACAGCATCGAACCTACCACAAACCCTTAGCCAGCTTCGAGATGCTGCACTGACTGCGTGGCGCGACTTATCGCAAGTGGACATTAAAAAATGTCATCCAAACCATGCCAGACCGAATGCAGGCAATCATAAGGGCTAGAGGAGGAAACACGCGATATTAGAAAGTACAAAATGTTGTCAAAGATCAAACAGTTTTTAATTCCTAGTGCTCAAAACGGCAGTGTTTAATTTTGTGTAAATGTGATTTTGCGCTTAAACTTCATTAAAAACTTAAAAAGACGTTATTTATGAGTAAAAATGATTAAAGACGTTAAGTGGATGAACAACGATCAAATTGGCCTAAATTAGAAGTGTACAAACTGAAAAAAACTGAAGTTATCACAAATTTTGTAGGTGGCCAAGTTTCCGTGCCGGTCAGTATATTTACATCATCTTAATTTAAAAATTGTAAGAATGCAGAATCCTGGGCCATTAAATCCTATTCAGACTTTGGGCATTCAACAGGAAGATCTAGACAGTTGCTCCGATATATTCACAGGACAAGATCCAGTTGACTACACCAGTCCAGATGAACAAAGCAAAGAACAATCAACTCAGGCATTAATGGGGGAGTTGAAGAATTATTGGATGCAGCTACCTGACCCCTTAGATCCTAAAATTTTAGATGTTATAGGACGAATCTGTGAAGAGTCCAAAGACACCCGCAAGAATCTTCTCAACAAGTACACCATCATGGTAGGTGTCTCTTCAGCAGACTCATCCATCCTGATAGATGATCTCATCCATCATTGCAAATCAGGACCTACAACAATTCTTGCCATGATAAAAATAGCCATTACAGCTTACACCGCAGCCAAGTCAAGGGAAGCTCTTATTGCTGTAGAACAAATTACCACCACTGCGACCGATTTAATTAATCTAGCTGACCAACAATTAAATCAACAAAAGTATACAGAGGAAGCCATGAGAGATCACATTCTAGCTTGGAACTCAATGAATCAGAGCATTTCAAAGTTCATGGGAGAAATTGACTTGAAGACTCTAATGCTAACTCAACCCGGACGGAATTACTATACAAAAGAAACAGCTTCTCCCTCCCTGAGCTCTAAGAATTCTCCTCACATAAACATTGAAGGACTTCTAGATCTCACTCCTGGTTCAAGCTACAGATGCCATCACGGAACCCTTAAATTCTTGGATGAAAATAACTTAAGCTTCATGGCAGATTCTGAAGGAGGGACCTATTTAGCAAAGTTAATATCAGTCGTAAAATCTTCAAAGCCAATTAAATCCATTCTTAATAGAGACCTAAATGCGGTCATTGAATTTTTAAAATTTAATCCAGACTTTTCAGAATACAACAGTTGGGATAGAAATAAAAAATGGGACTTTTTGAAAAAAATAGTGGAACAAAATCCACAAAAACCGAACCAATGGACCAGGTCATTTGTTTAGTTTAAGTATAAAATAAATAATTGACATATTTCTTTTAAGGAGTATATCATTATTTTTCTATTTTTATATCTATTTGAATTATACACGTTGTACATTTTATTTTGATGTGTGGTCGTTAAATCAGTATGCATAGCCGTAGCATTGCTCTCTTGTAGAAGAATGTAATAATTAGCATTGTCAGTAACTGTTGCATCACTGATCATGGAGTAATTTCCTGGTTTAACACGAGGATGCATTCTAAAAATAATAAATATACTCTGTCACATTTCAATTCAACTTTATCACTTGCTTTCAAAGTTACGACTGAAAAATAAGACAATATTATTATTTTAAAATAAATATTATTTTCATTACAGATTCTTAACTACTGGATTACTAAAAGACATTATCCTTCTCATATTGAATAGGAAATTCAACAGTTTCAAAAATAGTTACCGAACTATGTGAGGAAATATGGAATATATTACAACCAATCCACAACCTACACAAGAAATGTGGCTCAATATCGCAGAAGACTTTTACGCCGAAAAACTTTTTCATGAAGATTGTTGTTTCTTCGAATAAATCAAACAAAATCCGAAGAAGTACAATAGTTATCTTGCGTTTATTGCAACTACGTATCGTTTCCTCACACTTGTGGCACAAACGTTTTTCTGTAAATAAGACGGCTCCCCGTCCCCTTTATGTCGCGTCAAATAAATTGTGAACAATAAATATTATTAATTGTAAACACCGAAAATTATTATATTGTCATAGTCTGCGAGTTCTCTCAAATCCTTAAGAGCGAGTATGATCATCTGCAGAGATTAAATTAAAAAAAGACGGTGATATTATTATTCCGTAAAAATAATACTATTCACACTTCCTCTAACTGGTGGGTTGTGCAAAGGAACCCGTTTTATTATTAGAGCGTCAGCTTTACGCGTCATTATTGCCGAAATTAATTTGTGGTAGCCATGTGGGAACCAGAGTTTTTATTGCTCGAATTCGTCTCCAGCCATCTCAACTGCCTTTTAAATTTAGTCGACTTCAGTTTCCCTTTCGCATAGCATATTCGCTATGACAATAAATTAATAAAAGTCAGGGACAAAATTTCGACAAAAGTCTATTTTTGCTTAATCCTGTGTTTACCCATGGCAAACTCCATGTTACCTTCTCTCGAGTTCGAAGATTCGGTGATGTAAAAAGCAAAATTATCAATATGTACCACTGAACAACGCTTAAAAGGTGATAAATATTTAACGAAAAATGTTATTTAAAGAGAATTTTTATGATAATCAACCTGTGATGATGATTGTGATGATATTAGGATTGAATAATAGACAATATTTATGATAATTTCTTAATAAGTAGGTACTTTTGCCAACTTCTCTGGTGTGACTTTAAAGATTGATGACAAAAGTCAGACATTGTTTGAAAAACGACTTTGTTCCCCTGCTTCAAGAAATAAAATGATTCCAGAAGGTCTATTTGGTGATCCTGATTTGCTGCCAAATGTTAAACCTGCCATAGTAATTTGTTGCTCCAAAGTAGTTCAAATTATTTATTTTGTTCCCCTCCGACTTTGTTCCCCTGCTTCAAGAAATAAAATGATTCCAGAAGGTCTATTTGGTGATCCTGATTTGCTGCCAAATGTTAAACCTGCCATAGTAATTTATTTCTCCAAAGTAGTTCAAATTATTTATTATAAAAACAAACGTATAGTTTACAAAAGTTAGATAACTTAAACAAACCGTTTATGATTGTGTGTTGTGATGGTCACACTGAGGAATGGCTTGGACCATACAAAGCACACAAACGATGCTACCATCGCTAGTTTGAACTTAAGAGATGACGAATCCTCTTTAAAATCATTTTTTAGAAGAGGTGATATTTTCCTCCTCGATAAAGGCTTTCGAGATGTTATAGATGAACTTCAAGGTTATGGTTTTGTAACCCATGTGCCAGTCTCTACTCGATAAAGAGTATCAATTGATAACCCAGCAGGAAAAACAGGTCACATTAGTAACCATGCGTCGCTGGGTTGTCGAAATTGTAAATGGTAGAGTAAAAAGGGATTTTACATTATTTCGTCATGTTTATTATAACAAAGCACATTTGGGATGATTATAGGATTCCTTGTACATTAATAAATAAATTACAAGTTGTCATAGATGACCCACTGGAGGCTCTGGAGTTTTTGTCCATCGCTAAAAATATAATTTCACTTATAAACCATTTGGCTGCATATATGCAACAAGAAAATTGAATAGAAGGAGAGCAATATGAAACTATGGTAGTCATCCACATTTGGATAGATTTCCACAACTCACAAGAAATGATTATAAATTATTGTTAATGTGCAATTGTGTGTAGTGTAATGTTTGGAATATACTATATTAATCACAAAAGTCAGTGTTTTTATAAATAGCCCCTCGCTTCAGAGCCTAGTTATCTTGAATATAACCTTCTAACACCATTGGTAAAGAGAATTACGCGAGACGCTAGAATCTCCATTGCTGATAGTCTTTCCATATGATTAGATAATTGTGTCCAATACACCACAGAATTGGGAAAAATATTTACTTTTGCTTATAAAACTTTAAGGGCCCGTTTCACCGGTTACGGATAAAGTTCCGGATAGCCCTAGGAACTCAACTCCCAGATAAACTACATTTTTTGGCTTCTCAGGTAATCTGATAGAAGTGACAGAGAAAAGTGTTGGTTAAGCTATCTGCCAGTTCAAGTGGCTGTTAGGCGTTATCTGACGGATAAAAAATGTTTCAAGTGGCGTTTCTATAACACATTTGGAATTTGAACTGTAGTAAATCATATTATTAAAAATCCTACTATTTTCGTTCTATAATGATAAAATTATACTGGAAAATATTAAAAAAGTCGAATTGGATTATTTTGAACAAAAAGTATTTTATTAATTAAGTTTTCAAAATAATTTTCAAATGACAATAAAATTAGGTAGTAGTGACGAAACGCAAAAAGCGACGTTGCCGCTCCGTCAACTGTTAAGTGGCAGATAAATTCCTAGGGCTATCCGGAACTTTATCCGGAACCGGTGAAACTGGCCCTAAATGTTACTTATAACAATAATAATACATCACTGACTCAAAAAATTAAAAACAATTGTTCGGAAACTGATACTTCCGTTAGTTTATCAAATTTTGACTCAAAATTAAATCCTAAATTTGATTTAATCCATACCGTCGAATCAAAAATCAGCAATGCAGATATAAAAGGTGCAGCGCGTCTTCTCTTCTCTAGTGACACGATATCAGCGGATACACCTGAAACTTTAGCGGCTTTACAAAGCAAACATCCTAGAGCCGACTTTTCGTCTTTTTGGGATTCAACTCTGCTAAAACACAAGCGTGTCTATTCACCGCCAAAAGGAGCCCGTTCATCTTGGCTCCTACTTTCCAGAATGTATCCTTGGAATACACCGACAGCCTCCAGATATTGGGGGTACTTAGAGGTATCCTCGGACCTTAACTTTGAGCGGTTCATTGAGTCCAAAGCGAAAGCAGCCGCTAGAAAACTTGGTGTCCTAGCGAAGGTGCGGCAGTACCAGGGTCGATCAATAAGTACCCGTTTTTGACGACAGATGGCATTGCTAAGTAAAATTGATTTTCTCTCCTTTTTCTGTGATCTATCAGAGGTCTCTGTACTTAATTTGAGGTTATTTAATCGGCTATTTCTTTTTGTAGAGCTGTTTCTGTGTTTAGTGTCGCGTGTTTTTCGATAAAATTGTAAAGGAGCAGTACCGATCCGTAATTCGTTTTTTATTTTTGGACGGAAAAACATGTGATCAAATAAAAGTGAACTTGGATGCAGTCTATGGGGACTCTTCACCATTCATGACAACAGTAATATACTGCTATAACGAGTTCAAGCGTGGTCGTACAACTGTGTTCGATGAGGAGCGACCAGGACGCCCGTCAGATGTGGTTACCGACGAACTCGTCGAAAAGGTCCAAGATATCATTCTCGCTGAACGCCGAACGAAAGTGCGCGAAGTAGCTGAGGCCGTAGGCGTACCTATCGTATGGAACGGCAATCAAAATTTTAAATGAAAAGATAGGTGTAAGAAAGGTGTCGGCGCGATGGGTGCCGCGTTTGCTAACGCTAGAAAACAAGCGAGTGCGAGTATCAATGTCGAAGGAGTGTTTAGACCGTTTTAACAGAAATCCGCATGACTTTTTACGTCGAGTTGTCATTGTTGACGAAACTTGGATACATTACTATACACCGGAGACCAAAAGGCAATCTAAGCAATGGATTTTTCCGGGTGAATCTGCTCTAAAGAACGCAACGTCAGTTCCCTCAGTCGGAAAAATTATGGCCACGGTGTTTAGGGATTCTAAAGGAATAATTCTCATCGACTATTTGCAAAAGGGAAAAACAATTACAGGACAGTACTACAGTGAATTACTAGATAGATTCCACTACGGACCCACGATACCCCTGGCGATAGGTACACCTGGTGGTATCGTGGGTCTTTTAAAATCAAACGATACCCCGACAGTGTTGCGACACTAATTAACAATAATAACTAACTAAGTGTTTAACTTTAAACTTTAAACTTTACAATTATGTAATTATATTGTTTAAAGTTAATGAATAATTAGTTTAATTAATAGTTATTATTGTTAATTAGTGCCGCAACACTGTCGGGGTATCGTTTGATTTTAAAAGACCCACGATACCACCAGGTGTACCTATCGCCAGGGGTATCGTGGGTCCGTAGTGGATAGATTCGATGAGAAATTGAAAGAGACGCGGCCCCATTTATCCAAGAAAAAAGTGTTGTTTCACCATGACAATGCGCCTGCGCATTTTTCTCATATTGTGGCGGCAAAACTGCCCGAGTTGCACTACGAACTACTGCCTCATCCACCTTACTCACCGGATTTGGCGCCGTGTGACTTTTTTCTGATCCCCAATTTGAAAACTTGGCTTGGAGGAAAAAGATTTAGGTCAAATGAAGAAGTTATGGCGTAAACAGAAGCATATTTTGAAGGGTTTGAAAAATCTTATTTTTTAGAAGGGTTAAAAAAATGGGAGAAACGTTGGGAAAAGTGTATAAGCCTTAAAGGAGACTACGTTGAAAAAAAAATAAAAAAAAAATTGAAAAAAATTGCGTCTTCATTTCTAACACGGGTACTGATCAACCCACGTACTTCAAACCGCAACAGCTGCTACTTTCTCTAGCTCTCTGTGTTCTACAGGATACATTTTGGAGAGTGTGCGCAGGAATTACATGATTTAATTTCCCCATCCCTTTCCACCATCGAACGACTCTACGCATGACGGGTATCCATCCCTTCGTCGTTAACATCCCTCCAGTACGGACGTCACGCTTTGCTTCGTCTTTTATTATACGTACCGCGAAGAACTGGAACAAATTGCCTGCGTCGGTATTTCCGTTCAATTACAATGTAGCTGTTTTCAAGTCAAGAGTGAATAGGCTTCAAGTTAATGCGCTTTACTACCCTCGACTACATCGCTGCTTACAATCAGGTGGGATTGTAGTCAAGCCTTAACTTATATTATGTAAAAAAAAAAAGAAATGCCACATCTTGGCATTGAATAAAATGGTTTGGAAGACGGTGCACAAATATTTTATTTCACATTATAAATTTTAACATAGTTATTCTGACAATATTTTAACATTGCTATAAAAAAGAAAATTATATGCATTAGAGACGATAGCGCCACTAAAGTATAGGCGGGAAAGGAGTAAACTACTTTGTATAAAGAGACCATCGATCCGCGCGCCGCCTCGCCTCTACGGCACTTGCGCGCACTTCAGGACGGAGAATCTCTGCTCACTTCACAATCCCTATTTCATGTATGAAACGTACTATCTATACGCATTTTTGTTTAGCTAGCACCGTTTACGATGTCCTCGCGTTAAGGTCATCAATTAGACCGCACCGCCCATCTCTTATTCTGTCTTCTGTCAGACCTCGTTTCTTTTTCTACCCGTATACACGCTGAATCCGAGCTAGAGTTACGAAGTCTTACATGGTGTTATCGTGAAACTTAGTCATTGTTATTAAAAATTGTTTTTGTGGTAGTTTAACGCGATAAATTTAATTGACAATCAACATGACTGTGATGCGATTCTGATAGTCGCGATATAGACTCAACTATTGTGTATTAAGTGAAAGACTGCGTTATAGCGGTCCGATTCTCACCAACGGGGATCAAAAGGCGGCATCACGTTTCGCCACAGCAAACTTCGGTACTCCAACCGGTTCCCCGCGAGAGGTACGGCCCTGAACGTGCGGGATCACGCGGTGAAAGCGGCGTCATTGAGCCGAATCGAAGCAGCAGCGTCGAGGGTGGCCGCAGGGGCGGAGAGCGGCGCGAGTGTCGGGGCGGCAGGCGCGGCTGGAAGCGGCGCCGCCCGCCCCGGCTACGGCTACGAGGCTCTCTCGGCGGCCAGCGACGGCAGCGATGCTGAGCCGGAAGAGGTGCCAGAGTACGTGCCCTTCGAGATGGAGTTGTCAGGGGGTGCGGAGTCGGTCGAGGGTCCCTCGTCCCGCGGCTCCGCCAAAGTTAATTTTCCACCGGACGTGGAGCGTGAGCGAGAGCGACGTCCAACCGGCACTTTTGCTGCTGCGGCGACAGCCGCTTATCACAGGGGCCGAGGCCGTTCCATGAGCGCCTGGAGTGACATCAGCCGCTCAAGCATACGCTTCGAAGAAAGGTAAGGGTCATTTAGCTATTCTTTTCCTACGAATGCATTTATTTCAGTTTACCGTGATTAGGTAGAAAGGACTATTTAGGACATACATACATAGGTAGCTAATAGGAAACACACAAATATGTCAATGTTAATCTCATTGCAGCGGAATCTAGGGCGTGCTTGAGGAATGTCGTGAGATTGATTTCAATTTACTAACTAGATAGTTGGAAGAAAGGATTTATAGATAGAGGTAATCGTGTTTTTACATACTTACCCAAATTATTCATCGTTTTAGTGTTTCGTATAATGATCGCAGAGCGTATCTGGACCGGTTGGGTGCCTTTGACATGCGCAGTAGCGTGTTTAGAGTAACATGACACGTCTTTACAGAAATTTAAACTCTGTAGTTATTCGTTTAAGATGTTTTTTATCTCAGCCACTGAAAGAATGCGTTCCTGACAGGTGATATCGCAATGAACTATTATAACATTGAAGTGGCGTAGCATTAATAATAAAAAAATGACATTTTATTTGCCTTACATACGAATAATAGGTAACGTTAAAACTTAAACATTATGACAAATTACAGTAAATGTTATAATGTTACATTAACCTTAATCTAAACTAATATAATATTATAAAGAGGAAAGATGTGTATCTATTTAGGTGTGTTGGTATGTTTGGAACAAATTGGCTCACAATCTACTCCTCCGATTTCAAAAATTCTTTCACCATTAATTGTATTTTCACTGATTCATTATCGCTGATCAATATAGCTATATTATAATATACAGGGTGTTAGGGGCTCAAACAGATACCTTGTAACCACGCTTTCGGGCCGTGATTCTAAGTAATACTACATCTAAATAAATAGGTGCATTTTTTTGCACCATATAATTTTTTTTAACAATTTTTTTCTTAAATTTTAAAATATGTCATAATTATTCCGGCCCCTCCTAGCTATAGTGAATGAATTTAACTATGAACTGTTTATTTTTGCTGCGTTTTGCCAAAAATGCTGGGTAAATATAACGGTCTCTGTTGTTATTCTTTGTAATTACAAATAACACCGGCATCCAAAACAATTTAATGAAAGTTTCAACCGAATCAAGTTAATAACATTTTTGATGTCAAAACTTCTTTAGCATCGTTCTGATTTGTAAGTCGATGAAACGGAAATGACGTGAAAAAGCGACAGTAACAAGACACAGACACATCTTAAGGTGGAAGAAAATGAGATAGGAAGCAATATCCGCTCGCGTGCTCCAGGGTCGGGGTCCAAAGAGACCTTTTATGGCAAAATGGAAGCTCACTTAGGCAAAGCAAAATATCAATATACTGACAGTTTTCTTTATTTTTGAAGTTTTCACTTCTACCACGTTTGATGATATAATACCCGAAAGATAGTACCTACAGACTGCCTTTGAAGAGTTTGACTCCCGTCCAGGTGATCTTCTCAAGGAGAGTACTTTTGCAAAAAGTGCTACTACGCTGGAAAAGATGCATTAACTTTCGAATTAATAAACTTTGATTAATAGAGATAAAAAGTACTTTAATTTAAGTACCTCGTTCAATTTAAAAAACAGCAATTCCATAATTAACGGGGTAAGTAATTATGGAATTGCCGTTTGATACACAAATTAATTTTATATTATTCAAAACAATTTATGAGAATAGATACAATTTTGTAATTACAACAACAGCTTTTAAGTATACATAATATATGTATATAAAATACAAAGCAACATAATAGTTTCAAGTTCGGTCTGGTTGCATGTCTGGCTACAGTAAATAAACCGGATTGTATATAGGTAGGTACTCTTGATGGTCGAATAGCGCGATAGCAAACAGAATTATACACTCACCTACATTACATTTTTACACATTACATTTCAACTAGAAATATGTTTAACTATAGCTTTCTTATGTACCTATAAAATGAATAAAACCCGTATTAACAAAATAAAATGGCGGATACAAAATGTACCAAACTACAGGTGAATTGAAAAAAAATGCAACACATGCAAACTTTTATATTTGTAGCGACCCTACATTTGTAAATGCGTATAGTGTATACTGTTATAACAAGATAATATAATGACAAGACTTTCAAATTTTTCTGTGATATACACAGAAAAATTTGAAAGTCTTGTTATTTCCCATTTCCCATTTTCCCATTGTAAATAAATCATCATCACAAATTGGAGTCAGTTAATTATTCAAGACCTCCCTCGTTAGCTGCCCCCAAATTGGTGACCCGTGACGGAGCACAATCAAATTTCAAGAAAATCAACATAATGCTACATTCACGCTCACGCCTGACGGACCACAACAGCATCGCTCGCCACTAGCCACGCCAGCTCAACAGGATCATCGCAGCGTACGTCTCAGACGCTTCATGTTCCTGTGCCAGATCCGCCCGCACGACTACATGGACGGCTGGAGTGCACATCGCTCGCCCTCCGCATCGGTTGTGGTGCCCTCAAATCTCGACTCACCGCAGATAGAAGGCAAACCCCAGGCATAAAAACCTCACACCTCGACTCACCGCAGATAGAGGGCAACCCCCAGGCACGTCAACCTCACGTCTCGACTCACCGAAGACCGAGGATCAAGGCTAAAGCGATCTCACTTTGCCAAAGGCATGTGTTTGGCTTTTGATAAAATTCTTTTTCTTTTTTCTTTTGTCAAAATTCTTCTTTTCCTCCACTTATCTGTTGATTGGTAATCTCAGATATACATAGATACTCGTACTCTTTTGATGTTAGCTCTTTTCTGTTTGGTTTATGAAAGTATTATAGTTATTTGAATTATTTTAAATTTGGAATGATAGATTTATTTCTTCAGAATGAAATGTGTAATATTTGTAGATTCCGTGAGACTTACTCGAAGGAGTAAGATGTTTAGTTATCCGATATAACTAATGTATTTTATATTGCGTTTATAATGTTTTTGGTTCTTAAATAATAAATTCAAAATGTTTGTTTCAATAAATAGTTTTCGTATCAGTTTATAAGTGTATTTTTGGTGTGAAAGTGATCCCATTAGCCACATCTACCATCCAAGATTATCTACCGCTGTATATTTTTCTTATCATAGTAAATAGATACAACAATTTGGAGTCAGTTTATTATTCATTACTTGCCACGCACCACCACAGATTTATTTGGCCAAAAATAGGGCCGAACCGGCCGAATGATAAAATGAAAAAAAAAAAAATCTTTTTTAAGACCTATCACTAATGACACACTGCACGTAGAAAATTGTTAAAAATAGTTGGTTACGCCGCTCTAAACCTTTAGGGAAAGAAGTGCCATTTATGGAGTACACTGCGCACCTTTTTGCTGGAGGGTCGATGGGCCGCAAATGAAATGAAAACTATTAATGACACATGTCAAGTGTGTGAAAAAACGCGTGTGAAAAGTTCATGGTCTTTTTCCGCCGCTCTGTTATTACAACATAATACCGCATATAAACCCGCTTGTGATCTGAACTGAACTGCTTAATAATAATACATAATTTCTATATATCTAAATCGAGTGTGAAGACGCAGAGTGAAGATCCCCTGGACACCAGCTAAGGTAAGTGCAGTTGTCTCTGATGTGCCTTCTGACCGGGGTTGATCACGGCTGACCTTCTAACCCACTCACACTATCTTCGCATCGCTCTACCAATAGTTTCAGTTTCTGTTGAAGTTGACAATGTTTCCACTCTCCAAAACTCTTTTGAGAAAAAGAAAAAAATGTAATTTTGAATTTTGAAGTAGAAGAGTGTAAAAATGTATGAAGAAAATGTTATGAAAAATGTAATGGAGAAAAATAAAATATTATGTTATATTAAAAGGTTTATGTGAATTTAACGATGCCATGAACCCCAAAAACAAAAACAGTTTCATATATGCGGACCCCTCCATAAATATTTATTTATTTTTGTATCAAAATTGTAAAGCTGTTCCCAAAATACATCTAGCTACCAAGTTTCAACTGTGTAGTCTTGATTTGGAATAAAGAGGCTGTGGCATTCAGATTGGGACGGACAGACAGGCATGACGAATGAATTAAGGTTCGGTTTTTTGCCATCCGGATAGTAAAAAGTCGATAAGTCTGAAAATATATAGTTACGTCACCGGAATACAATTTGTATTGTCTGGTTCTCTATCGCCATCCTTCCATTACTGATGCGGAAGACCCTGGGGCTCTATTTTTGAATTTCACCGATGACTTATCATATTCGTATACGAAACATTTTCACATGAGTGATTTTCGTAGCGAGTGGTTACAATTGCTGTATTTTTGAACCATTCGAAACTATGACATAAATATTTTAATCATTTCACGCAGAAAAAATGTCAATCGGTACTAATCGGTAATGGAAATAAACACCTATAACGTGTCATAGCCTGAAACGGAACGTTAAATAGCGATATAATCTGTGGTGCGTAGTGCAAGATTTGTTTCATCACGCTTGACACATTCTGTGGACATATTCTATCGGACGAAATTTGAATTTGAATATTTCGACTGGTCAAGACCGCTCGAAAGAAGTCATCTTTGCGAGATAGTAAAATAATTGTTTATATAGTGGTAAATTTTATTAGTTATTAGTTAGTTAGTTGTAAATTACATTATAAAATGTCGCAAAGAAGAGCGCATATCTCAAGAGCACAAAAAATAAAATTAATTGAGATTTTGGCCACAAAGCCGGAGCTGAGAACCGGCAAATTTCATTCAAATTTTACCTACCGTGATGCCCAGAAAGAATGGGGAACTATCAGCGTTACCCTCAATTCCATACCCGGCTCGGAAAAGAACTGGAAAAAGTTGGCGCAAAGTGAGTAATAAATAGCTAGCTTTAATAAATCCTCAAGCTATAGATACAAGCAATTACTTTTCTTATTTATAATTAGATTGAAACCGTTCTAATTCTGTCATTTATTATAGACATGGCATGATTTGCTATCTAAAACGAAAAAAAAAACCGCAGATATAAACAAAACAAGAAGCGGCACGGGAGGTGGACCACCAGCATTACCTCTGGATGACGTAGAGGAGGAGATCTCAAGATTCTTGAACCCCAACACTGTTAGCGGTCACCGGGGTGTGGAAGAATCTGTTGTCACACTTGGTAAATGTTTAGTCTATTTCCTTTCTTAGCAAAAGAACTCTCTATCTCTGTAATTTAGTTTTAGTTTTGCTTAGTAACAGGCTAACAGGCAACAGTTCAAAAATGACTCAACCGATGGTATTGTTTACAGACAATATTATATTATTATACAGCCTGTCCCAAAAGTTGTACGACAAACTGAAATGGGAGATAGCTTGAACATGGACCTATCAAATGTCAAAAAATCACTTCAGTAAAAGTGGCACCGTTTTCGAGATATTGACCTTTGTTGTTTTTCGGAAATTGGGCACTCTTACCCTACTTTTATTTGCTGAGTCCACAAATGAGCAGATATTTTAATAAATTTTTTTTCACGTACTCTCAGACAGTTGGTCTACAATTTTGGAATATAATTTATTTAAAAATATTAGAAATTACTGAGAAATTAGGTTCTGTTTTGAACTTTTTATGTTTTTGATTTTCTTCTATTCAGTTTCGACTAACAAATGTGGAAAAAAATTGTACTGGACCAACCGTGCAGACTACTTTAAAAACTTGGCTGTTAAAAGGAGATTTCAATAATGTAAAACACTTGCTACTTTATAGGGAAACTTTTAACGCTATAGCCATTTCAGTGTTGAAGGGTATTCATTTGCAGCTAACGTGATTTTATGTTTTAATGCTTTTGAGTGATCATTTTATATTTTTTTGTTATAAATTTGACTTAAAACATTTTATTGAGTCATATTTTATAAGTATTCAAACTGTCTCTTTTCAACTGTAACACATAATTGTCACCAATTCAAAAAATATAGTTTTAAAGATCCTGTACCCATTTGTGCTATTTCAGCTACAGCCGACTGAATTGCACTAATTTATTAATAGGTGGTAGAGCCTAGAGTTCGCCCAGGGTAGTACCACCGCCCGCCAAGGTGCGTAGCACCATTTCTACCGTGTAATAAACCAATTTTGTTTCGGTTAGAACAGTGAGAAGCTGGTTACACGTTTTTAGAGGCGATTATCTTAGTCTTCAGGCCTCAGGGGTAGCGACACATCTGTGGCTGAACGAGACTGTTACAACAATTACTAAATAGACTATTATTAACAACAACTAATAGGACTTCACATCACTAACAGGATGCACTGAACTAACACTAGGACAGGACATTACTAACAGTCTCTGTCCCAGTCCTCATACCTACTAACGGCTAACTAACCGACTAACATTCTTATACCGTCTGCTAACTGAACTTATTAACTTAGTCCCCTTGCCCCATCCCGATCTGAGTCTTGTTCTGTGTCGGTCACAGTTGTGAAGGTTCCATAAAAAACACGTTGAATCGTTGTTTATGTTTTTCACATAAACATTGTTTCAATTCAATCAGTAGTAGATGAAATAGAACAAATGGGTACAGGTAGAGGTGATCGATATATTATATAGCGGATAAAATAATCTAATAATAATAAATAATCATATAATTGATTATTTATTTTAACAGACAAGCGTTATTTATGTTGAAAGATTATTTTTATTACTTACGTATAACGTCGCAAGTTACAAGTGTTACAACTAAAATGTACACAGACAGAGGCGACAGAGCCCGGCCCATGGACAACGGCTCAAGGCCAGGGTCAATCTCACTTTGCCGTATAATATATTCGTTATATTTGTCCCATGTGAAATTGTATTCTATTGTAACTGAATAGGAACAATATTCCGTTTAATGTCCAGAACTAACATTTTGAAAACTAATAATAATTTTAGGATTATTTATTTTTTCGTATTGTACACGTTAGGTTAGATTATTTAATATTATTTCGTTAAATAATCAATCAGTACGGACAACTCGTTTGCGCTCGTATGACGTTTTTTTTAATTTCGTTAATTTCAGTTTTATAATAATTTAGTTGTATATATAATTTAGTTTTAATTTAGTGTAAATTATTGATAGTCTACTAGTCTAGTGTTTAGTTATAGGTACATAGTAATTTAGTGTAATTAAAATGCCACGTAAAGGACTAATGTGGGACTATTTACGGTGGTGGATAAACACGGAAAAAAAGCTGAATGTAAATATTGTAAAAAGACATTTTCCTTCAAAACTACTACATCGAATTTAAAAAGTCATTTAAAGCAAAAACATTTAATTATATACTTATGAAGAAATATGTAGTATTATGTAGAGAACATAGGAATGAAAATAGCGGTAAGTTTATCTATACATCTATACAACTAAATAAAATTGGAGTGTCTGTTTGTGATATTAAAATAACCGCTGTTTACTAAATGCATATGGATATATACACGGTGCATATAGCAAAATAACAAATTTTACAATTTTTGTCTGTCTGTCTGTCTGTTTTTTCAGCTTATCTCTGGAAGGCTGGACCGATTTTAACGGAACTTTCACTGGCAGATTGCTGATGTCATAAAGATTAACTTAGACTTCAAGTATGCAGCTTCATTGTTCAACTTTATTTTATTGTACTTAGGTACTAGAATCGCTGTCCCTGCTGTTCCTAGTACTTAAAACTGTTAAAAGTACGATGGGAAATTCAGTGAACTTAGTATTTAAATATGTATTTAATTTTTTTTTTGCAATAACATAGGGTAACTTAATATCTGTTAAAAATACTGCCCGTTAATTTCTCACACAGCAGCAATCTATATATTAATAAATAGAAATAGAAAATAGTATGAAATTTTTATAGATAAAACATCATTACCTAATAAACTCGAAAGGAAGCGAGGGTCGGCGCGGCAATCAAAATTCAAAACGCGTCGTTCTACGAATAAAAGTTATATAATAATAATATTATACTAATATATTATAACGTAAAAAATAATCAGCGCTTTAAAAGTAGCGTAACGTTATAATAAATTATTAATATATAGCCGTTGCGAACACTTCTAGGTACAGGATCTTTAGAAAATTAATTTTTATTAAATGTGAATTATTTGTTACAGTTGAAAAGAGACAGTTTTAATACTTATAAACTATGACTAACTAAAATGTTTTAAGTCAAATTTATAACAAAAAAATATAAAATGATCGCTCAAAAGCATTAAAACATAATATCACATTAGCTGCAAATTAATACCCTTCAACACTGAAATGGCTATAGCGTTAAAAGTTTCCCTTTAAAGTAGCAAGTGTTGTACCTTTTTGAAATCTCCTTTTAACAGCCAAGTTTTTAAAGTAATCAGCACTGTTTGTTCAGTACATTTTTTTTCCACATTGGTTTGTCGAAACTGAATAGAAGAAAATCAAAAACATAAAAAGTTAAAAACGGAACCTAGTTTTTCAGTATTTTCTAATATTTTTAAGTAAATTATATTCTGGAATTGTAGACCAACTATCTGAGAGTACGTGAAAAAAAAATTCATTAAAATATCTGCTCATTTGTGGACTCGGCAAATAAAAGTAGGGTAAGAGTGCCCAATTTCCGAAAAACAGAACAAAGGTCAATATCTCGAAAACGGTGCCACTTTTACTGAAGTGATTTTTTGACATCTGATAGGTCCATGTTCAAGCTATCTTCCATTTCAGTTTGTCGTACAACTTTTGGGACAGGCTGTATATGTTATTTTATTTACCGATGTAATATCACCACCTCCTTTATTTTGCTCTGTAGAACAAGTGCCAGTGCGGGTAGATGACAACATAGAGAATGCTTCAGGTTGGCATTATTTACTTTTGTAGGAGGGGAGTTTGTTAAATCCCTTTATCTAAAAATGTTTTGTGATTTGATAATGTCAGATTTTATCAACTAATGCTATATCCTTTCAGAGGTAGTAGTGACACCACCAGCTTCGATCTGCACTACAGAACAGAGAGAAGTGACAATGCGGGTGGATGGAAGAATTAATTCTTCAGGTTGGCATTATTTTACTAACCTAGAATTGGAAGTTCTAATAAGAATCTATAGATTGGACGTGGAGGTATTATTGCATGGCCTCCATGATCTCCGGAATTGAATCCTTTGGATTATTTTTTATGGGGTTACTTCAAAGAAGCAGTTTACGAGAAAAATATTTTCAATGAAAGAGAGTTACGAGTAAAATTAAATAATGTAGCTGAAACAGTAAAAAACAATGAAAAGGTTCGTAGAAGTTTACTAAGAAAGTTTATAAGAAGGTGTTGGTTATGCATAAGAGCAAGAGGAAAGCATTTTGAGCATTTACGTATTTTTATTTTCTCCTGAAAATATCTTATGATGTTGAATAAAATAAGAAATTGGTTAATTTATTCCACATAATTATACCTTTTTTTAATTTGTATGAGATGTAGATGTTATTAAAATAAAGTTTCACAGGGTTACCATACATTTTTTTTACACATTCTTTGTTCAAACTTCAGTTCGTAAACTTTTAAACGTAAAATTTTTACCTATTTATTGGTCTAATTTTCTTGTTGTTGTTAATTATGCTTTTAATTAGGAAGACTTATGTATTCTTAACTACCTTGAACAAAAAATAACAACAAAAAATAGCAATAAAATAAAAAACAGATATGGTAAAATTTAATATTCAGCTTACGTGGATGATATTTTCACATTTTGAAAAAAAAAATTATTCGTTCACGGAAATATGAAGAATACCGAGAACAATTTATGAAATAGACATACTGCTTAAATGATCTGTTGACTAAGGAGTTTTTCATACAAGGTGGATACCATCATACGACATTAAATGAAAACACAAGCCCTACTCCCTCCTAGGAACATGTTGCATCAATTAAAAAACTGTTAACATCAAATTAAAAAAAAACAAATTTTCAAACAAACTTAATAGCAAAAAATGGGGTAAAAAATAGAACATCATTTGTAAACACTGTTCACTAACCTTTGATAAGAGCGGCAACAGCGCACTTTCGTCACGTGATCTTTTGATTGTTGTTTTGATTGACGCAATGTGATTCTTATGACTTTGTTATAAGGTTCAATGTGCATTATGTATTTAATTTGATAAATTTGCTTGTTCCGTCTGGGGTCATTAAACTTTTATGATAGACTGATTTTAGACACAGCGTGTAGAAAATTTCAAAAGTGAAGAAAAATTCCTGTGCCTAAAGTATTGAAGATATTTGATTGAAAATTTGTTTGTAGACTTGGAAGATGGATAGGTACATGCAGTTAAATTTAATGTCGTATGATAGTATCCACCTTGTATAACTTGTTAACACAGCAACATAATAATTTATGTTACAATACTGCCCATACAAGTACCTACACTATGTGAGACTTACACCTCTGGCACCTTAAATCATCTTTACATCTCGCTTTTCTTGTTTAATACGACCTACTTTCAAAAAATATTTGGTATTCAGTAGTAAACATAATTAACATTTCTCGTTCTGTTTTTTTAATAGCATGGGTACTTGCATTTCTGTGTTGCTTTCATAATTTGCAAAGTTATTTTGGAGATAAGGTTTTTTCACATTCGTGTCACTGATAAGTGTACGAGTAGGTAATGTTATTTTTATCTCAGCTAACTGGGTTAAGTTTTAATGTAATGTAGTATTGAAATTTAATAACTGATTTTTTAAAGTAGAATAAGACGATCGCCAGACTTTCTACGCATTGCGGATTATTTACGCGCCAGAACGTAAAATATACTGTGTGTACTTATGTACGCCACTAAGAAGAATATTTCAACGGCGTACCTAATTGAATTTCTTTGCTTTTATCCATAACGGTGGGATTTTGACGAGGTAAGACGAGGAGAAAGTTTTCTAATATTTTTTTTGTGCAATTATATTATTGGGGAAATAATGCTGTTAAAAAATTGCATATGTGGCCAACTAAAAGAAAGAAAATCCCTCCGAAGAAATCTTAGGTAATTTTCGTACATCGGCCGGAATTTATCCAAAGCTCACTTCTTGGACTCCACATATTAAAAAGTATGTACGTAACTCTACAAATATTTAAAGATTTTACAATCACTATTCACGATCACCGCAATGACGTTTTTCTACATTAATCACACATTAACAAAAACAAGTAAGCACGGGAGGGACTCAAAAACGTGCCGCAGGAATAATATAAAAGAAGACTCTGTATAAAGAGGTGCTAAAACACAATTATTCATTACAATGGAGTGATATCTAAAGATAAATTAGGTTAAATTAAGTAATTATCTCACATTGGTACGACGTGGAATGAACTAGTAGTTGGTGGCACGACGAGGAGGATATAGGAAAGTCTGCATTTTCATGGAGATGCTGAGAACAGAAAAGTGCTATTGTCTCAACTACGGAAACGGAATATGGCGCTATCTGATGCAACAAACAATATTGCCATTGATTTGTATAAGTAATGCTAAATAATCAGTCTGCAAAAAAGGGTTTTATGGACTATTAAATTCGTTATTAGTTAAATTCATAATGGTTAATTAGGATTTTTAACGATAGTTTAAGGTTTTTTGACGTATGCTAGTTTTCCACCAGAGATGTGCTACGCAGCTATGATGCGAAGTTGTGAGAGTTCAGCTAAGAAACTGTGTAACCGTTTCCACTGATACTAAGGGTGGGTTGCATATCACGTGGTTAAAGTAAGGTTATAGGTACATGTCGGTTAAAGTAAAATTTAACCGCCGAAAGAAACAAAACTGGGTTGCATCAACTAACCCTCGTTAAATTTTGACTAAAATTTAACCCTAACCGTAACCGTCCGAATGTGATCGGTCAACGTCAAAGTTAACCTTAAAATTGACTTTGTTTGACATATGTCTGTATACATTTCCTTTAATATTTTGATATTAATTGATAAATTATTGTTTTTACGTAATTGTAAATCGGTTACAATGTTTCAAAGCAGTGGATTGATTCGATCTATGTATAATTGATGAAGATACTTCATCCAATGACGACCTTATCATCTAATACATTACGGCAAGAAAAACAAACTTCTTCAGGAACTTTTCTCTGGGATGAGGTGGACTTTGTGGCGCGTTTTAGGCTATCTAAGCGTGTAGCTAGGTATTTCATTTGTATATTGGAAATGACACAAAAAAGTAATACAAACAGGTAAGCACTTACTTATTGCAATGGTCCAGTGAAATCGAAATTAAGTATGTGTATTAATATGAATTCTATTTACTTAAACCTAATTATTTATTTCAGAAACCATGCAGTATCAGTAACTGATCAAATTACTAGCCTTACAATTTTATGCATCAGGATCTTTCCAAAGATGTGTCGGTGATACAAAGGGTGTACACAGATCTACTGTTTGCAGGATTATAAAAAATGTAAACGAACGGAATCCTATTATAGATTTTAATACATCTACCCATGAACGAGCCACCAGTTTTGCTGAGTCTGAAATTTGGTGCAATCAGTTTAGCCTTGTTCCTAGTTAGTATTAATCATGTGAACATCACTCTTATTAAGGAAACTTTCATAGTATTTTTTAATAACGTACATAATATTATCAACAATATATTGTGAAACTACATTTAGGGCCAGTTTCACCGGTTCCGGATAAAGTTCCGGATAGCCCTAGGAACTCAACTCCCAGATAAACTACAACTTTTGGCATCTCAGGTAATCTGATAGAAGTGACAGAGAAAAGTGTTGGTTATGGTATCTGCCAGTTCAAGTGGCTGTTAGGCGTTATTTGACGGATAAAAAAATGTTTCAAGTGGCGTTTCTATAACACATTAGGAATTTGAACTGTAATAAATCATATTATTATGAATCCTACTATTTTCGTTCTATAATGATAAAATTATACTTGAAAATATTAAAAAAAGTCTAATTGGATTATTTTGAACAAAAAGTATTTTATTAATTAAGTTTTCAAAATAATTTTCAAATGACAATAATTTACGTAGTAGTAACGAAACGCAAAAAAGCGACGTTGCCGCTCCGTCAACTGTTAAGTCACTAAGTGGCAGATAAATTCCTAGGGCTATCCGGAACTTTATCCGTAACCGGTGAAACTGGCCCTTAATATATTTATTTCTTTAAATAGATTTCTTAGCGAATCCCTTCCCTTCATCTTCCTTATGTTTGTCAATTAACAGTTTCAATTTTTCTATTACATCGGCTGAAAAATTGGAAGATCGTTCTCTGAAAATGAAGTCATTGAATTACTACATACAGTAAAGTAAAAGTTGTAGGTACATCACAACCAAGATGACAATAAATTAACAAGAAGAAACGTAGGTATTCAATTTACTGAACTGTATTAAAGTTGATTTCAATTTCAAGTCCTTTTTAATGTTTACGATACCTATTTATCTTTGATATTATTACGAAAATTAACCTTTAGCGATGATCGATCGAAGAACAAATCAACAAACACTACAAACAGTAATGACCTTTGAGCACCTAATGACAGCATTGACAGGTGAAAAGCTGCCTGCACTGTCAATTTGACAAGAGTCGTACGACATTTTAGCACAATGTTGCTAGTACAAAATATCTTCCACACAAAACAAACTCAAAACACCGAGAAGGGTGTCATAATTATCATGGCAGCCCTATTGACTTGCGTTACTTTTGACGAGGGTTAAAAAGGCATTGTGCAACGCCACATGCAACTTGACCTTCGGTAAGAGCTTGGTAATGGTTATGGCATGGTAAAAGTTAACGCTGGTTACAACGATAGCTAAAATGTACCAACAACCCACCCTAAGCCTTGGTTGGCTGCCTACTGTAGATACTCTTACTCTTATCTGTGCATAGCTACACCATTAGCGACGAATTTGCAACTCGTCTATACATACCTACACACAAAACATATGAAAAGACAAGAGACGACGCTCTCTGCAAAGCGATAATGAAGACAAATTAAAAAGTACTTGGATAAGCAAGAGGTCCTCCTAAACTATTAAGTATATTGCATAGTATTTTTCTTGCCCTACAAGTAACGTACTGGACTTCCGTATATTTTAGTTTGTTAAATATGCATGATGCTGGACGAAAATAATACATGTACAAAAATACTGTCTAATTAAATATTTTGAGGATAATAGATTAGATTGCGTAAATTCTCGAAAGACAAGTGGTTTCAGAAAATTTTGTATTCTTAGTAAAAGGGTCCTTACCGTCGTGCACTTACTGTCCTGCTACGGCAAATTAAGGGATCGGCTAACCATTTATATTATCCAGACTTTAGGCGAAACGTTGTACTACCTACTCGCCAACAGCATATTAAAATACCATTGGCCAATCGTGGTCTTGTACGGTTACCGTGGAAAATATTATCATAATAAAAATCTGTCAGTTTTCTTATATGAGTCCGTGATGTATATGAAGCAAGGTGCTACATTGCAGTCAAAAAATTATATGTAACGACGTGTGTACAAATTCGCAGTACAAAACTGGTGAGAGTTATTAAGTTATTAAGTTTGTAAGTGTTGTGTTGTTCTATGTTCGTAATTACTACAATTACGAACATCGAACACTAAGCTCCAATCTGAACGACTGGGGAGTCTCGATCGTATCGTACTTTATTTGTTAAAAAACAAGCTTTGAACGTTAGGTCCGCGCTCGTTTAGTATTCTGGCGTGCGCTGCCGAGTTCCGGTCACCAGTGGCCCCAGTGGGTTCTTGGGGGAAAGGTTACAGTGGCGTCACGTGTGAAGGGATGAAAGTGCGGCAGGGGTCGGGTAGCGGGTGGGAGGGAAGGGCGGCGACTGCCTGCTCTCGGAGGTCGGAACGTTCAAAGCTCAAATCACGTTCGGCGTTGCAGGCGCGCCAACGCTTGCGTTGCGATCGCGATTTGCGCGTACGAGCGCGCGAAACTCGCCGCTGCGGCCGTCGGCGGCCGCCGTGTTCATCGTTGTACGTAAACGTAGCCTCCCAAACTTCATTACCCGTCTTCATCCCAACTTTCCCAAACTTTGTAAACTTGCTAATTGACCGATCCCTGACTTTTTTCACACCGCTTTTCTTATGCCGTTGGATTAAATTAAAGCTTTTGTGATTTAGGTATTTTTACTGTGTTCAGGAATAGTTGCCTTGCAATGTTGTTGAGTCGCATAACACAGCTAATGAAACTGTATGTATGGGTAGCCAGTAACCGAATTCCTAATATCTTTTTACAAACTTTAAGCAGTAGGTACCTACAGTAATAATTGATTATACAGGGTGTCCCAAAAGTTGTACGACAAACGGAAATGGGAGATAGCTTGAGGATGGACCTATTCGATGCCAAAAAATCACTTTAGTAAAAGTGCCACCGTTTTGGAGATATTGACCTTTGTTTTGTTTTTCGGAAATTGGGCACTCTTACCCTACTTTTATTTGCTGAGACCACAAATGGGCAGATATTTTAATGAATTCTTTTTTCACATACCCTCAGATAGTTGGTCTACAATTTCAGAATATAATTTAGTTCAAAATATTTGAAAATACTGAGAAATTAGGTTCTATTTTGGCCTTTTTATGTTTTTGATTTTCTTGTATTCAATTTCAACAACGACATGTGGAAAAAAATTGTACTGGACCAAGAGTGCAGATTACTTTAAAAACTTGACTGTTAAAAGGAGATTTCAAAAAGGTAAAATACTTGCTACTTTAAAGGGAAACTTTTAAAGCTATAGCCATTTCAGTGTTGAAGGGTATTAATTTGAAGCTAAAGTGATTTTATGTTTTAATGCTTTTGATTGATTATTTTATATTTTTTGTTATAAATTTGACTAAAAATATTTTGCCTCAGTCATACTTTATAAGTGTGCAAACTGTCTCTATTCAACTGTAACAAATAATTGACAATTATTTAAAAAATACATTTTTAAAGATCCTCACTCATTTGTGCTATTTTAGCTGCAGCTGATTGAATTGTACTGATTTATTGATAGGTGGTGGAGTCTAGAGTTCACCCAGAGTAGTACCACCGCCCGCCACGGTACCTAGTACCATTTCTACCATGTAATAATTGTCTTAACAGCAATTGTGTTCGGGTTAGAAAAAACATTTTATTGTGCTATATTTAAAAGGTGTTCAAAGTGTCGCCCTTCTTCTCTAACACACAATTGACACCTTTTCAAAAAAGATCTTTTCAAAGACATTATATTCATTTGGGAAATTTCAGCTGCAGCTGATTGAATTGCACTCCTTAGTTCGTCTGCGTTATTTATGGTTTTCGCGTAGATTTTGTCTTTCATACAGCCCCAGTAAAAAAAATCCAGAGGATTTAAATCCGGTGACCGAGCGGGCCACGGGATTGGTCCTAATCTTCCGATCCAACGGCGAGGATACACCCGATCCAAATGGACTCGTACTTGACGGGCATAGTGTGCTGGACAGCCATCGTTCTGTAGCCAAAGTTTACTAGGTACCGTGGCGGGCGGTGGTACTACTCTGGGTGTACTCTAGACTCCACCACCTATCAATAAATCAGTACAATTGAATCAGCTGCAGCTAAAATAGCACAAATGAGTGAGGATCTTTAAAAATGTAATTTTTAAATAATTGTCAATTATTTGTTACAGTTGAATAGAGACAGTTTGAACACTTATAAAGTATGACTGAGACAAAATATTTTTAGTCAAATTTATAACAAAAAATATAAAATAATCACTCAAAAGCATTAAAACATAAAATCACTTTAGCTTCAAATTAATACCCTTCAACACTGAAATGGCTATAGCTTTAAAAGTTTCCCATTAAAGTAGCAAGTATTTTACCTTTTTGAAATCTCCTTTTAACAGTCAAGTTTTTAAAGTAATCTGCACTCTTGGTCCAGTACAATTTTTTTCCACATGTCGTTGTTGAAATTGAATACAAGAAAATCAAAAACATAAAAAGGCCAAAATAGAACCTAATTTCTCAGTATTTTCAAATATTTTGAACTAAATTATATTCTGAAATTGTAGACCAACTATCTGAGGGTATGTGAAAAAAGAATTCATTAAAATATCTGCCCATTTGTGGTCTCAGCAAATAAAAGTAGGGTAAGAGTGCCCAATTTCCGAAAAACAAAACAAAGGTCAATATCTCCAAAACGGTGGCACTTTTACTAAAGTGATTTTTTGGCATCGAATAGGTCCATCCTCAAGCTATCTCCCATTTCCGTTTGTCGTACAACTTTTGGGACACCCTGTATACATTGTTATTTAGTCTAATTTATATATTTGTAAGCATTCAACGGTAACTGAAGTGAATGGTTATACAAGACTTCGCTCCTAATATTTTGAAGTTAAAGTGTTATATTTTTTTAACAACAAAACTACAAAAAGTCAATATAGACGCAACAAGTGCTTTTTAGTGTCTGTATTTTATAGTTTGCTCGGTTGCAACGTAGTCAATGTTAGTGCAACGGCAAAAGAATTGGATTTGGATTATATGAATCTATAGATTATTATATATAAGATAATTCTACAAAAGCCTTAAATAAGACGTAAGTGAGACGTAATGCGCCTTTATGCGAATAAATACACTTAAATTTGCTTCTGGTAAAAGTGCTGATGACTTAAAATTAAAACAAATAACATTTCAATCACCATGAACATTTTTTGTTCTATACTATATTTGTAATTCTAACATAGTCATAAATGCGCAATATAATTTTACATTTACAAATCATCAGAACTTTTCAAATATATTTTCTCTGTTCGAAGACTACTTATACCTAGCACGTAATATTTAAATTAACGTTCTTCAATATCGTACTAACGGTATATAGCCTATTGTACATATGAGACTTGTTACAAACCATTTTTTCGATTGGCTGTACGTACAATACTTGTAATACAATTAGATATTCCAAAATTTATATCAACCCATAGAACCACTAAGAAGTTCAAGCAAGACAAAATACGTTATTACTGATGTTGGTACCGTTAAGATGTGATTCCAATACGCATCTCCGTGGGAATGAGATGTTTTACAGTGTTAAAAAGTAGCCTATTCCTCTCCAGCCTCCTAACTAACTCCACACACAAAAATAATACCATAATATCGTTACCACAACTCCGTTGCGACGTGAAAATAGGAGAAACAAACACACTTTCGCATTTATAATGTTAGTATGGATTTGCAACTAGTTTAATTACATTTTAAATAACTATGTATATCTAAGTACTAGCCCTTGCACCTAAACATGCTATCAGAAATTTTAAATTCAATAACGTATTACGTTTATAAAATAAGACTTATTGTCAATTGAAATCGTAGATTTGATACTCTATTTTACAGCAAATTCATCAAAAATTCTGAGGTTCGGTTTTTACGTATTATGTATCTGTATGTTAGATGTGATTTTGGTATTTTGGATTTGGGTATTTCAACGCTAATATGAAATAGAAACTTTATATTAGTGTAGTAGGGACTCCGTACATTTTTACAGTAATGAAATCCGTACTTTCGTTCTTGTGTTTTTGGTGTATACATAAAAGCAAGAATATGCGAATCTTTATATCCGATGCTAAGTTTAGTATACTTAGGAAATTATAATCAAGTACATTTTTATTATATGTATAGATCATCAATATTCATAGGATTAGTCGCCACATAAAGAAATGTATATGAAAACAGGGTGGCATATTTGGCAAAGGCTAATAATCTCCTTTTACACCCGAACAGAATAAAAAGGGCTTTCTCAGCTAAGAAAAATCCATTTCTGAGACGTATTAACTTAATGCAGATTGTGTGGAAGAAGCTTAGCTTATCAGAAGCTTAGCAGAAAGCTTCTAAAGCTTTCCACATAACAGTAGTATTAAGAGTAATCTAAAAGAAAGAACGCGACATATTTACGCTATTTGTAACAAAGCTAAGTGGGAACTTTTAGCTTTATTGTGATACTAGTGACTACCCGCACTCCGTTTCGGGGAACCTATCACTTAGTACTAACACTAGAAAAAATTAAAAATAATGTTTGCATAAGTGTCTTTAAATTGATTTATCTTTTTTGTGGCCCGACTGAAATAAACGATTGCTATCCTATGCACACACACTAAATAACATCAGCAAAATCACATTAAATTTTAAAAATGGCGATTAGGGACAAAAATGGACAGACAAACTGACAAGAATAGATTTTCTCAAATATCTTCCACATACCGATATCGATCACTCAATAAGTAAATGCCTGGACAAAATCTGCATTTTGCTTTATTTTAAGTAACTATACATACTTATTCGACTGATTTGAATAAATGCAGTGTTCTTAGAAAATTCTATCTATAGAAATGTCAAACCCTTAATCTGGGCGGGCAGCTCATTGCAGAAAGCTTTTATTTAGGAGTATGTTATCAATTTTTTTAATAAGTTTTAATTTAGTTGACTGCCATGTCTAGACAACTTGTACGCGATACAATCTCAAAGCGTCCATTCTTTTAAATTAAACTGATTAGGTAAATTTTTAATAAATTTCCCCATAAACTTCATTATAAATTCGTAAAACTTTATTTTGTAAGCAAAGTTGTGTCAGTAAAGCTTAATTTAACAGTATTATTAAGTAGACCAAACTTCATATAAAATGTATGATTTAGAATAGATAGTAATAATACGAGCAGTTTAAGTCGTTTTAGTTTGAAAGTAGGTTTTACAGTTTTCACGTTATATTTATTTCACATTATATAGGTATAATTATATACAGCCTGTCCCAAAAGTTGTACGACAAACTGAAATGGGAGATAGCTTGAACATGGACCTATCAGATGTGAAAAAATCACTTCAGTAAAAGTGGCACCGTTTTCGAGATATTGACCTTTGTTCTGTTTTTCGGAAATTGGGCACTCTTACCCTACTTTTATTTGCTGAGTCCACAAATGAGCAGATATTTTAATGATTTTTTTTTCACGTACTCTCAGATAGTTGGTCTACAATTTCAGAATATAATTTATTTAAAAATATAAGAAAATACTGAGAAACTAGGTTCTATTTTGAACTTTTTATGTTTTTGATTATCTTCTATTCAGTTTCGACAAACAAATGTGGAAAAAAAATGTACTGAACAAACAGTGCTGATTACTTTAAAAACTTGGCTGTTAAAAGGAGATTCCAAAAAGGTAAAACACTTGCTACTTTAACACGTTATAAAAAACAATAATCTTCTAAAAACATATTAGGTATATGATATAAACGGTATAACAAAACGACATTAACAGCTTATGTTCTCTACGGTTTGTTTATAAAAGACTGAAAAACGTTGACATATAAAGTTGACTGGTTGATGTGTTTGTTTTCCGAGTATTATTATTATAAAAATCTTATTGTGCTGATATTATTATTAACAATGCCGCGAATAAGAAGATCAACTACTTCATGAACATCATGCATTGGTCAGGCTGTTCAAGCCAGCTTTGGAGCGCATGCCAAATGATGACTACAAAGTCGTGATCAGAGCGGATAAACGACTAGCTGCAACACACGAACGCTCATTTAACGCTCCAACAATAGATGAAGTTTCAATCCTGATTGTTGGTGAAAACTTGGAAAACGCGATATTGGGCAGAACGAAGTTCGCCGAGATTTATTTCATACATTTACATATACTTACATTCCATATATTTTATATCATAAGCGCATTCCATGATATGTACCTAGTAAATTGACTACACAACAAGCAAAGTTCAATTTCCCAAACCAGTAAGTTACTATGGTACAGGGTACTCACGATATAATTATGTATATACATATTTTGGTTATCTGAATAAAATTCAAGTGGTGTCATATCTTTGAATTGGAAGATTTTTTTTGGAAATTCTGTATGTCCATCTGTCTGCTGCCTGTTTGTTCGATAACTATGTTTTTAAAACATGATCCAAATAAAAATTGAAATAATAATATCTCTTTACTGGCTCTTTTATATCTTACTAATTATTAATAAAATTATTTGGTTTTCTCAGGTGTCTCTTAACAATTGAGCAGATAAAAAATATTTAATCGATGTGAATTCCTCTCATACCTTTTAAAATATTTCAATGCACAAAAAGAATAAGGGTATTAAATCGAAAACGCTTTACGTATGTATATATTTTCTTATAAATAAACCTAAGACATTCTTTCACGAGGTGAACGTATATACATATTCTTTTCACATCTCACACCTCGAGAGTCTATTCACCGTTGAAGTGCTTTGTTATCATACGTTGGGTGATATGTTGCAAGAAAATCTTGACAAATTGTAGGTTGGCACTGTAACTAACCTGTTCAATATATTTACACGAACTTATTCAACTTCAGAGCACATTATACAGAACAGTTTCGGAAACCAATTTGCTTTCTACTAAGAAATAAAACAGTTGTTTCGTTCGAACTAAAAAGGACTTTTGAAAATGTTGCTTTCCTACTTATGTCATTTTTTTAATTATGAACTAATAACTATTTTATGATGAAATTATATGTATGATTAATTCACCTGACTGACGCATAATCCCTTCTCTTCCAAACAGCCAATAAAATAAATTATTAGATATTTCTAGTAAAAATTATCTGAAAAACCATTGGTATGAGGATATTCAAAGTATACTTTTTAAGAACTTTCACATGATGGCACCTCCGCCGCTACTCGAGTGGCTGAAGTTTAGATAATATACTCGAGGAAATCATTATTACTACCTACTTAGCGTTGATTACATTGTGATCAAATTTTTGTACTTCAGTTTGATCTAATAAGATTACTGACCAAGGTAGCAGGAATCACACGTAAAAAGCAAATGTTACAGTGGAACAGCACTAAGACTCCTTGAAATTAAATGAAAAGCATGTAACATTAGTCAAACAAATTAAGATGTATGTAATTTGTTAAACAATACAAGCACAAATAAAAGGTACAACTGCGATGTCGAGTATGTGATTGTCCACTACACTCTTGTAACTCCGTAATGGCCGTAACTAGTTACAGCATCGAACCAATCCCATTGACCTTGAAAGTAAAGCTCACTTAGCGCCAACAAAGGCCTTCATATACCGGTCCCTCGTTCGATAAAACCAACAGAAACTGACTGTCTCAGAAATTGGGCCAATACCCACTGGTATTGTCATCTCAAGATGAAGAAATTTGATTTAAACAGACACTTGATATTGAAAAACTTTGGATGTTATTTGTCTCCATGAATTATTACGAATTTTAGACATTTTCTCAAATAAGTAAACTTTTTGAATCACGGACAGATAATCAATATTTTTGAACCTTTTCAGTTGATATAGATATATAATACACTTGTATACCTATAAGGGCAATATCCCATTAGGACGCCATGGCAGCGACGCCGGCTGCGCCGCCAGTAAAAACGTGTAAAATTGTATTACAACGTATCTAGCCATACCTCACGGGTTGGTGGCTTGGCGTCGACGCCATTTTGGCGTGGACACCAGCTCTCGCGGCCCGCTGTGCTTCTATTGGCGGCGATTCCACCGTGGCTTCCTTGGCGTCGACGCCAACAAAATACACGCGGATGAATGAGTTCTATCCCATTCGGACGCCAGCTGCGATACTATTCGCGTGTCATCGTAACTATCGTGTTTGATTCTCATCTGTCGTGTGGCATCCGCTTTGGCGGCGAGGTTTGGCGTCTCACGGACGCCACGGGTAGCCACGGAAGCACTGCTGGCGTCACTGCCATGGCATCCTAATGGGATATTGCCCTAAATGTGCCATTAGGTACACACGAGTATTCCAGTGACTATCTTAATTACGCATCAACTTTGACCTGTTATTCCGACCATTAAGTTAGTCACTTTTCATTATTGACAGGACTCTTTCGCGCGCATAAAGTTTTCAAATTTTGCTGAATCTAATTGACGTAATTGACAAGTCAGTTCAATTGCAATAATGACACATTTTAAATGAAACATGTAGTTTAAGTGTTTTGATAGTACATAACCACATTAAATTAAATCTAAAATAAAATTACAAATAATTCCCAAAAGTAAGCTTTTTCTGTACTTTGAAAGAAATAAGTTTTGCAACGTTCAAATATTTATGTCCTCAGGAACACGATGTATACTTTAACCTACCTACGTTCTGTGTCCTTATTCGAAAATACTTTTGACCGAGTTTGTTTTAGGAACCTAACGGCAACAAATGTCACGAGAGCAGTAAAGACAAAATGCCAGAAAAATTGTGTTTGTATTTCTATTATCATGTAGTTATTCATTTTTACAATAAGATTAGCGTTCATTCCTATAAATTAACTTATTTAACGAATGTTGATAATAACCAAGTTCACCATGATCCCAACAAAACTAGTCGAAACCCCTTTATTTGTATAAAAGTTTGCTACCTGACGAAACGTAATAAAATTTAAAAACTTTAAAAATCCGAGGGAAATATATTTTAAAATTGGCAAAAGTTAGATTCGTAACACCAAGTTCAGACACGACGGTGGCAACTCGTAACAAAGAAAAAACATTTTTTAAAGCGGCAAGGCTTGACCCGTTTGCTCGCGGGTTAAACTCGTAATGTGTTTTGTTTCAACAAAGTAAGCGGCGCGACAGCACAATGGAAGATGTTTAAGAGGACTACAACATCTCTAGCTTTGCCAATTAATTTTTTTTTAATGCAAATAACTTATCTAGAACCATTAGTGTTGATGTACCTACCGTCAATTTAAGAACAATACAAAGGTAGGACAAAATACACTTAATTTGATAAAATATGGAATTTGATATTTTAACTAATTAAATTTAAAATATTCGTTCACCACGCGAATACCTAATCTAATTTGTTCGAAAAAATTCTTACCACGCTGTTTGCGTGTCAACAACAAACAACTACAAAGTAAGCGGTTTTAACAAATTCAAATGATGAATTATGAACCACTGTGCAATCGTCACAAAGTACAACACTAATAAAAAATTCCCAGTTAGCCTCCAGCTGAGTTACGAAATAATTTTGTTTTGCAAAGTTTAAACCCGACGGATTTATTTAGGAAATGGACCTAATCAAATAACGATAAACGAGAAACGAATTAGCAGCTCGGCCTTATTTTCGACAGCTTTTAAACTTCATATTGTTTCGTTACATATTATTGTTTTGTTTTGCATACAAACCGATATCATACGCATATATTTTTATTCTGTTCTTTGCAGTCCTAAATCAAGGTAATGAGGCTTGATGTTTTGGGGAGGTCAACAGGATTTTGCTAGTGCGCTTGACGTCCCTGGACCGCGCAGTCAAAATACCAGGTGTTGGTGGGATTTAATGAGTGCTGTTATCTTCAGACAGAACAGATAACAAATAGTAGTTTTGCACCATAAATATAAACAAAACGAGTATTCCCTCGCGGCTACGCCCGCCAATTTCCAAAAAAACAGTTTATCCCCTTTTTTAATAACACAAGAGAATTGCGAATAAAGTTCTCGACCTTTCTTTTATTACTGCCACTTCAACAACTACGTTAAAAGTCCCAGTGAAGAGTTATCGGAAAATGAAAACCTTTCGTACATTTATGGAAAACACATGGCTGAAGAGCACGGAACATGTACCTACACCAAGGAATAGTGAGTCTACTATGACGTAAAAAATAAAATTACGCCGTAGTTCTGAAATCTGAACTCAAAGCTCTATCGGACTATTCAAAATGATGTAACTTTTCAAAGTTTGGCGTCAGGTGCCATGAGAGGGACAGGTATTGAAAGGGACAATTTGTCAATTCTACCGAAACCAAAGTTCTAAACGGCTTACGTAAGCAAAGCAAAACATCAATATTTAGACTGACAGTATTCGTTTTTTGGAAGTTTTTACTTCTACCACGTGTGAATTGCACACATTGATTTATTTTCTCATTGCCTGTGTTATTTCTTGACGTGAAATAAATAAAAATAAGTAGAAGACATTTTACACATAGAGAAATTAACAATGCGAAGTTTGTGGTAAAGTTACGTTCAGTAACTTTTTTTATTATTATCAGTTTAAATAAAGTTGAAGACTAGGTTCAGTTTAGTTGAAGATTAGGTTTAATCGTTTCAGGAAAATAAGGAGGACAAGCCCACGAATTTTTCAAAGCCAAACAGTTCCTGCTTAGTTATACTTTTTCATGTTTAATATTATGCCGTTGTAATTTTTAATAAATAACTTTTAATTGGTTTACGATGAATAAATTCATTAGAATATAAAAACAAAGACAATATTCCCACCAAAACAATTGAGATAGTTGTAAAAAGACAAAGACAAATATTGTCATACAGCCAGGATAAAAATAATTTTACCAATACCTTGCATTATTTATTTGCGCTAATTACAACACAAATACATAAGGATTACACGAAGGACCTAGACGCAGGTTTCGAAGTTTTAATAATACATCATTCACAAAGTGCTCAATCCGACACAATACAATGAAATTAGACTGAAAAAACAACCGACAACAACAAAAACAACAAAAACCGACAACGACAAAAACCGACAACAAAAAACCCGACAACAACAAAAACCGACAACAAAACCCGAAAACAACAAAAACGACAAATACAAAAAACGATAACAACAAAAACCGACAACAAACAAAACCAACTTCAACTTCGACAACTAATAAAATGACATGATTAACGAAGTCGAAGGCAATTCAATACGCATTATTAAAGACTAGCGACCCGCCCTCGCTTCGCTTCGGGTAACTTATTCCTTTAGTTTGCAAAGATTTAGTTATATATTTTGGATAATTCACACTATCTTTATAAATTATAGCCTATGTGTTATTCTGATGTGTAAGCTATATTATTGTAAAGTTTCAGCAAAATCCATTTGGTAGTTTTTGCGTGAAAGAGTAACAAACATTCATACATCCGTACAAACTTTCGCATTTATAATATTAATAGGATATCTCAAAAACCACTCGTCCGATCATGCGCAAATTTAAATGGGACCACAGTCATGACAAGTACCAGTTTTCGTATACAAAATAATTAATTTTTAAAAACGGTTCACAAATGATGGATAAATGTCTGGGCATACATAAAAAAATATAGGCGTCGAACATAGAACCTCCTCGTTTTATCGAAGCCGAAAGGAAATTTAATATAATTTGATACACATCTGGATCGAAGAGTTTAAAATGCATCCACGGATGAAAAATGAAAATCATAAATTCCCTCATCAATGCAATAGGATCGAAATATCTATGTATATCTATTATAGAAATCGTGACTACACTACAACTAAAAAGTGTAGGGTGGCCCCGGCGATAGTTGTTAACCAGTCACAATTCTTCACAAAGGAGTTGGGCCAAACTTTAGGCATTTGGAGATGACACCGTGATTAATCGATGACACGATTTCGTCCTAATCTTTTTTATATCTTTCTTCGAACTTTCGACGTTCTTTTTTTGCTTTTCTTTTGAATTTCTTTCTTTTGCCCGGTGCGGCGATGGAAGCGTAAACGGCAACGTTTGTTACCTTAAAATAGAGAAAATATTTATAGATCAATAATATTTTTAATATTTATAAAAGTAAATATTATGTGTAATTATATGTAGGTCTGAAATAGCTTCCTGGCATCGGTGTTTCCGTCTATTTATGACGTGGGAGCCCTAACGAGGAAATGAATAGGATTTTTATAACTTAACATCTTCGACCCTATCAACACCACCAGATCGAATTGAAAATCTGCTATTTGCGTAATTATTTTCTAGGACGCATCGTCTGGATCTCTTCACTAACGTTAGCATGTACGTTTACAAAAACGAACAGGTTACTTAAAATAAAAAGGAAAGTAATCATTTCCACATACCTTAAAATCAAGAGGTACCAAAGATATTAAAGTTTTTTATTATTTACTTCTTTTCATGGACATTTAATTTAATCTTTTCTAGAAATTGAAATATGTATAAGTTTTATCTAAGATGGGTTGAGTGCTCCGTAGTTTTTCAAACAACTTTCGATGTCAAATTATATTTTTATTTTTATTTATTAAGTTTTTAATAACTGCCAGTATTATTGTTATAGCCAGTATTATGACAAAGACAATATTTCTTCTTAATAAAATAGGTAATCCCCGTTTAGGTACTTACCTTTTTTAATTTCTAGTAATATCTAACTTTATTCACATCCAAATATGCAATATAACCCATTAAGTATATATTTCTTACTTTAATAAACGGGAAACGTCCATGGACATCAATAACACCATCGTTGTTGCGTTGTCGGCCAAAAAAGGACGAGTAAAGAAATAAGTAATTAACTAAAATTTTCATTACTTCAAAGTTTAGTGGAACATTTTGACTCACTGGCTACCTGCGCCAACCATTTTGTTTATAAAATTTTATAAGCTTTGATTTTCTATACGTCTCAAAGTTTATAACCTTACTCACTCTGAGCAAAGACAATCTGTTGTAAAATTGTAAACAAAGAGTATAGACTAATTTAAACACTACGTTGATTGTAAATTGACAGCACAGACTAAAGATTAGGTAGGATTGACCCGATTGACAGACCGCAGTATTTTTGCATTTGTGTTGTTGTTTCCCCCCTCCCCGTCATTTGAACAAAGAACTTGAAAGATCCTAAAAACGTTGTATAGGCTTCATAGACTTGGAAGCCGTCTTTTTGGCCTACGCATTATATTGATCGCAGCAGAAGTATTGAACAAAGTTAAACACAAATTAAGTGCAACATAAAAGCCCTATATCCTTAGAGTAAAAAGTACCGTAATATATACTCTAAGCCTATATCAGATCAAAAATTTAAGTAAATTTAAGTAAAATTAATGCTCATATAAAATTTTATAATATAACCTACTGCGTGTAGCAACAATATTATCACATACATATTTAAGTGTGTGTAACTCAAATAACCTTAGAGTTTAAATTACTTTACTTTTTACTCTAAGCAAATAACATTATCATTTTAAAAATTATGAAAAAAATCTAATCTTCCATCTAATTTATGCACAGAGTACTTTGTGAATCTAATCTATGGTACCCATCCCATCCCATACCCACAGAACAGAGAGAGCGGTGATTTGATCGATTTTTCATAAATGGATTTTTTTCACACTTATCATTGAGAGATAATTGATAAGTACGAAAGTAACATAGTATAACAATGACTAATAGGTATTATAGTTTATTACATAGTTGATTACATACGGATCATAAAAGTATTATCCGTATGTATAAAGTTATAGTCTTTACATGAAAGACTTATGAGAAAAACTTTTGATGCACTAAAACCCAAAACAATTACTTAATGTTAGAATGTTTGTCTAACTGTAACTACTATTAAGGTGGATTAAAGAGGTTACTCCGGAATTTCAATTTTAAATCCCTAAGCCTAAGACAATGTAATAACCTTTTTTAATACCTAAAAGTAGGTATCTACATAAGTACAACATCACCTCAATCAATCGAATTTTTTTCTTACGAATCCGATACGATGCTGACCTACGTACGGACCAGATAGATGGCGTTATACTCAATTTTTAATATGAAGGTTTAACGGGGTCAAATAAATCTTACTAATAGTCATAGATTAACCTTTTTTTCTATATCGCTGCTAATAGTAATATAATAAATTATTAGCATGGTTCAATCAAACCAAAACGGCTGAACGAATATAAGCCAAATAGCACATCGATTAACATATTAGATAGTTTATAACCAAACTTAATAATTATATAGGATATTATTAAACCCGATAAACGATTCGGTTTCCGCGGGATACAATATAAAATTTTGTAACTCCGTTATTTATAAACCGATTATGATGTTTTTTGTGTCAATTTTTTTCAAGTAAGTACTTAAATCCTTAAATATAGTGAAGGCTTAGAATAATAACACTATAGAAAGACAGTCTTCATACAAGCGCTCTGTCTAAAGTGAAGCTCTAAACCGAAACTTTCCCGAAAGCGGGGAATGATTCGGCTGCGGTTAATAATCATATGTTTTTAGCAATAGCTTTTCACATATTTTGTGACACAATTTAACTGGACAAATCGTCATAATTCTTTTTTTCGCGAGACACGTTTGGCGTGCGTTGACATGAGCTGCCCGGTGTTTCGGTTTCGAGTCATTTCTGACTCCAATTAGGTGCTTCAAAACGGCCGCACGGACTTCGTTTCTATAGTGTAATTATTCCAAGAGTGAAGGTCTGATGATGGGTTCTGAAGATATAGACTAGAACTAATTAACGTATAGGTAGGAGTAAATGAAATGTATTTAAATATATTGGTTATTGGCACAAAGTAGATAAGTAAAGTTATTGTTAATGTCACTATGTTAGCATTGTAAACCAATCCGTCATTGACCTTCTCAGTACGGTATGATGATTTCTCTTGGAGTCAAACCATAGGTAAGCACAACTCCATAACAGAAAGAATTTATTAAACTATGTATGTAGGTATGTATATCAAAGTGATTCACATTTAAATATGTTTGTTGCAAAGTAGGTAGGTACATTATGAAAAGTCTGCTGGTATTTATATGTAAAATAATATTAAAATATTATTAAAATATATAATAATATTAAAATATTATTTTACATATAAATACCACGACAATATACCTAAATGTTTATGTAGTTTAAATAATGAATAATATTAAGCAGCACATAATACCTATAGGTACCTAGGTCGTAAATGTGGTCAGGTCACAAGTGTATGCAAAATACCTACGTGAAATAAATGATTTGAGTTTGAGTTTGAGTTTGAATGGTGCTATATGTAGGTATATCTCGGCAATTAGGTGAGGATAACTTAAAAAGATGGAAAGGAGAGGAGCGGGTGACCTCGTTGTACCTATTCTCATAAATGGCAAAGGCGAATTATAATACTATTAACTTTCATCGTAAGCAATTTCTTCACATTCTTTAAATTTACATTTATAACTACTGTAAAATAGTAAGTTCATTAAAAATGTTGAGTATGGTCGCAAGTCGCAACAATTATGAAGTACCTACCCTACTTAAGTAAGTAGTAGAAGTACCTAATATTCGATTAGGAAGAAGTGGGAAGTTCATCTTATAAGGCGTAAATGTACCTATGTTCACTAAACTCACCTCACGTTTATCTTATCAATAGCTAGGTACCTACTCTTAATTTGTGTTTGAGATTCTCAATTTTCTTTTCTTATCTACTGATTTACTTATCACTGTGGCTAACAAAAAAGTTAAAAGTTCCTTAGTTTTTTCTCAGTTGAAATATAGGAAAATCCTTGAACTGTCCGTGTTCAAATCGACATAAATTTAGGATAGATAAAACACAATTCGGCGTTACGTCTGAAAATAAATCGCAGTCATAAAATATTCAGGACAAGCTCACAGGTGGAATAAATGTACTCCTAGGAGTCGTAGCCCATAACTCGCATGATTACTGGTAATAGGTAGGTTCGAAGTATTCAAGCGCAGGCCATAATTTTTTATCCTAAAGAACACAAGGATGGAAGTACATTAGGCGTGAAAACTAGGTCATCCTGAAATAAAGAGAAAATAAAAAGTAGTTTGAGAACAATTTTAATTGCCCTAATTATTAACAAAGTAGACTCGCCTTTTAATAAATAAACTTTCCTTTTTAAACCCGTTTGAATCTTTCTTCCTGTACCCTCTTAATTACTCTGTTCTTTACGTCAACAATTCTTGCGTGTCTATTGAATAGTGAAGTGAGTTACATAAACGTGTTTGTATGAGTCGTGCGGCAACGAATACCAGTGACCGTGAGTCGAAAGAGGATCGACGGAAAATGTCGATGTTCTTCTTTAGGCACCGTAATCTTCAGCGAGAAGAGGAACGACGAAAGAAGAAGAAACGACGCTCGAAGCGGAACTGCTCGGACAATATGACGGCACCTTCGCGTTTGTTGGAGAGACCACTCACCGAACCAATCGACAGCCTTGATGAAATCGCCCTGACGATACCCAGGTGCGTGATAATTTAAGTTTATGTGTTAGGTATAGCAACAACACAAGTTGACAGTGGAAATTTTAAACATGCGAGTATGTCAATACACCAACTTTCTTTGAATATTACCAGACTTATACGAGACTTACTTTTTAAAAATACGTGAAAAGCCGAATAAAAATTAAGGTTGAACTTAAATCAACCAAAACATAATAATGCACATAATTATGGGAGTACCCATGGAACAATAAGTCATATTTTTATATGACTATAATAATTATGATTTCATTATCTTACAAAAAAAACGTTAGTAGGTACCTATAAGAGATAAGTAGGTACCTACTGAAGAATGTATAGGTAAATATTTTATTTTAGTTAATTTAAAGCCCTGAGGGGAATTACAATGTTCCGCGTGGAATAGAACAAAAAAAATCTAAAATAAAAGTAGCCTAGGTTAGGTACTCTTTATGATATCAACAATCTGTTAGTGAAAGTTCCGTCAAAATCGATCCAGTCGTTTCAGAGATTAGCTCAAATAAACAGACACAGACAGAATGGCAGACAGACAGACAAAAATTGTAAAAAATGTTATTTTGATATATGCACCGTGTGTACATCCTCATGCATTTAGTAAAAAGCCGTTATTTTAATATTACAAACAGACACTCCAATTTTATTTATTTGTATAGAGATGTGGGTATAATTATACAGTAATTGCAGTGTTCGCCATATAAACTTATGTGGATACAGTATGGTTGAGGCAATGTTCCTAGGAGCCGCATTTCAATAAGATCTTACGTGCCGAACTTGACACATTTTATAATAATAAATTATAAGAAGGATACAAAACGATATTTTAATTCTAAGGGAAAGTCCTTATGAGAATAAGGGATAGGTACCTAAGTATCCGGAAGGAAATTCAAAAATCTTGAAATTAGTTATTATACCTACATACTCTTGTCGGGATCGTATTAGCATTAATTAAAGGATGGCTTGCGTATGATAGCATTGCATGCAAGTGAACAAAACAACACATGACAATTTGCTTATCAACAGAATTGGGTTAACAACAGAATTGGGTTAACAACAGAAAATGGTTTTCGACTCAAAAAAAAATCTCGTGGTAAACGATCAATTAAAGCGAGAACATTGTATTTACACAAAAACAATATATTTCCAAAACCAATCAATCATTCCTTATAATGATTGAAGAAATACTTAATTGGCCACATAACGTAATGAAACTCTGACCAAAGCAGATGTATCCAACCCAATCGATTGCCGAGGGCAAAACAAACATTATGAAGGGTCAATATTGTTCAGCCATGTGTCTGGCCGTGCAATATCATCGGACGAAGGCCATAAATTAGACGGCCTGACCCCCTTTTATATAGCCCCATTGCACTATACTAACGCTCTAGGCTCAATATGGAGCTCTGATTAAATTTGCTCTTGTTGAAGATGTTGTCAAAGATATAATAAAAGAACAAGTAGGTACAATAGTTTTTTAAATATGTTGATGCTTTCGGAAATCTTTGTAGTAGGTATACAAAGTACGTGATTGATAGTACCTGTTGCAAATTCGACTGCCCGACACAAAGAAGATTGTGTGTTTATCAATCTCTGTATCTTTTTGGTGTGTTCTACAGAATTTTTATCATTCTCACGTCAATCAATTTCTCTTAACCTAGCACTTTGTTATTAGTGTCTATTGTCACAGGAGTGGGTAAGGTATATGAAAGTAATAAGGCCGGTTTCAATAGATGGTGTTATTATTCGCACACTAATTGCGGCACGACATTGTTCACTTCACTTAACACTTCCATTTAATGCTCCTTCTTCTTTCTTCTTATTCTTTTTCCCTTGCCCTCTGACATTATTAAGGACAAAAAAAAGTCGATCTGGAGACGTCTCTTTATTATAAGTAGAAGTTAGAATGAGTAGGGATAGTGAGCTATCCTTATAAGAGAAGCTAGTTGCCACGGCGGCCTTTTCTATAGACCTAGAAAAGAGTTTTTTTATATCTCATTAGGCAATGTTTTCGATGAATGAATGATGATGATGATGAGATTTTTATTTAATTATGTATCTAATAATTATACTACAGTAGGGTACTGGGTACAGGAGGTCCATTTCATTTCAATGAACTTTTTCCGATTCCTCTTTGATTAAGAGATTATTTAACATTGCAAGCTGTCCCATTTCGGCCACGTTTTCGTTCTGGTTTACAAAAATTTATAAGTCTCAGTAAGCTTTAAACCACTTCAATCGCTACGTCTTTAAATTAACGTCGCATTTTGCCTGGAACCTAAATTTTGCCTGACATTGAACCGTGTTCCGTCACCTCCAATAGCTACAGTGTTAGGCGGAGTAATGAATAATTCAAACGTTGTAGATCATATCTACCCGGTTTATACCTATTGCATCTTTCAAACACGGTCATCCAACTGAATTTTGAATGCTCTAAAGTTAATTTGAATCTGTGTTGCGTGTTATAGCATAAAGATGTACCTATAATAACGCAATTCTGACCCACTGTCGCACTACTGAGCATGGGTCTGCTGTCTCAATGTGAGCGATAAGGTCATGGTCCACTACTCTGGCCAACTGCGAATTGGTGGAAATTCGTAATATATGTACCTTACGTAACTGCTCTCGTTCCGTTTTCCGATTCGTATCGACAAAAAATATAGTTAATATTTTTTAGATATTTGCCATTAATTTTCGGCCAATTGGCGTTTTAACTTTTTATTATAAACCCGCCCTCGCTTCGCTTCGTGACAAATGCCCCTTAGTAGGTAATCCACATTAGGAAATTGTTAGACGTGATTCTTTCAAATCACATAACTTTTTTATTTGTGAAGCGATTGAAATGAAATAACCACTAAATGTTAAATGAAGCTTACCACAATATATTAGTGAAAACCTAAATCGACTGAGCCGTTTCTGAGTTTAGCGCGAACAAAACTACAGACAAACATTCATTCTAAGTTTTGGGTTCTCTTGCGATAATTAACGCCCCCTATACCTAATTGATTTTTCATAGGTATACCTTCCATGTACAGGCCGCTATTTATTATTTATGTATAGGCAGTTACAGATTTATTATATTATGTACCTATAGGTTACGTAAATTTATCGCTATAACTTTTGAACCAAGCGGCGTATGACGTTATGATTAAAAATTACATAGAAAATTAAACGAAAAAGAAGATCACTAAACTTATTTACAAAGTAAACTAGGATCTACTGCTTTTAAAAATTAAATTGCAAGACATTTCAATTAATTTTCTACTATAAAAATAAAAGCGTATTAAAAACCAACGTACCTTATCTTGACAGGGTAACTAAACGCAGCAAAGTGGCTACAAAGGATTACAGTGGACGGTTCATTTAAAGCAAATAAGCTACCCTTCAGCGAGTCTTTTATAAGAGATATTCCTTTCCTTCTTACTTGTTATTTTCTTAATTAATTTTTAATGCACAATAGAATATAAAGTAAAAATTCACCTACCCTTCAGCGAGTTTTTTATAAGAGATATTCCTTTCCTTCTCACTTGCTACTTTCTTAATTAATTTTTAATTCACAATAGAATTTATAATAAAAATTCACGACAGCAATAATATACAGGTATAACATTACACTACTATTTTAACCGCAAAGGAATGAATTTGTCAGAAATAGCGTGGAACTGGGAATTTCGATGAATGCCGCATTAATTATTTATTCATTATCCGATTATCTCTCTTCTTTTTCGTACGGTTTATTCCGGGGTAGGTAAGTATAAATTTCAAATTCATTCTTTTTGGGATCAATAAGGTTATCCCTGGTAGGTTTCTAATTAATAGTATTTATCATATAATTGTATAATACTTGTTAACTATAACGTTAGTGTTTACATAAGTAAGCTTTTATTTATGAACAAATCAAATTACCAATCAATTATGCCTGTGGGTAAACAAAACAATTCATGTCATGTTTGAAAACCACTTTTATTGATTGATAATAATTGAAGAATGTCACACCTCTCACTACAATAAACATGACAGTTGAAACAACATAGCGTTGTTAGAATTGCATTTAAGCCGAGGCTACAGCGTTTGTGAATTTGAATTTATGAAATGGAAATGTCGAAGGTTCTGACGTATTAAAGATTCTACGGGCGTGCTCAGTGTTACAAGAGACATGGCCGGCTACGAGATGAGATTACAAACAGCCTCTAGATAACCCAGGTTCCGGCTGAAAATACAAATTAATTCAATAGTTTCAAGGCAAATCAAACTATCTAGGAGAGGTAGGTATAGTACTTAGTGGATTATGGTATTCTAATTAATTATCCTCTACTCTCTTTTTAGGAAATGTTATCATTGCGAATCATTTAGCCCACATGACTCGGTTCAATTACAATGTATATTTTAATGAACTGTGGTTATCTTTTAACAAGTCTGAATCCGCGGCTGAGTATTTACAGTATTGGATATCAATCAATCTATTATTAACTCTTGCGTTACTGAGTGACTGATAGGCAACGCACAACCGAAACTACTGAACGCAACACGCTGAAATTTGACATATTGTGTGTTCTGTGGGGAGTGTAGGGGAGCACTAAGAGAGGATTTTTGGAAATTTACCCCCTAAGGGGATAAAAAAGGGGATAAACTGAAACTTTCTATTTCTTCAATTATTAACTTGAAACTTTTTCGTTCGACGTCCAAAGATGGTAAGCGCATTAACTTAGTAAATACCTATTCACTCTTCTTTTAAAGACTACAACATCAAAAGCAGGCGGTAATACCGATGCGGACTAGCCATTACAATCCTTTCCTTATAAAATTATCAAAAGCTTAGGTATTTGTATGTCCCTCCCATTTATTTTCACGGCTACTATCTCTGAATAATAAACCTACAATTAGTTTATTCTTGTCAACAATAACATATTTGTGGTCTCCTATCCCATTCTATTAAGGACAAAGTGAACGTAAATACGTTCTAGCGTGCTATATTATAACATACAGTTCTTAAAATATACAAGGTTTAGGTATATGATACTTACTACAACACTTCAGTTCAATAGGTAAGTGAGTCTCAAGTCACGTGCCGAATCATAATGAGCTGAATGTTAAAAAGTCGCGCATCCCCATCTCGGAAGCCTTCCCGATCCCCTTTTGGATTTAGGAGATAACATCAAAGTTGTGCACGTTGGCGCGGATTCGATATTAACGCGTCGAAAGTAAATTTCGAATAAAGACATTCAACGTCATCATAGATTGTGGCCGATACCAGACTATGAATACAAGGTGATTTTTTAGTCACTTGACATATTAATAGGGGGTACCTACTCAGCATTCGATTCTCATTCCAAATATGTAATTAAAAAGGGTAAAATTTGACGTAACATTACAAACCCATAATGTGGACAAACTAAGCGCGCGGCTTAAATTACTCAACTCAAGGTCATTACCCCGCCGCTCTGCCGCCGGTCGGGCGTCGTACCACTCAGCTGTCGACCATACATTCCAAGTATTTTTAGATAATTTTGATTGCCATTTTTAAAATAATTATCGTGTAAATTTTACACGATAATTGTTTTAAATTTATATTTTTAATAATTACCTAATTAATTAATACCTATGACTATGTTCTTTCATGTCCTCGAGTACGTCAAGTGAAATAAAAATCACACTGTATATTTACGTATGTACCTACATATTAAAAGTAAACATATGTAGTCGGGGAACTGAACGCTTTAACGCTGACACACTCATACCTGCGCATTAGGATTCCGTGTGTCGAGAGTGATATGAACAAAACAAATACGACAATGTACGTACTACCGAGATCCGAGAGCAAACATTTATCTGACACGTAAACATCCGTCCTTGGTTGAAATCCGAACCCGGGTTCCCTCTGTTCGCAGGTTGGGTCACAACCAACTAACTAGGCTGCGGGGTTGTGTAAACATTAAACTCTGAAACGTTCCTTCGTGCTGTAAAAAGAGTAACAAACAAAGCGTCTCGCTGGCTGCTTCATCAGTCTTTGGACTGTGAAGATGACCTTCACACTGGCAGCAGCTGAGACGAAAGTGTACATATTTTTCCTAAACTTTTCCCTCGTATAGCTTTTCTAAAAAGACGCTAAGGGTTAAATTAAAGTGTCAAGTTATATAACAAGATTATCTTAGACAGTCGTGGAAAGGGTTGCGACGAAATAAAATTATTGGAGTAGCCGAAATGTCGGACCACATTGGATCGGGGCATTTTTACCTAGCTATCCATAATCTTACGTTTGACACCTGAGACATCTGGAATGTATGTGAGTTTTAATGAGGACTACCTCGAAATAGAAGCGATCCTTTGTGAACTATTTCTTTCATTCTCCGTCATGAAAGAGTGAACTGCATTGAGCTAAATCCACCTCAATCTCAGTAATTTTTGAGAATAAAATCAAATAACATCTATATCCATATTGGTGAAATGGAAACTGATACCTAAGAATCCAATGGCAGACATGTGCTTGCTCTTCAAAACGTTTCCATAGCATCTTACTCCAGCGCGGTTAATTCGCAGCGCATTCAGGATGAGACTTAGTAAATACATGCAGTGTCATAAGTCACAATACGTCCGTTTATCATTAAGATGATTGACATGAGACGCAATAAGTAGGTATAGCACATATAAACAATCGGTCATAAAGATAAATATAATATGTATAAAGAGAGTGCGGAGTAAGAACTTGAAATCGCTTGAACACTCGAAAAAGTACACGCGATTCTGAATTCATGATTTCTAGCTAAAGACGCGGCATTAAAATTATCGACACTTGGCTTAACATAAACCTGGTTCGAAAACTCAAAAGTTTTTTCACTGCCGCAGTCACCGCCGCACTAGTACAAAATCGCCTTAGTATACTGTAAACGAGACCTTACGTTAATGCGCGACTCGAATCGTAAATTAAATGACATAAAACATCAAGTGGAATACTCGTATATTTTATTATGTTGCCATCGTTGTGTTTCACATGACTTCTTACTGTATTACAGAAGATAAATTTTGTGTATAAAAAAGTGTTTTATTGATGACAACGTGTATGGTTATACAGGTGAAATTTATCCATTGTGATATGGGATTCTTCGCTATTTTGGTATAAAATTAGCCAGAATCCCTGCAGAATTCCTCGTAATACAAGAACCTCTGCATTTCATCTGCTAAACTAAGCCGTGTAAACCAGGATCATATTATATTTACTTATAGACCTTATCAGACCTTGGTTATTTGGAATACAGTAATATACGTACCGAATTTATGTACCTACTTCCAATTTGGCTTTGGTTTTGTCTCTGATTTTTATTATATTTTCTTAGAATAAGGTCTGGTATTATCGCGTGACAGAGAGAGATGCGTTTTGAACCCCCATGAAGGGAAACAGAGTCGGTCGCATGTTTCCATAAAGTACGTAGGTTTCGGGTAAGATTGTGAAAAGACAATGAACGTGAGAAATTACTTGGTACCTAATTTGTAAAAATCAATGTTTTTCTCAATATAAGCTGGAACAATCTACTAATGAGTAAATCACATCAGCACTTCTCACTCACTCAACTTAATATTCTACTTAATTTAATTTTATCCGTCTAATAATATTTCGAAATTGAATAGTAAGTAGATATTCAAACATGCAAATAAAGATGACGTAGGTAAATATTTCCTACCAATACAGGACCAACGTAACGACGTCATAAAAAGAAAGTATACAATACCTTATAATGAAACCGAACGGAATGTTAATTAAAATTTCATTTTTAATTGCAAATTTCATAATTGCTAATTACACAGTCCAAGAATTGACATTTTTTAAATTATACGTTAGAAACAGCAGTAATAGCCAAGCGGTTTGAAGTTGGACTTCCGAACCTAGGCCTGGGTTCGTATCCTGCACTTGTCTCTAATTTTCATAAGTCATGTGTGTGTTATAATTAAATTATCGATAGATTCGATAAAGGAAAACTTTGTGAGGAAACCTGCACAGCTGAGATTTTTCAATAATGTTCTCAAAGGTGTATGAACTCCGTTAGTCCGCACTGGGCCAGCGTGGTAGACTATGATCTGAACCAGTAGCATTGTGTGAGGAGACCCGTACCCAGCACTTAAGGGTTGCGATGATGATTATGTTGACGCTAGCAACAAACAGGCACGTGATCCACATTAGTGCCTATAAAACCTTACTTTATACGAACTTCAACAAATCTTGTGAAAATTTTAAATGAGAATTATGTTTCAAAGACGGTGGAAGCGAGAGCTCTCATTCAGATTAAAAATGTATAAAATTATTTGCAAGCGATCGTGTCGTATTCCCTCGCAAATTCGATTAGGAAGATTCGTTTAAAATACGGTTTCTAATTCAATCTTGGGTGGAATTTATATCAGTTACTGCGTTATGATAAAATATACTCTGTGAGATCGTTCGTAGATATCTACGTTGGAATGGGTCACATGCGGAAATACAAAGTATTATGTACTTCAAGTGAGTTGGTATTTTCCTAAATAAATAAAGAAATAAGGTCGATTAATCCTAAATAAAAGAAATTTCAGTAGTATTCAGTAAATTAAACGAAACAAAACGCCTCGCTCGTGCGTTAGAGTGAGGCTTTTTGTTTCGTTTAATTTTGTTAAATTTGTGGTTTCATTTGGCGCGTTTTTGCGTTTTTTTTCGCGTTTAAATCCATCGAAGCCAGGGTGCCTCGCTTCGCAGGCAGGGTCACTTCCAACTGAGCGACGTCGTCATTCATTAAATATTATAGGTTTTCGCGTCCTACGGTTTAAAGCTTCTCTTCTTCCGATGATCTCCATTTCCAATTTTTGATACATGGCCACTTTACTGGAGGTTCTGCGTTTGGTGGACTTCCCACCTACAAAAGCCCTCACCGCAAGCTCATTTGAATTCTGCAGTAAATTTCACATATTAGATTAGATTTTTTGTTTTTTTTTCTTCATAAACATAACCTTTATGATTTCGTTCGATTTAAATGATTTGTAAGCAGTTTTCCTTGTTAGCTGTTATCAGCAAACTCCGATCTTGCCAAGACCTTGCCTGATTGAAGTTGACCTATCGTTTTGAAGGCCGAAAGTATATTGTGCCTACTCTTCCTTGTAGTAATAACTAACGCTTATCATACAAAATACCATTGTGTTCTGTTAGCCTTTTGGCTGCGTACATCCTTTCTACCTACGTCAAACAATATCTTGGGCATCAATCTAAGGGCGCGTTCGTAAGTATTATTATAGTGGAAAAAGCGTGGGGCGCTTTGTCTCTTGTCCCCTATGCCCCACGCTTTTTCCACTATAATAATACTTATATTATGAATTATTATTTATTTTTAAAAGCGTGTTTTTTAGTTTTTTTAACTATATTTTGGAACGAAGTTCCTTACGGCAGGCTTGGAGGGAATAGGGATTTTGCTGCGCGACCGAACTGAAAAATATGTGATAGTAAAACCGTAAGCGTGGAATGAGACGCGTGGAAAAAAGTGCGTGGAATAAAACCGTTAAATGAGACGTGCGCAGGCGCGACAGTAGCCGAAGGAACTTCGTTCCTACCTGGTGTCCCACGACACAATTTTTATTATTTATTAATTAAGTTTCCTTATAGAAATAATTAAAAAAAATGGATAATATGTACATAATATATAGTTAGTTAGGATGTCGAAAACCAAATCGAGTGCAAACGGTATAGGGCAGTAGGTAATCAATTGTCTTATAAATACTTCGCCAAGAACAATCCTAAACTCTGGATCTCGATTTCAGACCGACGCAGATATTTATGTGACGAATAAATATTTGTACTCGGGTCGTGGGTGTTTGTGATTTTTTTTTATTGATTTAAGGCTGCAAACGAGCATGCAGCACCACCTACCACTGCCGCCCATGACAACTGTGACCGACTTAGAACAAGACTCAAATGGGGACTGGGATAGTTAGTCCGGTTAGGTGACGGTGTTACCGTGTTAGAACATTAATTTAGTTGGTTAGAATGTAAGTGTGAGGATTGGGACAGGGACTGTTAGTGAATGTTAGTCCTGTTAGTTATTGTTAGTAATAGTTCAGTTAGTGAATGTTAGTAAGAGTCTCGTTATAATTCAGATGTGATGTCCTATTTGTGTTGTTCATGCTACATCTAGTTCATCATCCAATATTAGAAAGGAGTACAAGATAACATGAAGAGTATAGCAGATAGCACTGTCATGAAATAAATCGCATATGTTATGTGTTTTCATTACCTGTTATATACTAATCAAATATTTGTAATTGATTTTGCAGAATATTCTAAAAATAAATTGTTTGCGATTTATATTTTTATTATTTTCTGCCTTTCATCTCATAGTGTTTTACTCTGGTAAAGACTACTTATTTGAGATGAGATCCAGCCTCCATAAAAAAGCGGACATCTCCTTTAAAACAAAGTGTGTTTTGATCAATCGGGGCCTATTTAAATATGATAGATGCTTCTTCGTTGTCTTCGTTTTCACCCTCTTTGTTGAACTTAATATTGACTTGAAAGGAAAGAGAATGGCTGTTTTCGGACTCAGAGTACTTAAATGTCCTTTCTCCTTATCTTAACGATCGCCTGTTGTGGAAGTCTTATCATGAGACTTAATGTTTGGAAATAAAAGTCAGTGTTAAAAATTAACTGCCAATTAGATATCATATTTTTTTAAATAGTGCTACGTAGCCTAGTATGTATATAAAATATTTTATATATAGTAATATATAACGCTAATTGATTTTGGGATTGTGTAGTCTTCGTCGTGCCAACCCGTCCCACTTATGGCACGAGGAGGAATTGTCACTCCTCGTCGTAACTGTTGTCACATAACATATAACATAACAGGTAATATGCGTTGTCCTGAATGTTTGCTTTATATAGGTAGAATTGGGACTGAAACTAAATAAAAGCTTTTAGAAAGAGCTTACACACTAACGAAGTTAATAAGCCGACAAGGTCTACATAAATTTGACTAAAATGAATTACACGTACATTTTTTAGTGGAATAGAGGTACGAGTATGTCGAGTAGAGCAACTCACTAATTAGGAACGAGTATTGCGGTAGGTACAGCGATTTTAAACTGGATTTTAAAGTGAACATTCTCATACGTATTTAGTAAGTACCTACATACTTAAACTACGTACTCGTAGTACAGGCTTGTAAATATTATAAACTTTTACGCCGTGACGCTAGTATGTATCAGACTAAAGATTGGTTTAATTTTAATTTCCTCGGATCTTAATTATGAAACATTATTTAAATTTAAAGAATAGTAACAATATCATTTCAAATCGACCGTAATCATAGTCGCGGATTGTTGCAATGTAGTTTTATTTTGAGTTTGTTATAAGTGTATTGATAAATACGGACGTAAAATAAATGATTTGAGTTACAGTTTGAATGGACTGTGGTAAAGATACAAATAGATGTGTAATAATAATGGCCATCCATTATTTTCCTTTACAGGATGTATTTTCAATTTTAATTTTAATATAATAATAATATTAAATGTTAATTGCTTTTAATGTTACTTTTTGACATAAATAGATACTAAAAGTAGGTAAAAGGTAAGGTACATACCTAATGGTTCGTTTGTTTTCTCAATGTTTTTGGTTTAATTTGATCGCAATAGGCTTCACCCCCTATTGCGCTATAATGATTAAGAGACCAGCAAATTGCTTTGCGCATGCGCATCCATCCATCTAAATGCAGTTTAGTTTATGTATTTCTAAAAGTCCGTTAGTGACAAGGAAACAGTATATACGTATATATTACCATTACTCCCACTCTTAGCTTATTCGAATTCAATCATTCTTATAATATAAATATGAATGTAAGTTTGTTACGTTTTCACGCATTATGAAACTTGATGAGGTACCTACTCGTGTTGCAAGTAACATAGGATACTTTTTACAGACCAAATTCATTGCATTGAGCGCGTTCCACTAAGCAAAACAATATCTGCGTTCCCTTTTAGCCTTCACAATCTTTTTGTACGCGGAGAAAACGGCACTGATAACGTCATCATTTTCGCTCACAACGATCCATGTGAAAAGACTTGTATTTGTGGACGTTTTCAAATTCATGTGCATTCAAGATGGCGACGTAAAAAATATTTTACTATGATTCCGAAAAAGAAGTCATAGTTGAAGTAGTTATGGCGATGCATAAATAAATATCCAACTGTTCCCGTTGAAGAAATTTTAAACATATTTAAACATTAATTATGTTAACACGTTACTAAATTAAATGTAAAACAATTAAATTGTGTATTTTTTTATGTGCATCAAGTACCTAAACCAACAGTTATTGAGGTTTATCGTTAGAATTTAGAAATTGTAACCTTTAAGTATCCGCGTTTTTTTAAGGCCGCCATTTTTCATGTTTACATCGACGCTAAAATCCGTTCCAATTGGGCTTATGATTGTAACGCTCGAACGTGAAATACCGCGTTCGTGAGGGTGATTGATGTGAGCGTAAAGGACTGCGCACATTACACCAACTCGACGTCAACTCCACTCCGACTCCACTCCGTTTCAACTCCGACGTTCTGTTCCGCGATCAACGCTTCATCGACGTCAACTCGACTCCGTCTCCACTCCGTTTCAACTCCGACGTTCCGTTCTAGGTACATTACGTCATTGTGTCGGTCGACGCGTGGACTACTCGTCTACGGTGAGTCGTCAACGCAACGTCGACGCGTTGGTCTCGAAACGGAACGGATATGGGTGTAGGGCGGGGAGGGGCCGTACAGGGCTTTTAAGTATAAGTTCGAAATTCAACCTTACTGTCAAAGATATAAGGCTCATAATTGAATGTTAGCTTTGTCAAGGTTTTAGTCGCGTTTTCGTCTGTCGGTCGTGGAGTCGTTGTACTGTGCGCAGTCCTTAATGTGAAGTAGATAAAATGCCAAAATCCTTATTTCTAACGTTATACCATTTGTCAAAATTTTGATGCCGTTGGGTGAGAGGCCATTTTGAAAAAAGTAGTAAAAGAACATTATATAGCACTAGCTGACCCGACAGACGTTGTCGTGTCTTAACATATTCGTAACTATGTGCACTAAGAAATTCAGTTTTTTTACATCCTCTCTAACGATATTTGCAGCACTCATTCTGTCAATGTTATGTCAAATGCCATTAATTTTGTTAACGTTACCTACGTTAAAAAAAATTAATATGGTGGTTACATTTGCTTGATTTTTCCTAATTTTCCGCGCAATCTTCTTATTTTTTCTTTCATAAGCTTCTTTTCCTGACAATAACAAACACAACAAAAAAGAATTAGCGAAATTATTCCAGCCGTTCACGCGTCATGCCGTGACCAAGGGAAATAGGGATTAATTTTTATACATTATAGACTAATTAGATTATGTTAATTTATTAAGACTTGATATATTATTATATTTTACGATACTTTTTCTCTGTCTTTGTCTCGTTTCTTGTAGTGTACAAGAGTAATACAGTGTGTCCCTTAAATGTGTAGACCTCCCACGAGATTAGATTCGGCATTGACCTATTTCGTATTCGTACAAAGGACTTTGAAAGTTTCGTTAAGGATATTATACTCCATATTTTTTATTTGTACGTCTTTGTCTTTTGGTGAATATAAATAAATAATAAATAATAAAAACATCTAAAACCCTACTATTTTTAAGTCATTGGACTTGTTATAATTTTTATAAACGATTTTATGTTTCTTAATAACATTTTCTCTGATATACGCTTAACATAAGTTATTTTATAATGAATATCCCCAAAATCCAATTTAATTGTATATGTATAATGAGTAGTAATAAAAAATTGCCGATTGCAATACATGTAAAAATATCTATGGCAGTTATTTTTAATGATGTTCATAAAAATATCGTTTTTTCAGCTTTCCAACAAGCTATAATCCTTTTGGGCTAGGGTATTATTAAAATTCATAGGAAAACACCTAAATTTAAAATCCATAGTGCAAGTCATAATTAATGGCTTGGGCTAGAAATTAAAATGGAACAATGCAAAAGATAGGTAATGATTGGTCAGTTATTAGAACTTGACAGAAAGTTTTAATTATAATACGCGGTTCGCGTTATAAAAACGCGCGTTTCTTACTTAGCGCCGAATGTGTACAAACAGTTGCTCCTTGCTCTTTGCACACATTGGGCATTTTAAAAATCCGCGCGCGTTTTAAAGCGCTAAGTGTGTGCCAAGTGTTAATTGCTAAGTTTCTCTCTTACGTGTCATTCATTTTTAATCACCTCAATTAGTATTACAATGGCCGAGGTTAACTGGCACAAACTGCTTCTGCTTTAAGTGCGCTTTTTGTTTCTATAGGTACGTTTTTAAGTAAATGGCGTTAAAACTAGCGATGAAACAAAAACTTACTTCACAAGAATGTTATTTAATTAATATTTATTTAATCTACAATAGCAAATTTAAATAAATGGAGTTAAAACTAGCGATGAAACAAAAACTCATTTCACAAGAATGTTATTTAATTAATATTTATTTAATCTACAATAGCAAATTTAAATAAATGGAGTTAAAACTAGCGATGAAACAAAAACTTATTTCACAAGAATGTTATTTAATTAATATTTATTTAATCTACAATAGCAAATTTAAATAAATGGAGTTAAAACTAGCGATGAAACAAAAACTTATTTCACAAGAATGTTATTTAATTAATATTTATTTAATCTACAATAGCAAATTTAAATAAATGGAGTTAAAACTAGCGATGAAACAAAAACTTATTTCACAAGAATGTTATTTAAATAATATTTATTTAATCTACAATAGCAAATTATATAGGTTATTTTCATACAAAATTATTTTTAACTAATGTAGGAATGTGTTTTTATGAAATGTGCGGATCGCCTACATTACATAGGGATTGTGCGCATTACATAATGACGTCCAAGCTTTTAGCCAATCTCGCTGAGTAGCGAGGGTATCCCAGGGCACAGGGGATGCATATGCGATGGAAATAATCTTAAGTGATTAGACGTCCGGCAACTTTCCAATAGGTACAGGATAAGAGATTCACGTGTAAGCGCTGCCCTTCTTTTACACAATAAATTACCTAAGATAAGGTCACCAATTAAGGCCTACCTTACTTGTAAAATCGAATAAATAGCGAGAGTCAAAAATTTTACATGCATAAGTGTATCAGTGATTACCTATAAACGATTTAGAATTTGAATTTTATAACAGTATGACATATACATAATGACGGTATAAAAAGTTAACAACAATAATATAACTAATCTTTTGGGAAATTATTGAAAAACGGGCCTTATTGTGTGCAGACCCGCAAGAAAGATAGATACAAACATAGAAGCACTGCATAGAAGCAGTTCTATATTTATTTGTCGTGTAACTTTTTCATATAGCCCGGCGGGTGTTTATCTAATGTGTGTAAGTGAAGCAACGTGTAATACATAGAATAGGAGGTAATCTTTGAAAATAAGCTTCCTATTTCAGAATATATTCCACAATATGAGGAACGGATCTAAGGTGGACATAGGCTATATATTATCCCGATTAAATACAAGGGTATTTCGTGGTTTATTTCGCAACCTAAGTCAAAGATAAAATGGTCGAACGAAGGTGTTTCTTACGAGCCCTACCCTAGCGATAAGAGATATTCATGGATACTTCATAGGAAAGTTGTAAAGTCCGTGAAAGTACTCACAAATTCATAATATAAACGAGACTATTAGATATTTAAATTTCTGTTAATTTGTCTGGAATAATGTAAGCATATTATGTTTATGTAACAATATGTTTTGCCTCGTATGAATTTGTGACGGGTGTCTGTGATTTACATTCTTGGATACAAATTTGTATGGATATTCTAATAATAGTTACACATAAGTGTTGTATATTTCGATACACTAAGTTATGAGTTAATAAATAAATGCATTTAGTTTAGTAACACAACATACAAAATATTTTATACTAGCGACTTTATAATTTATAGTCTATGTGTTATTCTGATGTGTAAGCTATATTATTGTAAAGTTTCAGCAAAATCCATTCGGTAGTTTTTCCGTGAAAGAGTAACAAACATTCATACATCCATACAAACTTTCGCATTTATAATATTAATAGGATATTGAATAAACTTATGAAGAAAATGTGATTATGATTTATAATTATGTAATTAATGTAAGCACTTCAACTTAATGTACCTACCTCCCATTTTCAAGTATTTTACTTAGATAACAAATCATAAAAATTGTTAAATAAATAAATTTTGTATCATTAAATAATTATTTATATATTTTGATTGCTATCGGTAATCTTAATATATAAAACTCTTCCGTTACTGACAGACAACGTACAGCCGAATCTACTGGACGCAAGAAAAATTTGGCATGTATGTTCCTTCTGGAGTGTAGGGTAGCACAAAGAGAGGATTATTGGAAATTCCCCCCTAAGGGGATAAAAAGGAGATAAACTTCTATATTGATTCCTCAAGTGACAATGAACAAGTGAGTTCCTTAAAAGGCGCGATATAACCGAATTTCACGCGGACGCAGCCGTGGGCGGAAAGCTTGTATACTCGTATAAAGAAATAGGAATGGTTCATTCATCTTTACGTAACTACTTCTATTTCACATTTAAAATAATATTGCTTGCAATCATGGTTAAAATACATGGACGAGGTAATAATTTTTCCTTTTCTCTAAATAAAAGCATTAAAAAAATGTTTATTCAAGTTCGAATTTTACGTCAAATTTTCCGTATGAATGTGTTATTTGTGTATGTAAGTGTATGTAGTTTTTAAGCACTATATATTTTTTTTAAAGATGTGCCGAGGAGTTTTCTATCGCCGTTTCTTTTTCTCCTCGTAAGATTTAAAATTTAAAGGCACCTTAGCGAAACGGTGGTAAATACAAAAAATGACGTTCATAAGTGTATTCTAAATACCTACATGGAATAAATGACTTGAGTTTGAGTTTGAGTTTAATGTTTCAAATCGATATTGCGTTATGAACCTACATATTTTCCTACATAACAAATATACGAGTATCACCTTAATCAATGACAGAAAATAAGAGCAGTGATAGTCGTTGGTCGTTGGTTGAACGTTGGATTCCCGTACCGGATGAAACCCCGCACGCACCTCCAATTTTCAAACTTTTAACTGTCAAATTAATAGAAAACATAACAAAATTGTTTTTAATTTATCCCTAACGAGGCGAAACAGGGGGTTGAAACTAATATGAGCGAAAACAAAATTGCGGGCCCCAGGTTTTTATAAATTGTCGACAAAAGATGTTTCCAGTGTGACACTCATGGACGTGTCACCTTATACTCTCCTGGGGTGACAAGGTTTCGTAATAAGTGCTTGCACTCAACCCCTCCCTGTGTTGTTTTACTGTGAAAATAACATATCGTGTCTACGTTTTTTTACGATGATAACTATAGTCCTTTTGTTTCGTGGTTATGTTTTTTTTTTCAACATAGGTAAGGACATTATTCGACAGGGACAACGACCTCTCAAGTATTTTTTAAATTAAGAAAAAATTAAACACTCGATATCCGAATACGATACGAATATCGATAATATATCCATATAAATTTTATAAATGCGATTGTTTGTTTGTTTATTTGGTTGTCCTTCCTTCAGGTCAAAATGCAGCAACGGCACGATGTGATTTTTGACATTGAGCTAGTTATAGACCTAGACAGTGACATAGGCTACTTTTTCGCGGAAAACTATTTAATTTTAATATGAAAACGATCCGCTCTATTTCCGCACTTTCCGCTAATCTCAGAAACGTCGCAACTGATTTGTTTGCGGTTTTCACTTTTTACTGTTGTAAGCTATCGGTACCTAATACGTAGTGTTATTATAATACGTAGTGTTTTGTTTCATATCAATTAGATAATAAAAAAATATTTCAATTATTACAATCTTGTCGAAATAAAAAATTTCGGGTGCAATACAATTGTCTCGAAAACAATTTAAGTGTGTGATTCAGGATTTGTTGGTCGGTCGTAACCGATTCTTCTCATCATCATAAAACCAACACCATAAAAACAATGTCCATTGTAAGTATTTACGATTTCCTTGTTCTGGTTGTCATACTTAATATACATAATGTATGTTCCCGTTTTTTGTTATAATAATATGATTCAATTTTATGATATTACAATCTTTCCGCCCACGGCTTAGCCTGCGTGAAATTCGGTTATTTTGCGGCTTTTAATTAACTCGACCGCGCTCGACTCGACTCTTCTGACCTGTTTTACAAATACCCTCATTTTCAAAAATCCTTTTTAGTGCTTACTTGCGGCACTTGATGCACCTATATACAAAGTTTTCAAGTGGATCCATTGAAGCAATAAAAAGTTTCAGTTTATCCCCTTTTTTATCTCATTAGGGGGGAATTAGAAAAATCCTCTCTTAAGGCGCGTTTATATGACACGCATGACCGTAGCGCGGCTGCGCGAAAGCTGCCGCATCGTCTATCTGGGGCCTTAGTGCTCCCCCACACTCCCCAAGGAACATACACGCCAAATTTCACCTTCTTGGGTTAAGTAGTTTCGGCTGTGCGGTGTCTGTCAGTCACTCAGTAACGGAAGAGCGTTATGTATTTATATTGATTGATTAACTTTATTACTATTTTCTAATGAAAACAAAACTATCTTAAATCATTTTTATTAAAAAGTAAATACGTGTTATATTTTGATATTACGTACCGTTACTAGTACCCTACCCCGTAGGTACTTTTGGCACGACCAACGCAACACAAATAAACAGTTCATACCTATAAACTATTTAATGTCTAAAATAAGGTTTTTTTTTATATTATTAATGTAATTCGACATAATGGTAATGTTTTCATTGATGTTATTCATTTGAAGGGCTTATATTAATGAAAAAATAGTGATATTAATCACTATTTTTTCATAACCTATACCACTTCAATTGTGACGTCAGATGTCAGGAACGTATTATTTCAGTACGCTGCTAAAATGTGAATGTAATTTATTTTAATTTTGTTTCAGGTAAGAGACTTGGAGTATGAACAATATAAAGTTTATATACCAACTACGGAACTCCATTTGGTGGACGACCAAAGTGAGAATAAAATTATGGTAAGTTGGAGATATTTTTATCAAAGTTAAACTGCTTTTAGGCGTTGGACATCTCATTATTCAAATGTGTATTTTACAACGCCCATACTATCTTAATTTAATAGAGAACCACAATCATGTTATTTTCTACAAGATATAATAATATATGTATAATGAGGTAAAGTGTTAACTAAATTACTGCTAACATGACGTGGCTATTAAACTACATCGGTCTTTGAAATAAAGCAATGCAACCTGTCTCTCTTATAATCGCCCACTGCGGATTTAAATTATATCTTAAAGGTATCTTTTCGTTTTGTTTGTAAACGTGAGGAATAAATAAGCTTGCCGAAGCGAAGCCTTGGCGAGTTAACTCGTAAATAAATAAAAGCTAACACACACATAAATACCCATGGGATTCCATGTGTCGCAAGTGGCATTGATATCACATTGTTAGTGATCTGTTAGTAGCCATGACCCGAGAACAGGCATTTATATGACACATAAATTATCTGTCCCTGTCGGGAATCTACCCAAGGACCTCTTTACGGGTAAAGCCAATACGAACTATGCTACGGGGTCGTCAAGATCAATCATATAGTAATCGCTTAAGAAGAAATATTTAGATTGATTCCAGAAATTGAAATAAACAAACACATAATGTTACTCCAAGCTTGTTACAAATATAAAATAACATAATCATAATAAACTTAAATAATATACACAAAACCTAAAACTAAAAAGTTAAAAAATAACATAATAAATAAAAAATATTATTAAAAGGAGTCCCTTTAGGCAAGGTTCCGAAGATACTGGCAGCGTTCCCCCTTCGAATAGCTAGGCTAATTCTTTGTCCGAGGTAGCTGCCAGCTTTTCGGTCTCCTGTGATGTCGACTAACCTTTTTGCTATTTCCTTAAAAAGCTTAATAGCACTAGGACCCCACGGACCAAGGGTCTCGACACCGCATGGGACAAAATCGTATTCGGAGCCTAGACCCCTGTATTTAGATGCTTTCAAATAAAAAAAAATATAATATTTAAAGTTAAGAGACCTTCGGGAGGTCACTAAACGGTTGGTTATTAAACTATCAGCCAATCCGCGCTGCAGAAGCCCGGTGGAGTATGCTCCAGGCCTCCCCAACGATAAGAAGAGACCCGTGCACTGTAGCGGGCCATTGATGGGTAGAAGCTAACGTGCTGAACTGCTGAATAACCATTTTTTCGGTTAATGTCAGTGAGAATTATTTGCGATCTCCGCAACGGGTAAAGTTTATAATAAACTGTGAATCGGTTCCAGAAAGAAGCTTTATATATTTAAAATGAAACAATTTACAAACCTACAATCTCTTAACAAAAATACTTTACTAAAGCTAAGCTGGAATTTACACTTAAATATACATACATACATTTTCCATTAAGTAACCCTTTCAGCCGACATCTCGGCTTACTTCCAGTGTCGACTTTCCTACAGTAAATCGTTTATGTTGGGATACATTTACGGATATTCCTCTCCTCGTATCTGTTTTAAAATAACGAAGTGTCTTCACGTCATTTATGTAAAGTGACTATCATTTATGTAGGTGCAGTTGGCCGTAGATCCTCCAGTTAGGGGAGGGGTCGGTACGCCAACAAAAAACACCCAAAACTCTAGTCTGATATCTACCGGTTCTATTAAAGCTTAGTTATATACACCTATTATTAGAACAATACAGATACCATTTGCACAATACGTTCTAAGTGCTCTTATGTACATTTGATTATTAGTGGAGAGTGCATCAAGCCTTCGCAGGCAGATCCACTAGCAACTAGGCTACGGGATCGTTTATAGCATGTGTGGAATAAATTTCCTGCATTCGTTTACCCGATCGATTACAATTGTTGGTTTTTTTTTATTAATTTTTTTTTTGTTAATTGTAAACTGTTTAAAGGTTTAACTGGATCAGGTCAAACAACTAGTAATTTTGAAATAAAATACAGGTGAATGGAATCAACTAATTAGTTAGTACCTTATTCTCCTAGATGACTTTACCCAGATTAGGTTTTTACAAAATTAGTGCGCTTTACCTGCCGAGACTGAATAAAGGTCTGCGCACATTACATCCACACTTCTCCAACTCTATTCAACTCCTAGGAAAACATTTAAATACAATGGTGTCATTTAATAACATTCTAACAACTTCCAACACTTAAATAGCAATGGTCACTCACTGTCATTAATGGGGAAAACAAACTTAAGTCATAATGTTACGGAATATTTTTCCAGTTGAGCCTCGTGTAACGAGATAACATAATGCATGCAATAACGTAAATAGGTAGTTGTAATTCGTGAACCGCAATGCTCAAAGCTATTCTTCCTGCCTGCAGGCGTCAACGGCGAGCGCTGTAAACAAAGAGTTCGACCTTATAACGTTTAAATTGGAGCTGTATTATTTGAATTTGTTTGCGAATTAGAAATGTCGTTTATAGCGAATAAAAGCTTTTAACAACGAGACTTGTATTCCTGGCCCAGCCATAAACACCCGATGCGGCTTCTCGCAACTCACGTCTAATGTACAATATTAGGTATGTATATACGAGTATGTTCTTAACCATGTGTTGACTTTACGCAAATGCATTACCAAGAATGCCTTCAAACCATGTCGGTGAGCTCCAACAACTTACTTCAAAGCTAACTATTCTATGCTGGAGATTCTAAACTTTACGTATATGATTACCCTTTTAAAGCCTACGGCCAAATGTCAGCGATCGGCCGAGCCAATAATATGGGCGCGGAGCGTAGACGGCTAGTGGAAATGAGTCGATGTTGTAGTTCAGCCGTGGTGTAGTAGTGGACATTTTTTGTCGTACTACTTACATTAGGTACTTACATTGTTTAACTTCTATTGACAGTTGAACTGGTCTCACGCATTGATGACGCACTACAAGGTAGGTATGCTACGGGGCGCTTCTCATAACTGAATACGCCTAAAGCGTATCTACTTCACCACGTTGCTCCAGTGCGGGTTGGTGGAGAAGTTAATAGCCAATCCTATGGTCGTATGTTTTATTGCCGTTCGAATGGAATGGTTGCCTCCGACATGGTTTGAATATTGCTATCTAAAGATCACAAACAGGGCCGATGGCTTTAGGTGCCCTCCGAAACACGAAAACTTAACTCGAGATTTTTCGGTCGATCGCTTAAGATCAACGCAAGTAGCCGTGCTATGAGCACTATATGAGTGGGAATATTCAAAATAATTAGCACTTCCCTTCTGCGGAAGAAATGTTATGCCGTCCCGCTCTAATGTAACAATCATCAAATCGATGTCCTAAAAATTTCCCGTTTATTCCAAGTTGTTTGTGATGGTAGCGCAAGTGGGATTTATTTTTTTCTAGTTCCATGATAGAAAAGGCACAACCTAGCCTGACACTTGTGGCCTAACCCTTCAATCAATTCGCACTGGAGAACTCAACGCCCTGGCAGCTAAAGCAGCTCGCAAAATCCATCAACTATTGACCGCAGTGCATCAGATATCCTGTAACCGTACATACGATAGTGATGCAATAACGATACTCAGGTGTAACCACCGTTTTGTTTTGAAACGGAATATCGTCTTGTCGGAAATAACACAGGAATTCACTCGTAACGGAACACTAGCAGGTAGAATAACATTTCTACACAGCCTTAGAAAGCGAATCTTTATGTACCTAATTATTTACAATACTCTATAAATAATATAATACGTTCTGATGAAGCTTTCATCTTTATATTAAACTTTAAAATATAATAATCGATGTCATTTAAAAAAAATATTACAATCATATTTAAGTATGAAACAAAATAACACTGCAATTATAATGTCCGGAAGTTTTTTTTTATAGCCCGATTTTTTGTTATACCCAGCTAAATGTCCGGACCTAGCTGCTATAAAGTTATCAATCAGTAGATACATTTTAGCCAAAAAACCGACAAATGATTTAATTATTGTGCACGTTGTGGACATAATTGACAGTGTTCTTGCCTCTCTCAACACAGTTCGTCGAACGTTGTTAGTTACGGGACCGCATTATGTAGTTATTCTGTCTAGACTCTAGCTAGACGTAGGTATGCGCTGGCTGACTTCGTTCAATAATTGCAAAGCAAATACCCCAATTATTTTTTACATTTTCAACGATTTTTTACGACGACATTTCAATTTTCTATTGCTCGTAGAGCCACGTGACTTGGACTATTCGGCGCAGAATATTATTCTGATTCCAATCTATATCACTACATAGTATAAAACAAAGTCGCTTTCTCTGTCCCTATATCCCTTTGTGTGCTTAGATCTTTAAAACTACGCAACGGATTTTGATGGGGTTTTTTTTAATAGATAGAATGATTCAAGAGGAAGGTTTATATGTATATTATATTAAAGTTTTGTGTAAATTGGTTGAAATATGATGATAACTGTTGAGAAAGTCGGAAAAAATCAGGCCGTCCGGGAGCTTTTAACGAAAACGCTGTCTAATCCCTTTGAGATGTAACAAAACAATGTATTGGTGGAATATTCCTCTTTTATTGGTCTACAATAAAGTCAGCGATGGCATAAGCATTTCAGGCACATTATAATTAGCCTGTACATCATATTATTTAAATGAATATCTTAGGAGTTTTCGCAAAATGGAAAATAACGCGCGTGAAAATAAATTCGTGCGCTGGTTAGGTTTAACAATTTTGGACTTGGGTACTAAGGGACAGGTTTCCCGAAGCGAAGCGAAGGCGGGTTTACTAGTATTATATAAAAATGAATTGCTGTTCGTTAGTCTTCCTAAACCTCGAGAACGGCTGAACTGATTTAGGATTTGAATTACCTATTTGTGGAAGTCCAGGGAAGGTATAAAGGTGAGTACCTAAATATGAAAATTCAGCTTTTTTTATTTACTGATTCTGAGGCGGTACGAAGTTTGCCGGGTCAGCTAGTTTACCATAAAATATTGGAAATAAAGCTTTACCCTAGTTTTGTTCAGTGATACCACTAAAATGTCGCTTCTATCTTATCTTAAACACAGTGTTGGCTATCACAAAAAAAGAATAGCATTGAAAATTCTCGCCCATTCTATCTTGTGTCATAGAAAATAGCGAAAGAAAACTTACCGCGCCTGATTCTGGGTCTTTTGTATGGGTGGCGTACAATGAAACTCGAAGGGCCGATGTGATTGTATTATACGATATACTATAGATATATAACCGTTGCAAACTCTATTTTTATGTTCCGTCACCGATAGCCGCATCCCATTTTCTGATGACATTTTCTGACATGTTTCGATGTAAACTTCGCTTGAGTGACTACGAATATTTGTTTATATGGTTCTATTTGTATTGATTTAAATAATTTAATCTTAAATATATATAATAATAAAATTCAATTTAATCTTTTATAAAATTCTTCCTACAATAAAACAATTATTGTTTTATTACACGTGCTGTCTAATAAAATTTCTTTGTGTTTGTATTTTGAACGTGCGAGCTTTTAATCACCGACCTACATAATAATATATCCATACAGAGCACGTCATTAGTTTCTGCATTAATTATTCATACTCATTAGAATCTTCTTTGTTCAGGGTGTAAACTTTGAGTATTGGCGTCCAGTTGTTTCGCAAAATATCAACTATTAAAAGATAAAAATCCTGCTTAATTATAAATCTAAGCCGTCAAACGTTCAAACATGTTACGCAAAGCAAAGCTAGTGGTCACCGTTGCCCAAGGTCAGCTTTCAGCAAAGGAAGACCGAACGAGAAATAATGAAAGAACCTACTGGCTCCCGTATCTCTATAGTGATCGTATAACGTCTGAACAACTTGATAAATTTAGGTCATAGTATCCATAATAATATGCCATATTTACATTACGTTTGCTCGCTATTGCTACATAACATATTTTTTTACATAACATATTTGTTTGTGCGAATGGATACTTCATAAATATGGATCCATCTAGGATCCAACAAAACAAATAATCAAACATCCTGTGTATTTATAAACCAGCAATTTACATTTACTCGAATGGTCAACAAAGTCAGAATAACGTTTACTGAGTCGGCTGCATTTTAATAGGGTTTAAACCTTTGTACTGCCGAATTATTTAACTTTGAAATTTAAACGAGTTATAAGTAATCCCTTTGTAATTTTTTGTTGGATTATTCAAAAGGTACTCATAATATCGCATCCATTACGTTTTAAATGCTTACTGTTAATAAGGCTCTGAGTATGGGGTCGATTAAATTGGTCTGAATCACGCACGATGTAAACTTTTGTATAGCAATTATTCAGCTTTTGCCGATCGTATGTGATTGACTGAGTTATTTATTTATTTTATTTACCAGATTGTGTCGTTCTAGTTTACCATAGCTTAGAACGTATACATATCTACTGAAGTATTGCGCCCGTTCTTTAACTAGCGTAAGCTTGTAAGCATAATTTTCACGGAATACAGAGAGAAGTGGAAATGGTACAAGTGTTGATTAATAAGGAAACCACGGTAGCAAAATAAACACAAGTAAATCCCGTAAATCTTCTCTCTGTATTCCGTGATAATTTTGTACTTAGTGCACATTTTACCTCATAGATGGTGTGCGGGGTTAAAACTTACAAAACCCTAAATTATTCTGTACTTTTCTTTTTTTATAGTACAGTCACGAGCAATACTATATACATTGTCACGTTTTCTAAAATATATTAACTTGAACAACAATTCGTTCTAAATTGTATATTATAAGTACCTTATTTTGACATCGTTTAATGGTTAGTTAATTTAGAACGAATTGTTGTTCACTTCTTTCTAGATTGGTACAAGTTAAGATATTTTAGAAAACGTGACAATGTATACATATTATTGCTCGTGATTTTACATATAGAACTATACTATTTGCAAATATACGATGCGTTGTTCTTGCGATGCGATGCGATGTTGCGGCCAACAAAGAAGGAAGTGCAACGAAAGAAAAAATATAAGAAATAAAATGTGCTTGACAATCATTGATATCTCTATTAACCTTCAGCCTAACCAACAACTATGTATGAACTTCTGAAAATGTTATGCTGCTGGGTTGAACCAATCCCAGCGACAGCAAGGTGCCTCTGTTAAGGATAGATAGAGCCCTTGAAAGCTCCCAAAATTAGATCCTAGCGACAGCAGGGCGCTCCGTGGGCAGCAGAGGGTTGCCTTGTTAAGAATGGATTTAACCCTTAAACCTAAAACAGAATAACATAAAGTGGCCTATGCTTACTTACGTAATAAATTAATTTACGTAACACCGCTATAAATTAATTAATTTGTTCGTAATTACGCCCACACATGTCCGTGAATCAATTAAAGTAAGTCCACCGGTGTTTGCTTTTAAAGGCTACTTTTTTAACGAAATCATAAGTCATGGTTACTTCTAAGCCCTTATCTGATTTACGGACATTCATTTTAGATAATTCAAACTCCTGAAGTACACTTACACGCGTACATACAGTATCTTTAATAACGCCCTTTGATGACGATTTAATTCAAATATGATCTGAATCAATCTATTTAGGTAATATCATTAACCAATTCCCCATATTTGTAATATGGAATATATACCTACGTCAATGATGTTACTAAATCGTGAAATGAAATTGGACACCATATTAATTATTCTAGATACTACGGCTTACCTTGGGGTTTGAGTTTCAGAAGCTTATTGGGAAAATTATTATCAAAGTGTATGTAGAACTGTGGAGAGTAACGGGCCAACCACAGATTATATTTCAATTTATTAAAATATCAAGTCCAGCGCACACTACATCCGAGAGCCCAATATGCTGTTCCAATTACTTTGCCGATAGTTAAACATTTGCGATAATATCGAATACAACAGCTCTCGTCTATTTTGGATGAAACAGCTCATAGAAATAAAGTGTAAAAGTGAATTCGTTTTAAAAATTACTTTGCTTTATAAAATACGCGTATGTTATTTTTTTTACCCGACTACGGCAAGTAACAAGTAGGTAAAATAAGTTGAGGGCAAATTAAAGTGTATTTTGGTTAAAATTGTAAAGCATATTTTTTATTCTCAATTACATTGAATATAAAACTTGCACGTTTAATAGTATAAGATAAGGAAACACTTTGGTATCATATTAAGTAAAAACATTAACTTCATTATAATTATGTGCACTTATACATCGAAGGTGGACCTAAAAAGAACAGTTCGTAACTCTCTCTGCTCTCTCGCTCTGAGGATTCATTTTCGATCCATATTAAAAATCTTCTCAATTAAAAGAAACTAATCTTTTAAAATTGCTTTACAATACTAATGTAATGCTAATACATCGATTATATCTTGTACGCAATACATCCTTACTATTAGGTATAAATATGAATGTAAGATTGTTTGTTACGCTTTTACGCGAAAACTAATTAACCAATAAATGAAATTTTGTACACATATTATTGGAGGTATTAGAAGTAAATAGGATACTTTATACAGACCAAATTCCACGCAGGCCATGAGGCGAAGCCGCGGGCGAAGGCTCTAGTCAATTATATTGGTAAAGACCGAGGATATCCAGAGGTGTAAGCAAGGAGATCTAGGCAAAAAGTTTTGCCCAGTCTTTAAAAGCAAACGGTATAATGCAATAAATTTAATATTAATTATCATACCTATTACTGTATGTAATGTTAAGCGTAAAGTAATTGCGGATTATGATGTCGCGATTCGGGTGATCGCGACATACAAATTAAACATGATATAGGTTTAAAGTTTAATGTAATAAGTATTACCACACTAATTTCTCATTAAGGTTTCATGATAGAATAATTACCATTAGAGACCCGATCTGCAGTCGAAATTCGACAGTAATTCATTCTGCCAAAGGATTACTTTGCATTGTCACATCACACAACTTCATTTCAAAGATATGGTAGTGAGCATAGAATTACGGATATTGGTGAGTGTGCATGTTTCATTTATTAAATGTATTTATAATGCATTATATGAAACTATATTATTAGCTGTCTGCACTCCTCTCTATATAAACTTTAACAATATCGAATTTCATACTCCTTAGTACGCGTAATTTTCGTAAAAAGAAGTACCTAATAAATGTTTGCTTTACATAATAAACATCGAACGGTCATTTTTATGTTTATTCACAATTAATTTCCTTCCGAAATAATGATATAATTATTTTAGTAGAAGCGCATTAGAAAATAAAAATGAACCTTAGTAACAGCTTTATATCAGTAAAAGTTTTTTTTTCCACACCACCTGTTGGTGAGAGGTGATAAAGTCTTGGATGATAAGGCGCACTAAGATATAATCTCTACGAATACATATGACATACAAAAATATATTTTTATTATGTGAATGTAGTATATAGGCATGTTTATTATCGTCTAGCGATTTGAGACTGAAGATGGATGCTACCCGAACTAACGGTCTCCGAGGAATTTGTGGATAAATAAAAGGTTCTACAAGAATCGATATAAATATCCATGCGAGAACATATTCTCGGTCTAGATGTGTGTTGACTTTGTGTGTGGTCTGTCTGTCTTCCGATAATATCTGCTCCGTGATTTTAACGTTCCTATCTAAAATTTTATACGCCAAACCTGGCAACATTTAGGTTATACCTACTGTGTGTAACAATCGATTACTTGGCTGAAATACACCTAATTATTAAAAGAGATGATAACAACATTTTATTTTTTTAGACAAATAAAACAAAATGAAAAGCAAAGACACTCACGTAAAAGTTAAGTAACTTTTACGGAGAGTTTAGACTTCAAGTCTTCAAGCAACACGAGACCTACAAATGGTATGTCTTCAAAAGCGCGTCTGTGTGTATAAAGGCGTGTGTGTCCCACAGGGAGTACCGCCAACAGTAATTACGTAGGTACGCTTTTCCGTCATGACATTCGACATGGTGCCACATGCAAGTATTTCCTTGAAACAATGTAGGTAAACAGCGGAAATTTCCATAAACTTCACCTCGTCACCTGACCTTCAGATAGCCGTCTCAGTAATTAACTAAACGCATGTTACATAAACATAGTAGAAATGCAACGGCACTGTTCATATTCCTGAAACATTGCTACTTTGTTACTTAAGTTAATCAAATGAACAGTATATTGAAATATTTATGAGGGATCCAGAACTTTACTGATGCTAAAAATGAAAGCGTATTAATTAAGTCTTAGAACCAATGTTCAAGCACGCGCGGGTGCGGTTTGCAGGAGCACGTGCATCTGCATAGGCTCTCGCGCACAAGGTCTGCGCATTTGAATAATAGGAAAACACTAAAATGTGTACTTTACATATTATTGTTCCTTATCGTAATTTTCGGTGGGATCCGAGTTGGCCGTAAGTTATGACGCGTTGATGCAGCATGGACCAGTTCTTTCAAATATGTACAATTTTTTAAATAATCGCCTTGAGTGTAGAGGATCGTTCAGGTCCATAGATACAGCTTTGCACCATATTAAAGAATATTCAGTTTGTACCTACTAGCGACGCTGCTTGAAGTGGACGGATGTACTAGAGGCTCGTCACTGGCCCTATTGATCCAAACGCACGTACCTATTGATATAAACGCTATATGCCTGTTACAAACACGCCTCCGCCAATCCTCACTCGAGCAGCATGGTGAAGTATGCTATAGATGAGGTGAGACCGCTATTAATGGGTTGAAGCATATAAACGCTATTGTATCATGTGCTAAGGTCACGCCTTGCCAATTGCGTTCGAGTTCAACACGCGTCGTTTTCAAACGTTTACAAACATAATTTAAAACCCGCAGACTTAATTCTACGTTTAGCTACAGTAAAGGTTATGAACTAATTGAAATTGACTAAACTCATTCCAGTTGTTAATTAGTAGTTACCGAAGTTTACCCTTTTAATCGTAGTAAGCGTGCAATGCTGCGAATGGCTTAAACATGAACTTTCTAAAATCAACTACTACATACCTACTACATGTTTCGACGTGGTTCGATTGTATTGTGTGAAGTACAAGCAGGCGCCTTGTTTATTTTCTCGAGTGGACTCACTGTATTGTAAAGATACCACTATGTATTCTGCACTGAGACGAAGGAAACATTCGCTTATAACATCCCGCGCAACGGCACGGCTATAATTCATTGCAGAAACATTTTAAACGGTAAGCTATCGTAGCTGACTTTCTGGATATCTGACCCCAAGAACGTCCAGTTTTCACGTGAAACTATGCATAACATTATTTAAACACAAATAATTGCGTGAAAACAACAAAAGTTCCCTTTAGCGATTCGTAATTTCCACGGTAATAAAAAGTAAAACGTATATTTTAATTAAACATGCAAGCAAATGCATGTTTTGCACTTTTTAAATGCACGCTTACGCAATATTCATGGTTAGGACAATTATAATTTTCACCTGTGGTTACATTTAACAGTTTATCCGCATGCAAGAAAAATATCCTTAGTCTTAGTGGTCACTCGTATGCCGACCAGAATTAATTTTCTTCTAAACCGTGGATCTTTAATGTTATAGATTGGTGACACAAATTCTAATAGAATTAAAAAATACGTACAATGGTACCGAAAATCGAGAAAACATTGTGAAAACCAGAGTTTCAGAGTGACTTTGTGATTTACGGAGCAACACTGATAGGTTGCCATTTATTTACATAAAATACCACATTTACCTATCACGGGAATCCTATATTATAAATTAGCTTATGCTACAACCGCTCAACTTGCCAGGTTTATAAATTGAGGGTTACCTGTTGATTTTCCAATCTTAGATCTTGCTCAACTCAATTATTTGCGGTGAGACGACTTCAATGGTAAGAGACCATCTATAAAATTATGATACACGTCGAGGGAGAAGTAGGGGTGTCAACAGTTACATACAGGGCAAAGGCTCATAAGCTATGTGATGTCACAGTGTCACACATACATATAAATCTCAAATGCCTAATCTGTAATATAAGGAAGTTTAAATTGAAAAGTTAGTCACGTCACACGGGTAACAAACATTTGTAGCCACGTGTGATAAGTGGGGCATAAAAATCGTGAAACTCGTGAGCCGAAATAATTGTTTAAACACACACATTCGCCTTTATAATCCGCTGCATAGTTATATATTAGGGAGTTACCGCGCCACTGGTATTTACGCTGAAGTTACACGGTTTCATAAACATACACGAATTTAAATTTCATAACAGACCTTTTACGAAAGCAATAAATAAATAACGCTACACTTTCATAGCCCCGCACTACAATTACCTGTGTCGTTGGCGAGAAGGACAATAATTCAACTGTGTAGCCCTGAAGGGTCCCGGCTTTGATTGCCTGCTGACGCAAAAATTTATCTACAAGATAAATGGTCGTCTCATAATAATGTCTGTTTATTTCACTTGTACACGGATAATGCTAGGATAGGATGTGTTTATATAATATACGAGAAAGCGGCATTCAAATCATGGGGCAGATTCTATAGCAGGAAAATATGCACAGACAAAAGGTTAATACTCGTAAATATTCATTGAATTATACCACCCCGTCGTAATTATCGTCGTAATCTTCAGTCGTAATCGAGGTAATCTATTCCTCCACTTAGAGGTATGTTTAAGTAATTATGTATGTAAGTATTTATTGGAACGATAACGAAAATAACTTGGTTCCAACCGGGCCTCTTTTATTTTAATTAGCTCTCCATATTTCGTTCTCTCGGCGGTTACGACGTACCTACAGTTTCATCTAAACAAATTGGAATAAAATATAAGGTCCAGTTAATCGTATAGCTTAGGTTAGAGACCCTCGTCACGCTACTAATACAATATTCAAGTCGAATGCGTTCCCCTCCAAAGTACACACCACAAACTCGTACTAAGTATTCTCTTTATTATTCTACAATCTTCCTGGACACTCGATCGTCAATTTTTTCACACTTTGATCAATTTTGATCACACCCCCGCATTACGATTGCCGTTGTGACAGGTAGCATAGACATGAACTAACATACACAAATATTTCATCACGAGTCTATGACGACTCTATTACCAATATTTATATACAACTAGCTGACCCGGCGAACCTCGTACCGCCTAACAGTCGATTCTTTATTTTTTTATTTTTTTTAATACTTATTCGGTATTAAAGTTCAAACTGATTTTTAAGTCATTTTATTATGATACGGGTACTCACGATATTTATTTTGAAACGCCGATATTTCGACCCAGTTGCATGGATCGTGGTCACGGCTGAACTGCGGTGGCGCGGTGAAACTTTTGACAGGTGACACTTGACACTAATACCTACATTATAGTCTATCTGATACATTATAGTCATTATAGTCTATACTTCCTTAGAGTATATACTTTACTTTTTACTCTAAGTTATCTTCCATATTAGATAGATATCTCTTTATTTGTAATATAAGTACATTGAGTCTTAACTAACAATGTTTTATTTTCGCAATTAATGAAAGTAACCGCACGCGCCTCGCTCGGGAATGTTTGCTGTATTACCCACACTCATAAAAGCATTTGGACGGTATTGTTTATATTGACATATCTCTTATATTTGTTAACCGACTGAAGTAAAGATACATTTTATGCAAAATACAATAGGTACGACTACATCAGTGAAAATCTAGTCGAATCGGTTAAGTTATTTCTGACGTTAGCAGGTATAAACGTACTGATTTTCTTTGCAAAGTGCAATAAGCTAGTCACAAAAATCCCAATTCTGTCTCTAAAATTTAGCCATCCATGGTATCCTCTACATCTACACCCTTACCATTAACGCTGTGTCAGCCAATTTCAACCAAATCCATGTACAAATCCAAAGATACTTCAAGCGTTATTACGCATTCTGTTTTAGCATTCGTAGGATCAAGTTGTATTCTGGTAGAATTAGAACTACAGAGCTATAACGTGTCGCTTTCGAAATACTGAACTGTTAGACGAATAAGCATTTCGGTAGCTTTGTGGTCGTCAACAGCGAAACCTTTGATTTCACAAGAAGACACATACAACATTAACATACTGGGTTTTTTTACTTGAAATGAAGTTCAGCTTTTATACATATATGCTGCATTTTATGGTACAAAGAAGTCAATAAGAAGTCTTATTTTTGCTATTATTCTTCGTATAGTTACATAACTTCGAGCCACCTGATTGGTAAGTGGTCACCGCCGCCCATGGAAATTACTGACACCAAAGGCATTGCCGACACGTTGCTGAACAAGAATGCAGCACAGAACAGAGAAACAAGTATTGCAGCCATTCATTATAACTTTTATACCATATAACTTCAATATGCTTATTATTTTTTATCTTCTTCAATTCTTAATGAGAGCGTGCTTTTAAAGTCGTGGAAGCGTGAATTTCAACACTCTGAGCTGATTTTAATCATTATATTTAAGTAATACGTAAATTCTAAATGGGACCTCGGCGAAGAACTTCTGTAGTGTGCAAATGTAATTAGAAATATTTTCCCTGCAGAAAATTAATAACGTAGACTATTGGCAAGTAGAGAAAAAACGTTTTAGGTAGACATACACATGCTTATTTTAAGTACGAAGACTTGCTTGTAATCAGCACTAGCTACTTACAAGCATGTGTATACATACGTGCATTGCTAGAAATGAGCATGCGCGTAGACAATACAGCTAAAGAACATGCTCATTTTAAGCACGCTTTTAAAAGCATGTGCAGTAGTCTAGTGGTGATGGTGCAAGTTTCGGTCGCAGTGTCGGAGAGCCATTTCTATCTCGGTCGGCAACGGGTCGGAGACCCCTCTGGGACCAGTTCTTGGGCAACGATGATAATTTACCCTCAGATGGCCCTTCTGCTCGTTGTCTCAGCTATGGCCATAAAACATATATTAAATCCGATGAAGAATGAATAATTCGTACGAAGCTTCAATAAAAATTATTACGACGTAGATGATTTTATGACGTAGAAATTGTGTGTTCATGTAACGTCACCTGAGCCCATGGCCACTCAGACTTTTATGTCCGTCATTTCGGATATGATTCACAAAAATCCGACTTCGATCTGAAGGTATTTAAATAACGTGATAAGACGAACGAATGTGGTAATAGTGAACTGATGATGCGGATGTTGTGTGTGAAAACAAGTGATAAAATCTAACGGTATTGGATGATTAGTTAAGTGATGAGGGACTTCGGGATTAAACTGGATGGTACAGAGCCCATCAAGATTTAGTAGAAGGGACATAGCTTCATCCGTTGATCAAAGTATACCAAGAGCAGAGGAGGTGGGCCTGGATTTAAGGTACATACTATATAGCCCCACACTTGGCCCTCCTTGTGTCGTGGGTGTTATAGATAACACGCAGAGACAATAACAAACACATCTAGACCAAGAATATTTTTACTTTACAACTTACAAGCGAAACTTAGCAAGGCATTTTTAAAATTTTCAATAGACGATAAAACATGATAAGATTTATTTATAAAATTCTGTTTTCTAAGTATTTGGGTGCATCCTAATAAACACACAACATTTCAAGAGTATGGGTCCTATGTAATTTAAGTTAAAGGGGGTCGCAAGTGGCTTAAATTGGTTCGTGTAATATAACATACGGCCGGCGTCGACTCACATCGACCTTCTCTTCGATCACGCGGCCGCGTGTCTAGATTTGGCGAGTGTAAATTCACACTTTACAGTCCATGCATATTTTATGAGATTGTATTTGGTTCTTTGATCAATAAATTAATATACAATACATCGCAAAACAAATTCACGCTATGAACTTCAGCGTTACTTCTATTTACGTAAACATATTGGGTTATTAGTCTTACACAAGTTTAGAATTACCTCAGGCAGTTTGTAACTTTAAAATCATCAATGATGAATATTGGTTGAAGATAGTGAGGAATATTGGTTGAATATAGATCAATGGTTGATATTTCAAGTCGTTTCAAAATTTTATGTTATTTCATGTGTCACTATTAGCGAGACATCTCAACCTCTGAACGAAAAGAACAACTTGTGTAAAAACACAAAACTTCATTGTACTACGGTACGAATTTTCTGACGTACTTCACATTCACAGTCGTAACTATCTTCTAACGTCTAGTACTTGTGGGACACTCCGAAAACTTGCTAACGCGGTTTTTCCGAAACCACAATTTTATTATGCTGAGCACAATGAAATTAAAAACATACTCTCTCTCATACTTTCCGTAATCATGCGCTTAGGAAGAAAGCGCCGTAGCGCGCAGAATTGTGTTCTAATATTGACTTGAATATTTCCGTATTGGGTCATGATGTAACCGAGAAGCCCGTATTTTTATCTAGGTCTCCAATAATCCAATTTAAACCCACTTTACAAAACGAACGTTTTAAAAGCAGAAATAAAACTGAAGCGACCACTGCCTAAGGGCCTGCGCCCACTAGCGGCAAGGCACGGCAGGAGATCATTAGGCATTCCACGACGTCCTTAGGCAGACGAATTCATATTATACTACATCCGTGTAAACGAACTATATTAATTAGATTTTCTTCTCCCATCGTCCTGACTTCAAAACGAATACGTTAATAAGAACAAGTTACAACATTTATTATTTATGATTAAGAAAGACGCTATGACGCTTAGCTGATGACGACGCGAGGCGCGGGCGCTTTTACGCCCCGCTTTGGCTCGGCGCGGCCGACACGGCAGCAGTTTTAAGCGAAATCACTGCTTAACACGTTCACTGCGTCACTATTTTTGATGGACTTTCAGCCAGTGCGGATGAGGTCTTTTCGAGACAAAGTTGAACTTCTTTCCAGTGCGTTTGAGGGCTTTTCGACCTCACAAAATATTGTTTCTAAAAAACGCCTTAAATATAGCTCAAAATTGAAAATATTTGCTTGAAACTTTACCATTATAAACTTAAATAGTTTTTCAAGTTGAATCTAGCTTCGTACGTAGGTGTGACATTTCGGTATTGAATAAATGAAAAAAAGAATTATGCCATCGATTCTGCCTCACAACGCACTGAAAAGAAGTTCGATTTGTGTCTCTACTAGTGATGGGAATAAAATAGAAATGCAGGTGATATAACATTTATTTACTTAAATTAGGATTCTAAAGTACCATACACCTACCACACATACCAATTTTAGTTTTAAAGTATGTAAGTCAGTTTATGTGTGTGTATATGTGTATGAATGGATGTGTGCGTATTTGTGTGAATGGGTGGGTAATTGTGTGTGTTGTGTGTGTGTGTGTTTGTGTTGTGTGTTTGTATGTACTCTTACTCATTGAGTATAACAGCTATGACCACTGCAGACACGAACAAAAGAGAAGATATACTTCCTCACCTAAAGGAATCTGGTGTTGTAAACCGGAAATATAAACTATACAGAAGTTAAAAATACGAGTAGCTATTTATCAAATATTTCAAACCACATTCATGTTGTAGCAATATACATTTGAAAACACCCACACCTAGGGTAGGAAAAAAATAATAATATCTAGAGTATTAAATTGATTTTCCTCTTTTGAAATATATTTATTATTATTTGAGTATTGTGTAGATTATAAAAGCAAAATAGGATTTGCGACGATTAAGGATTTGTTAGTGTAAGCAGCATGCGTATAAATGATGAGTGTTAAAAAATCGTGCTAAAAAAATTATCTTGAGTACAATTCGTTTAGTTGTCAACTAGCTAGCTGTAGCTTGGCTATTAGTAGGGGTCATTTTGGTTAAGAGGATGAAACGAGGTCCGCCAAAGTGGTACCAGACTGTACAGTAATCAATTTTATATTTTATATGAGTCATCTTATACGCTTTATTATGATACAAAACTTAAAATTGTAGCTAGTGGGATTTTTTTTATTGAATTTTACAATTTACTATCCTTACTCTTCGCCGTAATACTTTACGTGAAAAGGAACGTAACCAAGTGCAGTAGTGAAATTATTAAGTAAAAAAATCGATGTTAATAAATCCAATAAAAATACTTTTACTTTTAAATGGCTATTTACCGAAAGATTTTAAATGCAGTATATTATGAAAATCGATATTACTTGATGGCTGTTGGTTCTTTCTATTCTAATGTCAATGTCAATCTATCAAAGTACTCAAATCAAAGTCACAAATAATAAGTCAATGACGAACAATAACAAAAATACTTAAAAAATAAGGCGAGTCGCGCGGACAAGAAGTGCGCTTCCGTATCGAAACTTGTCGCATCACTACACGCCGCCCGCGCCCCCCGCGCTTCACTCCGTGCGTTTATGAGGCCTACAACTTTTGAGGCAGATTAGACCTCACTTCGCACTGGCGCATATTTTTTTCTATTCAGTGCGTTTGAGGGCTTTTCGACCTCATATCTTATTAAATAAGCCATTGGGCTCTACTTCGCAAGAGAAACAATTTTATGTATTTGTCTCTGTCATACTCAAAGAAATGTTAAAATTGTAGCCTCCCGCACGGAGTGAAAGAACGCGATTTTGATTGCCGCACCAGCGGGAAGTCATGCTTGAGACGTTTCGACCTCATAACGCACTGAACGTGTTAATTCCTTTGAGATATAACAAAGCAATGTATGGGTGGAATTCTTTCATAGGTCTACAGAAAAGTCCGCGATGGCATATGTCTGTCTACCTTTTAAAGACAACTTACTACAGGTATTTATTCTAACTTCTAAAAAAATGGTCACGTACAATGCACTAATTGGAAACAGCAGATATGTTGCTACCATTGAGGACTAAAATGGTCGCCTCTGAATTAACCGGATGGTGGATCCGGTTTAACTTTCCCACCGGAACATAATTCCTGTGAAAACAATTATTACTAGGTGCCGTGGCGGGCGCTGGTACTATTCCCGACAATATCTAGGCTTGACTAACTATTAAAACCTATGAACTATTAAAACCTATCTAGTGAACTCAATGATGAGCGAAGCTTTACAAATAGCACTGTCAATTAAATTGCTGAGAAAATAGCCTGTGAATTTTGTGACTGTGACTTTGCACATATCCCGATCATAAAGTATAAATATTTGATGAGCTCGCCTCGGTTCAAACTGAACCTACGTCTCCTGAACTTCAAAAAAAATAAGTGCCTGTATGTTTTCATGGGATAAAATTTATTTATTAAAAGCTTTGATTTTTCTAAATTTCGTTGTAAGAAACACGAATGTGAAAGCTTTTTTTCTCAGGAACATTTTAGAAACGAAAAGTAAAAGCATTTATTCATGTTAATTACACCTACACATTCAAACCTAAAATAAAACTTAAATGTATCTAAAACACAACTTTGAGTAGGCAGCAATTACCACGAAAGGGTCCAGCTCAGCATTATACAAGCTTTCAGAGAGCAGCTAGCGCTGATCGCGTGATGGCAGGCCAATATGCAACTTGCACACAATGTAAAGTAAACGGGGACTTTTGAGCCTGACCAAAACAAATTATGTTCGCAATTTGTGAACTGTCAAAACAAAATACCTTCGGAATTATTAAATAACACGATTACCGCGGTATCGATATTAACACAATCGAATGTCATTTCATGCAACTAACTACAACAAATCGCTCTACATGGAGCGTAGATCCGATAACCCTGCCCTGTAAGTTATTCTTTTTAATTTGTTCGTCTGTGAACGATCGTCTATCGATAATGACGGCTAGTTTTACCATAGAGAATAAATATTTTTAATTATAGTGATGTTAAATAATTGATTATAAATATTAAAGGTTAGGAACCGCATGTCAGGCGACTAGTCGTGAAACAAGTCGGGCTTAGAAGGCCAATGGAGGGAGGTGGATCCCTGAGAGCGCTCAGTCGAGTCCAACCGCGCCTGGCGGACGCTCGTCCACCGCTTCCGATCCTCCGGTCAATTGTGTTCAGTTGTAATACCGACAAGCTATATAGACTTCATTTTTCACTTTTAATTATTATTCTAATTTCTAATTCTTAAATCATTATTTCCGTAAATTAAGGAAATTTTATTTGCTTAATTTGCAATGAATCATTTACTGCTTTTCGAAATGTTTCGCGCGCATTTGCATATCTCGATCGTTCTCAAATATCACAGAAAATTAGCGTAGTCCAGCCATATCGGTCCGTGTTAGATGTGGTATATGCGATCCTCACCAGTAAAATAGTCATAAGTCAGTACAGCGTTCGCTGACCAATCATGATTGAATTACTCTCGCCAATTACGGATCGCTTCCCGTCCAGGTTACCTTCACCTCTAGGTCAAAATATTTCCTGATTCAGTTACTCGTCTGATAGCTATTTAGATACCTCAACATCTCTTCTTTCAGTGATCAACCACAAAAGATTTTTTTTTTGTTTTGACAATTCCACTCAACCCTTCAGTGTTTCTAATCTGATAAGCTCAGTTGTTAATGAAAACGGAGTTAAGTCTAGATTGAATCTTCTGCATTAAATTCTAAATTGAGTCTGGAGTCAATTCAAATGTACAGAGAGTAATTTCTTTTATTAATGCAAAACTGAATAATTTTGTGAATGCCGCTAACTCCGACACCAAATTTGACGAGGGTGTATATATGAACACGACGTGAAGTCTGAGTAGCATTTGAATGACTTATTCGCGACTATGTTTTGCTTGAATTTTTTTTATTTTTTGTTTTATCAACTACTTTTAAATGAATAACAAAACTTAAATTGTATTCATTTAAAATTGTTGCTTGTTTCTCATGTGAATTTATTTACGAAAAACAGATCGGGTCCTTGTGAGTTTGTCGTAAAACGGTGCGAGGCCCACGCGGGCTTTTCGCTTGTCGTGTTGGTCTCAAGCAAGCAAAGTGAACCGGCTGCATGACGCACACCTCGAGAGCCGACAACATGAATGCGAGCAGATACAATTCATACAACTGTCTTACAGGATGGGACAGTTACGACAGGATACCCAGGTAACGGCCTAATATATCTCTCTTTCGCAGGTTGATTTTAAAGATGCCAATATTCTGCGAATGCGCTGTAAAAAAGCTTCTGTAAAAAAATAATTAAAATGTTATAAATCTGACATTTCCAACTGTTGTGAAGGTAAATATTAAAGGTACATTTAATGGGTACATTACAAAAAAATGCACCGATTTTTTTTTCGATTACTTAGAATCACGGTTCGAAAGCCTGGTTACAAGGTTTCTGTTTGAACCCCTAACACCCTGTATTATAGTTTCAATATAAAAAATATCAACGAAAGTTTGTCTATTCGAGCATTCGCCTAGTGGCCAAAATTTGACCAATAACCATTTGGCAATTTGAGTAAAATTATTTCGGTTGTTTCATTCTGATTACATTTTTTTATTGAAATACACTCAGTAGAAAAACAGAGGAGAAAAGCGATGTTACTTTTCTTTTTTCTTTATCTCATCTCAGCCTATTTTATATTATTGACTAGTAACTACCCCCGCTTCGCTTCGGGAATCCTTTGTACCCTGGCTTGAAATGTTATAAACCGAACATTATAAATTGTCATCTTTTTTTGTGAACCGATTAAAAAAACATTATGTTTCCGCATTCAATCGTTAATCTAATAAATGTTGAATACCATAAATATAAAGGCGGGCGCGTAACCGATAGAACCAAAGGCTTATAGTTAGGCAAGTGAACATAATATATATGTACGAGTACATGCAGCTATTGTTAAACGAGTACAACTAAACATTTTATTATCATCGCGTGGTGCGGCGCTCATTATGCGTAGCGTTTTAATTGAGCTATTGAATCAATACCCCTATATAATTTTATTAATAAGTAAAGTAAAGTAGTCCTATTAATATTATAAATGCGAACGTTTGTATGGATGTATGAATATTTATTACTCTTTCACGCAAAAACTACCGAATGGATTATGCTGAAAATTTACATTAATATAGCTTACATATCAGAATAACACTTAGGCTATAATTTATAAAGATATAGTGTGAATTATCCAAAATATATAACTAAATCTTTGCAAACCGAAGAATATGTTTCCCGAAGCGAAGCGAGGGCGGACTAGTTGGCTTTTATCGCTATTTAAGAACCTCGTTTCAGATGACAAATAATTAATGACTTTTAAAATTACTAGTAAGTAGTTACCTACCGTTTGTGTTTTGTGAATCCTCTAGAATTACTCAGATTGAAGAGGAATAAAAATATCATTTTTGACAAGTACTTTTAGTAAAAGTACTTTTAGCACAAATAATGTATTAGAATAGGAATTACTGATCTTAGAGGAGCTACAGATTTCCAGACTGAGCACTACTGCGCACGGGTCTTTCCCCATACCTGAGGAGGCCTAGAGCATACCTACTCCACCACGCTGCTCCAGTGCGGATTGGTGGAGGGGTTATGGACAACCCAAGTGTCGGAAATTTTAATACCGCCCGAAGGCATCCGACATGGCTTAATGACTGCTACAAAAGGTAACATCCGAGACCGACGGCTTTACGTGCCCTCCGAAGCACGGAAGCGCCCAAGAAATTTTACCACTAGCGGTCACCCATCCAACTACTAACCGCGACCTTTCTTCCTCAACGGTTATCGGTCCCAATTATCTTTTATGTACAGACATCGATCAGTTAAAGTTTTATTATTCGTAAAGATTATTCTTGGTTATTGGTGTTGTAATAGTATTGTGAATGTCCAAAATCTCTACAACACAGGGTATCCTACGAGTGTATGAACGAAAAGGTGTTATTGGTATTTTTATATTGTTTTGTATTTTATGAGGTTATAAATTCGTTGCGCATACTTTTTTGTTCACTAGACAGAAACGACGGTACAACTTTATCTCGTTACAGACCTGAATGTAGTCACATCCAATTTGGTAAACTGTTTGACGAGAAAAATAAAGAGTGAACGCTGTACGTTTCAACGTAACGTAACTTTGTTTTTGTGCTTTTTGATAAAATTAAACGTACAAACGTTCCCGATTTACAAACGCTGTTAATAACACGAATACTGTAGAGTCTACAGAATAGGTGTTGTAGCGTGGCATTGCACGGCAACATGAATATAATATGGTTTTTTTTTCCCCCCTTCCACGACAGGGAGGCGGTGAATGCTCATAGCATACCAACGTAGCCGGCTGCGTTGGTTATGTGGGACTTTTACCCACTAAACACCGCCTGAAGAAACATAATGGGGATGGCTCTAGCCCTGTGGCTTTAAAGCCTCCATCGAAAGCGACCTCGCCCGGAATGACGATGGCTTCTACTAAGTAATCTTAGTAGTATGTAAGCGCTTTATATCATTCTACTCTACATCGCCACTGAACATCAGCTGGGAGTAGTCAAGCATTAACTTATAATGAAAAAAAAAGAAACCACCACTCAAATAACTATACTATATAACTGAACTCCGAAAAAAATATTTTTTTATTACGCTGTTATTTACTAATTCGGTGCGATTTATTCTCAAATATGAAAGATGAAGTCTTCAATCCGCCATCTTGGTGAATTTTGCTTGAAGTGTTTCTTTCTCGGTTCTTCTTTCTTGGCCGACGTCACTTGGTGGTAGCTCGACTTTTCGTTTATCGGCTATTCACATAAAAATCCTTCATGTTATGAGAGGAAACGCGATCCCAGTAGCATTCCATTAGGGTTAACCACTAAATGAAAGCACTTTGTAGGCTCGTTAATTAATATCTATTTACGAGCCCCGTGACATGTAGCCTAATAATGGATGAAGCCGCAACAATTGGTTTGGTTTATTACTCTAACATTTTAGTAAACAACCCACATTACCGCAACAAATAACAGCGTACTTGTTGTACACTGTTTAAAATTTAGACAGTAACTGTGCATAATGCTACGTCACTGATATTGTATAAATAACAAAATGTAATTTAGTCTTGCTTAAAAAGAGAACAGGTCGTGAACTTACCTTAGGTCAACGCCTTGAGTCTTTTCAGATCTTTCAATCCGTAATGGAGGAATACTTGAAAAGTATTTCGAAACAAACAACCACAGTTGAGATAAAGCATTTGAAATATCCTACCTGATTCATGAAAGCTTCTGTTTTGAAATCCGATATTCAGTTTAGTTTTATGCTTTGAACATATTTAGTTTATTTTGACCCTTCACATTTGCTCTTAGCAAAATATTAAATGTTCTATGCATAGCTTTTAACGCTCAACTCCACCATTAACCATTTTACTTCGTGCATATGTCTATCTTTTTTCAATAAATCTAAAAATATTCATATTACTAGCAATAAAATATATCGCATTAGAAGATATTAATTTACTATATTCATAGGACGACCTGTATGGCGCCATGGTTACCATACCAGACCGCCGCGATTCGAAGGGTTCTGTGGTTCTGAATCATTATTTATTATTTATTGATAAAAAATTTGCTTCTACGAGCAAAGTATAAAGATGGAAAATATTGCCAATTTTTATTATAACTACGAGTATCTAAATGTCTGCCGGCCCTGTTAAAACATTCATTCGATTGAGCAGATCTAATTGAGCTCATATTTTGAGCAATCCAGCAATTATTCCCTTTATTTAATTCGTCAACATTTCAACAAAAAGAGCTCATGAAGCATAAAATTCGGTGTAATTTTCACGAACATTATTTCCATTTCCGTTGATTCAGTAGACATCAAGCAAATATTCAAAATTTCAATAATGATTAATTTATTTTTAACTAGAGCCTTTGCCCGAGGCTTCGCCTGCGTGAAATTTGGTCTGTAAAAAGTATCCAATGTTACCTCTAATACCTCCAAGTGTACAAAGTTTCATGATATTCGGTTAAGTAGTAAGGATGTAACAAATAAAATTGAAAGAATTTTATTATTATTACTAGCTGTCCCAGCGAACGTTGTTTCTTGTAGTGTTACTTGTAGAGAATGATTAAAGCGCGATTTAAATTTGAGGGCTGGGGGTAGGGAATTGAAAATTTGGGTTTATGCGTATTTTTACGAGTAATTAATAAAAAATAAAAACAAAAAAAAGGTGGTTGTCATGGGTTCAAAGATGGAGTACCTTACACCACAATACATCATAATATGATGTATAGATATAGATGTATAGATAATAGATATTATCTATTTGTATTATAAAATCACTACAGTCACAACTAGCTAAATAAAGCTCTTTGTGGCAACATAGGGCGTGGCATAGTCATCGATCACCGTAGCGCGACTTGCAGTACAAGTTTACAGTTTACTGTACTATGTATATGCAGTATAATTATTACAATACATAAGTAAACAACAAGTATAACTACCACAGAACTGTGATTTGAAACACGGGTTTCATTTCTAAGTATTGTTTAAGTTGTATTTCTATGATTTGTGTGAAATCCAACCCTTTTTAATAATGTTTATTTCAAGTATACATTATTTATTACAGTCTCATAACATGACATTCATTTAGGTCACAGAACAGAGAGACAAGATTTAGATTATACTACGATTTCCTGTGTTATTTGTGAATTAAAAATATAGACATTTTAATTTTTTTCAATGAATCAATCAGTGATCATTTTTCAAAGAACTTTTACTCGTATAATTAAGGTACATAGTAGTAATAAAAATTGTGCTCAGCTCGATAGAAAGATCTGATAAAACATTAATCTATTGACAAAGTGGAAATCTTAACCGCATCATTGACACTTTCGAAGGTTAAAAGTTATTTGGCGTATCGCCAAACGCTATTACATTGTTCTTTGGGAGATAAAAGTGATAAAAAGTTTTTTTTATTTCACAATAATTTTGCTACCTTAATAGTCTGCTGAAAGTCTTTGGTGTTACTATTGTATACAATCAGGTGACTCGTCTGCTCGATAATTTTTTCGGCTACTAAAATTAAATAAAAAAACAGTACATTGTTGTTCCGAAGCTACTTCTAATGTGTACCATCCAGTTTAATTCCGAAGCTACCAAGCCAGCCAGTTGCGGGCTTCAGTGCAAGTTTATTTTCTTTCCTCTTCTTTATTCTTCTATGAAAGAAGCGGGAGCACACATTCGTCTATTTTGAAAGTATTGCGTTGAAGTGTTGTTGTTTGCACCTTGTAAGCCGGCTAGTGAGTTGAGGGCTTTTCTGAGACGTAAGCTACGCTTTTGTCTACGGCCCGCTACATTTATTACGCACGCTACGGAATCTCTATTAAGTAAAGTCGAAAGGAATTTACTTGATTAGTCACGAAATCTCGAAAACTACATGACCTGTGAATAAAAATATGTCGAAAATTAAAAAGAGCGCTAGTGGTAAAAAAATAATGATGAAAGTTTTTTAGAAGTCTGAAGCATTTTAGTGCGGGCATAGCCTCGGGCAACAATGATTAATGTATCAACTTGTTAATTATCTAATAGAATCTCGATAGTTGAAATAAATGTTATTGAAAGGGTAAAACAACTTAATATAAGGGCAAAATAAATTTTCTAGCCTGAAGTGCTCGCTGTAGTAGTGCTAGAGAAAAACAGCGCTAAAGCCTCCGCCGGCAAATGTCAGTTTCAGACTGCTTTACTATTTCAAAATCACGAGCAGTTTTTACTGAAACAAAAATTTGGCAACGTAGCTGTACTCGCCGAGTGCAATGACCCCCGCGCCCATCCATCCACCTGGTAATTTAAGCGACTAATATGACCTCATCATACTTTGTTATTAGTACACACTACGAATTTGACAATTTTTTCACATATCTTTCAGTACCGTTACATAGATTAATAGATGGAATTATATTATCTAGCTGCATACCAGCCTAGGTTAAAGAATCTTTGCTGTAACCTGTTATAATTGAGATAAGGGGTGTGTCTAACGTTATAATCGTCCAGTTACAAATAAAAGAGCATCGCGGTTACACGTGCTTTTACTTATGACGAGTTCCTATCAAATACAACGAAGTTTAATTTGAGTATAATGAGTCTTAAAACTATAAACAGGGTGGAAGATATGTCAACAATGAACAGACAAAGGCGCCGCTAAGCCCTGAATAGATGGCGTTACTAGTGTTTGAGATTACCCCGTAACATTGTTGTTATTGACCCTGTTGGCCTAGCAAGGAGTCCCGGAGTCCCGGCCAGAGCAGACATTGTTTTATGCGAACAATAAATGTTTTTTCCTAAATTGATTGGGTCTTAATACCTACAAGTGACACAAGGAACCCTTTGGCGGGGTATGACTGTAGAAGCGTTTATCATTTATTTATTTATTTATTAAAGTTATTATAAATTCCAGTATACATAAATATTTCTTACAAATATTTTTAAACCAAACCAAGAGATGTGAGAGACATAAATAATATAGTATAAGAATTGTCAATAGAGTAGGTATGTAAGAAAGAGTTTAAGTACTAGTCATAAGTAACATGTTACAGTATTACCATCGGGTACATGAAAATATACGTATTGGACTGTGGTATTACTAAGGAAATGAAGCGTTTTAGATGTGTTTTAGGTTCGTAGGGGTTATACTGGCACTTTATTTAAATTCATCATTCAAATTTCCGCCTCGCTGGGAATCGAACCCAGGACCCTCGGAACGGCGATCCGGCGTGTTAAACATTGCGCCATCCGGGTCGTCGTTTGGATAACAAGATTTGATGTGAGTAAACTAGTGTCACGTGAACTTTTTTCTCGTTGAGTAACAGTGTCACACATTGGGGTGCGACTCAATGGTAATAAACTCCTACAGTACAGCTACAGCTACGTCCTTACAAATTGAACCGTAATCTTTCTTAACGACCGACCTTTTCCGCCCAGCCTCAGATTGATATCAGTGATCGAATTGCAATCCAATCGTTGAAGGCAGACAGGTTCCTATTCACACGGGATAGCCGATCGAGTCAGACTGATTGGACACTAGCAAAGAGGTCAGAACGCATTCGAATCGGAAGTTTCAGTTGCCGAGTCTCGTCACGCTTTGGAGACGTTTACACGGAAACTACTACGTCACACAGCTTAAATAGAACAGGGATACAACAATGAAACGGAATACAGTATTATCTTTTATCAACTGGAGCTTTTTATTTACTAAATATTTTATCTATCGTCCATTTTTCGTTAACAAATAACCTAATAATATACTGACCGGCACGGAAACTTGGCCACCTACAAAATTTGTGATAACTTCAGTTTTTTTCAGTTTGTACACTTCTAATTTAGGCCAATTTGATCGTTGTTCATCCACTTAACGTCTTTAATCATTTTTACTCATAAATAACGTCTTTTTAAGTTTTTAATGAAGTTTAAGCGCAAAATCACATTTACACAAAATTAAACACTGCAGTTTTGAGCACTAGGAATTAAAAACTGTTTGATCTTTGACAACATTTTGTACTTTCTAATATCGCGTGTTTCCTCCTCTAGCCCTTATGATTGCCTGCATTCGGTCTGGCATGCTTTGGATGACATTTTTTAATGTCCACTTGCGATAAGTCGCGCCACGCAGTCAGTGCAGCATCTCGAAGCTGGCTAAGGGTTTGTGGTAGTTTCGATGCTGTTTTAATTGTCGTTTTTAGCTTATCCCAAATGTGCTCTATTGGGTTTAAGTCGGGGCTGCGAGCTGGCCACTGCAATTTTTGAATACCAACCTCTTGACGGTACACATTTACGATATGAGCGACGTATGGTCGTGCATTATCATTCATTAAAATGAATCGGTAATATCCAATGAACCCTTCAAAGGGTACAACATGTTCTTGAAGGATATCCTCGACGTATCGTGTTGCAGTTAGGGAGTTATTGACGATGACCAATTCTGTACGTGCATCAGAACTAACGCCACCAACGCCGTGATAGAGGCATTTTTATGGATCCTAAGGCGCCTTTAGACGTTTATTGATCACAATGAAACCAAAGAACTTCGACAACTTAACGCTTGCAAATTCCAGGACCCCGATTCTCATTTTGTAGAGATAATCTCTAAGTTTGCCATATCTCTACTGTGTCAATCTCTACGAGACATGTTGGCAAAATCTCTGTTGTATCCAAAAACGTCATTCTGGGCCACAATAGAGATTTTATCTTTCGACATTACCATTAGACATATGAAATTTACGTTCCGTTTTCTAGACTACAGCGACGCCAAGTCAACAAAACACGACTACACGTAAAAAAAGGTTTTACAGTACTCAAATCATATAAAAGTATAAAACAATCACTATATTATTCATTCTAAACTCATTCTAAATCTTTGAATAGTTATAATTTATTTACTTTGATATTGCAGTTAAAAACCATTATAACAAAAAGACTAAGCGTCGTATACCGTATAACGAAACATTCATGGCAGTAGTATGTTTAGCAATCTGTGGCATCTGCCGCATTTAGGCATCTCTGCATTCTGTCATGTCAATGTCAACTTGTCAAGCGAATGTTTGTTTATTAATTTGATATTGATGAATTTGATGTTTATATTATAAATAATATTCATTTTGACTTATATACATGTTTGCTTTGCTGTTTGCATAGATTTTTGAGTTTGTTCTAGTTGTTTTAAGCCCATAACAGCGGCTGCGGCTGTGTCCGCTGCAGTACCCACTACATCGCAATTTGACAAACACCTGTGGGCCAAGGACATGAACATACGTTTTATAAACAAGTTTTCTAATTTAATAGGAGAAAAAATGTATCCATTATCAATTTATCACTGAGAGAACCAATACGAAAACCTTTCATTATAAATCAAAGTCTTAAAGACGAAAACGAACTGTCAATAAAATTGTGATTTTGTGACATCAACATTTCACATTTCAATCTCGAACGACAACTGTACAACTTGTACAGTGATTGGTCAAAATGCAAGACATTTCAATCTCGAACGCTGCGGACCACACGTTGCATGTCGAAAGAAAAGGCTCAGAGATATCTCTAATGTGACATCCCGAGAATAAGGAAATTGGGTTTCATTAGAGATCCGCCATGTTTTTCAGAGATATCTCTGTTAGAGATGCATCTCTACAAAATGAGAATTGGGCTCAGAACACAATTCAAAACGTAGACTTCGTCGGATAAATGACACGGTTCAACTAAACTTCAGAAATCAAATCAAAATGCACTTCAGCTTAGTTAATTAGCCTCTTAGGATTAACGTAAACATTATTTCCACCCAATTATACATTAAGAACAAAGTTACACACACTTAAAAAAATGTTATCGTATGCTATGAGTTTGGCCAAGATTCCGTGCCGCTGAGTGTAGATTGTCTCAAACATCTTCCATGTCCAGGAAGCGATCTGTTACACTTTTATTATACGAATGAATACGAATATTTTATTATGAATAAGAATAATTTTAGCACTGAAAGATTTGTGAGCCTTTGAATACATTTTACGTGTATATCGCGGCTTACCTCTCGGCAGCGAGCTCTCGTTCGAAACGGCTCTTGACAAAGGACCTCGGAATGGTCCGAAACTAGTCGGACGAATTCATCCGACAAGTATAAAACGTGAGGTAAGCTGCGATATACACGTAAAAAACAAGAATAATACTTCCTTTTTTATCTGCTTCTATTTTGGGTATTGGTTTTATTAACACAAGAATGGTAAAAATCCTAACGAATACACAGGCTTAGTAAACGAAGCATAGATATGCGAGGGTAGATTGTGATTTACAACCTAAATGGCGACAGTGACGTCATTCTTGGACTAGACAAAAGTTTGCGTATTGCATGCTAAATTAAGCTGTAGTGATCTTTATTCAACGCTCCTGACGTTACTAAACATCTCAACGTAAAGTTTTTGGCTGCAAGTTAACTTGTAAGTACATTCTTTCTTTCTTTTTCGCAACACGCCGGTGGTGCTTTTAAGTATTAAAGGCCGTTTACTTTAACTTGATAAAAATAAAGCCTCTAAGGTGTACATCAATTCCATAGGTATGTACATATAGGTGTATTGTATCTCTCCTTGTTCACTGAAACGCTAGAGAATCTATAGAATCTTGCTTTAAGATGCGATCTTCACACTGAAACTAAACACTCAAAGGAAAATCCTAAGCGTTTTACATTCAAAAACATTTTCTTCCCAAGCGGCTTATTTCGAAATAGAAATATGAGAAGATATTAGACCATTGTGTATGAAAATACCTTTGCAGCAAACTTCAAAGAGCGAATGAATGGCAAATAGCGCGAAGCGATAAAACTGTTGGGTGAATTATAGGTAGCCCTTGAAATCGCCTTGAAACCGATATTCATGAACAATAAAACAGTTGTAAATGACAGCAATTAGCAGTTGAGTGCTCTATCGAATAACGGTGGATTACACATTCAAGTGACTATTGCAGTCCGATGTTCAATGGAATCCAATTAGAAATGGAGCATGAATTTTTCATTGTTGATATCTCGAAAATGTATTTGCAGATCTTTTGTAGATATGCACTATACAGGGTGTAATCGTTAAGTGTGCACAGACGATTATTCCGTATCTATTACAGATATCAAAAAACTTTAAACTGATATCGAAAGCACTTTACCTTATGAGTAAAATGACAATAATAATTTATTAAAAATAAAACGAGAAATATCCAAAAAAATTACATTAAACTCTCCCATACATTTAGTATGAGATAGTAGAAAGGGTTTACTTTCTTTATTTAAGTAAAGTGGAATAGTACCTTCTCCCGCGATGAAGAATTTGAATTTAGAACGAACACCAAAGAGTATCTTTCTTTTTGTTTTTATTTAGTATGTGGATTTTCAGCCAGTTCAAATCAATACGATATTGAAACAAGGTTTATTATTAATTTGAAGTGGTAAGATAATTAATCTACACGTGTGTATCTACTTGAAATTCATCAATATCATATCATACATAATTATAAAATGATAAGGGTAAAATGAGTAGGTACTATTCCACTTTAAATAAAGAAAGTAAAACCTTTCTACTATCTCATACTAAATGTATGGGAGAGTTTAATGTAATTTTTTTGGATATTTCTCGTTTTTATTTTAATAAATTATTATTGTAATTTTACTCATTAGGTAAAGTGCTTTCGATATCGGTTTAAAGCTTTTTGATATCTGTAATAGTTATGGAATAATCGCCTGTACACACTTAACGATTACACCCTGTATATGTACATTATTTTAACTCTATGTCTGGGTTTTATAATCTAGGTTTATGGGTTCAGTGGTTTAGTATGCGTAATTGCATAATTATTTCATGTTCATATTTTATTACTTTTACATATTTTAACTTATACCATACTCTCGTACTCTCCTCTTAATCGAGAAGGCCTAAAGCTTTCTAAGTCACGCGGCTCCAGTGCAGATTCGTGGAAGTGTGCCAGTGGTCAATCCAAGTATCGAAAGCTTTTATACCGCCCCAAGGCCTTCGACGTGACTTAACGATTGCTATCTGACGATAACCACCGGTACCGACTGCTTTATATGCCGTCCGTTGCACAGAAACGCTCAATAATTTTTTTGCACCTAGTGGTCACCCATCTGTCTACTGACCACGTCCAATTGTTTAACTCGGTCGATCACTTCGGATTGACGCAAGCCGCCGAGCTATGAGCGGTTCATGCTATATGTAACTTCTGATATAGGTAATTCGTAGTAAAAAAAATCAAATACTGTTATTTATTTTGTATCTCTGCTGCGGTGGCACGCACTGGAACTACATAAAGCGAGAATTTCCATCCCTTTGATTTCGGAAAAGCTCAAACTCTAACCAATGAGATATAAAAAAATTGTCTATTTGGTTTTAATGTTCGTTCTCAAGGCTATCGTACTGTATGGTTTATTTATTTTGTCACGTGATGTGGCATCTTAAAAGCGAAAATATAAATCCTCTTATTTACCTATACTATGGGCATTCCCGACAATCCTAAAAGAAATTTTGGTGGTTACTCGTATGTTATTAATTATAATTAAGTTTATTTATATTATCTCTCTGTTTGGTGGGTAACTAAAGGCCATTTTTCAATCGAAAATAAAATCCTTGTTTATTGTGTGGGAATTATCTGCTTGATTCCTTTTTATATTTTTTATTTGTTTTCTATCTATACTAGTTTTATAAAATTTTCCGAAAATCCGTTGTCACTTGCCTTCATTAGCAAGTATATCATAAAGTCTAAATTTTAGGCCTCGAGCGCAAAGGGTTCGGGCTGGAAGTGGAATATACCCGGTCTGTCTTTGAAGTTAAGGCTCGTATACACGTAAAACAGTATAACACATCTCTCTGTGTATCATAGACCTCAGATGTAACTGCCAATGGTGGGCACCATAATATATGATTACAACTTCTTTAAATCTTCGTGCCATTTGGGTTTTCTTGAGCTGCTTTGGAGCTTCTCAAAAAATGTCCTGGGGATGTCCGGTTCTAATTGGTACTATGTATAGAGTTTTGATCGCGGTGCCGCTTTCGTTTAATCACCAATCCTTCATTTTAAAGGTGCCATAAAGGTATCTGCCCAGACATCGTTCTGTCAAAAGTAAAAATTAAATAGGTAACTAAAACGTTTTTCCCGGTAATTGTTTCTGCTACTAATTTCAGTGGAATTCAGACGTTTTTATATGATATATTTTTTATTTATTATTATAACCTTCCGTTTGCCTTAAGGATTATAAGAAAAAAAATTGTCGAATTGGTCGAGTCTTTCTCGAGTTTTGCGCTTACCAACATTCATTTTTATATTAATTTATACATAGATAAGCTTTTCAAGCACTACCCAAGGATTCTCTTGAAGTGTAAATAGTAATAACACACTCATCGGGGGTATGAGGGATTTTCTTTTGACGCGGGTGTCGTGGACAACACAAATAAAAGATCACAACTTCACAAACACCAACGACCCGAGAACAGACATTTTTTTGTCACATAAACGTCTGCTGCGGCCGGAAATCAAACCCTGAACCTCTTGCTTCGCAGGTAGGGTCACTAACTACCTATGGAGTTGTGATGTCGTGAAATAAAATTGTATTGTAGTATAACATGTATATAATACCATTATATTTATGAAATGTGGTTACAAAAAACACTCGCGCGTAGAGTTCCGAGAACATTACTCACTCCCATGATTGACCTGTCTAGACATGTCTCTTTCCTCCTGTATGAAACAATTAATTAGGCTATAGGTACTTGTACTACTAGTAGTAATGTTATATCGAAGATTATATTTGTTAAATATAATTAACGTTAGCCTTGAATAACGGTCAAATCGTAGTATAGGTCAGTCAACTATAGGTCCCGCGGGCTTTAGCACGGCCAAGCCCAATTTACTATTACTAATATTATTTTTTACTAATAACCCCTCTCGCTTCTTTGAATAAATATATAGACGGGGATTCTTTAAATTTACCTATTTGTTATTTGTAATCTACCAGAAAATGTGATCGAACTCGGTTAAGTCCTTACTGAGCTTTTTAGACAAGACATCACACAGGACAAGAAAGGATGAATATAGTAATATACTCATCCTCGTAATGACATGCTTGGAAATAGAAATCCGCAACCAGCTCCGCTTGCGGTATAAAATTTGTGGTATAAAACTATTTTTAAAAAGATGTGCCTAGGAGTTTCTTTCGCCGTTTCTTTTCTCCTCTAAGATTCAAAACTTAAAATTCAATATTTAATTGCACCTTAGCAAAACGGTGGTACCTAAATGCAAAAAATTATGATAATGTATTCTGCCAAACTGATCGTTAATATAAATCATGGTATAGGCCATTTTAGTTTTTGTCAGGTGGATTCATTTAACGTTATTTTTTATTCAACCTTAATTAAAACCCTGGTGAATCGTCAGTAAGTATTGTAGTGAAGGTAAGATTACAGAGCGAATTATCGTGGCGCAGCATTCTTACCAAACTGTTCAGGACTTTCGGCCAATGTATTTGGGTTCAGAATCGAAAAACAGTGCAAATTCATCAGGGTGTTTCATCTACCGGTAGATAAGTACTCGCAAACTGAGCAGGAATCACGGATGTTTCGTTCTACGAGATTTTACGGCCCCTACTCTCGAGGCCGCGGGTTTATTGTACGTCTAACGAAGATTGCCTCGCGGAAACTCCGGCGAACTTAATCACTTACAAAGCCCTTTAATGCTCATCATCAATAATTCTGGTACAGGTCGGAATGAAGTGGCATCGAGCCTTTGTAATTCTATTGAATAGGTGCTTATATAAAACGATTTTCAAAGAAACCTTAAATTTAAACTCATTATTAGGATTTCTGCCTCGCTAGCAATCGGGCTCATTCACACTCCTGTCTCTGCCTGCCGTCTTCCCACTAGTCCCTGAACCCAGAAACCTTTTAGAACGGCAGTCTGACGTTGCAAACTTTGCACCATACAGGTCGTCAATACAATGATCAAAAAAAGTAATGATTCTAAAAGGACCTCGTGTTTTAGGGCAATGATAATAATGTAAAGTAAATATATGTTATTATAATTGCTTTCATTTATGCCGATTGCTAAATATCGCATTCGTCGTTACCACGAGGTTAGTAACCTAGAAAACGAAGGCAATACTTGAAACTCTAGAAATAAAAAAACAAAGAAAATAGGTGAAATTAAATGAAGTACCTACCTACTGTGGTACTGCTCGTATACTTACTTTTATTGTTTCTTCAAATAAGTTTCCTTTGTGCGCACTTATATTCAGCTTTAGTCGACTGGGCGTGTGTATTTACGTACATAATTAAGCCTACTAATGCATAAAGTAATGGCTTGAATTTGAAAGTAAGACAAGATAAGTATGTTTGAGTACTTACAATGTGACAAGTCTTTTGGTATTTCACTCAAGCAAGAGGTTAGTAGACAGCCAGATACGCTTCAATATTCAACATAAATTCAGTGTTATTGAATAATATTTTTCCCTACTTTGTTTTAAATTTTATCGTACCTAACAATGAATTTGTTATAACCTTCATAGTAAATTTAGTGTCTACTGGCTATTCGACTTTAATTGTTTGCTTGGCAACACTAAGGTTAAACGGATAAGTTTTCAATTAAAACTTGGTATTGGAGTCCCCCAACAGTTAAAACAAACAGTCAAGTTATATCTATCTACAAACAGTAAATTGATAAAATTGTTCTATGAGAATTGCAATTGATTAAATAATTATTTACAACATTATTACAATTCACCATGAATAAAAAGTCGCTCATAGCCCGGCGGCTTGCGTCGATCTCAAGTGATCGACAAAGTTAAGCAACAGCGGGCGCGGTCGGTAGTTGGATGGGTGACCGCTAGTGGCAAAAATTTCTTGAGCGCTTCCGTGCTTCGGAGGGCACGTAAAGCCGTCGGTCCCGGTTGTTATCATTTGGTAGCAGTCGTTAAGCCATGTCGGATACCTTCGGGCGGCTTAAAATTTCCGACACTTGGGTTGGCCACTAACCCCTCCACCAATCCGCACTGGAGCAGCGTGGTGGAGTATGCTCTAGGCCTCCTCAGGTACGAGGAGAGACCCGTGCTCAGTAGTGGGCCATTAATGGGTTGTAGCCAAAAAAGTAAACGGTTTGCAAAATTTATATGCATGATCTCTCTTGCTGTAATTACAAAGAAAATTATTATGAGTCATCTCATTGAGAATCGAACCTTTCGAACGGCTCTTATATTATGGGTTCATAACAAATAACATACGAGTAATTAGATATCTTAATTAATCAAAACATATTTATTTTATTTCAAGTTATCAACATTTTACCGATTTCCAAGATAAGTAAATAATAATACTGTAGTCACGTGGTTGAGTGTATTTTGTCGGTTTGGTAAGTAAAACAACATTTACACCTTTGTTTTCTCTTGTATACAGCTGAAGTGTGTACCTACATGGATGTATATAAATTCTCCAGAACGTTCTCCGTAATTAGTCGCCGCCGCCGCGTCGGAAGGTACCGGTAATTCGTATTGTTAAAGGTATAATATTTCATTACGATATTTGACGCACCCTTCTACGCGGCGTACTGCAGTCAATGCACGACAATATGTATACACTGAGTGACAAATCACATTCAATCTGAAATATGAAAACCATATAATAGCATCACCATATACTCACCAGTTCTTCATTTAATGAATAATTCAGTAGATAAATTTCGTCTTATCTCTCATCAGAATACAATTTATCATTCCAATGACCAACGTCATTTAAAACATTTTCTACGTTAAATCAGAATCAGTCAAATGAAGGGTAACATTATCAATAGAGTGGCGAAAATAATAGATATTCCATCGTCGTCCATCTTCTAGAAATTCAGTCCTTTTTATCACTTCCATTATATTTGAATTCAAGTTTCAAAGGCTCTATTTGAAATTGTTAGAACTCTCAGGTGTGCAGGTTTCCTCACGATCTTTTCCTTCACCGGAATAAGTGATTACCAAAACGAGGACGTTGTACCTATTTTTAATAGAGTAATACGCACTTCGTGCCTTTTCAGCTTTATTATAGGATTTTCAGGACAGATTTTCAGGTCGATAAATAAAGGAAAAATTGGAAGTGTTAGGTCGTGGTGACCTTGTCTTTAATGTAATAGCCAAAACGATTACCGAGTGGGGCAGTCATGTTGCTAGCGAAAGGGTTATTCTGAAGTAGTCTCTGGAGACACGTACAGTCCATAGTTTCCAAGTCTTAAGAAGTCGACGGAAAGAAAATTTACGAATCGCTGACTGCCTACAAAGTTAGGGAGGGCCTACCTACCACCAACCTACTTCTTTCATTGCTGTTTCTTCTTAAGGATATAAGGATGAGAAATCATCTTTGCTAAACGGTGGTAGAAGCAAATAAATAATTATGTTCATTAGTTTATCATTTAAGTATTTGCTATTTGTAGCAATCTAGAGATCAAAAGCGTGGGCCGATATTATAATAATTCTTACGTCAACCTAGCGAATATCACGAGAGACAACAAATGCACCAAGTTATAATAAGACGTAAAGCTGGCGGTTCGCGGCCGAGACCGAGACAGGATTTATTTTTTATTTTTTTATTTATTTATTATATTGTGTTATAAATATAATATAACCTAATATTTTATTATATTATATATATGTTATATATGTTATAATATATATGTTGTTATATATGTATATATTGTTATATATTTTATATTATATATTATATTTATTATATTATATTTTTTTTATTTATATATTATATTGTGAAAAAGAAAATAATGAAAGTCTACGAAATACCTGTCCGTGACGAAATACATAAGTTGAGCATGGGATATCTTTAAATAAGTATTTGAAAATCATTTGTAAGTTTTTCTTATCATTTTTAATTTCGATACACTATTCAGGATTAATCACGATTTAGAATTGATTGATAGGTTGACCTTACATTCTCACTAAAATTTTCAATACCACCTTGTTGGTTTTAAGTTTATCATTGCAGCGGTACTTTAGTACGCATCGCAATATTATTAAGGAGTTTAATAAGAAATAGTAAGAGTGAAACTTTCACAATTCGATATCAGTGTATACAATAAAACTCACGGATTATTTAAGAATCCATTGAAACATTTTATTCGAGTTTGGATACACAGGCAAAGGTTTTCCGAAGCGAAGCGCGGGCAGTTACGAGTAAAAAATATATTATCTACTCATTCGTTGGTTCTCGCATCCGTTGCCATGATGATAAAGTGCTTTTTCCTGTTTTCCCAAACAGCTTCATTCTGTCAGACACTTACCTACAGAGTGCAATATTGTAAATGGAAAACAAATCGAAAAACCGACAAAATATCGAATGGAATTCGAAGCGGTTTTAACTGTAGTGCATTTAAATAAACTACGGACTGACACATTGCACATTACCACGAAATCTTTTTATAGATTTACCAACAATTATTACATTGTTTCAAACATAGATACAACATACGAGTATACAGTAAATTAAGCATAATGCATCAGTAACCTGTAAATACTGCATGCGATAAAGCATTGGCTATGCGAGTTTGGCTCAACCCATTAATGGCGCACTACTGAGCACAGGTATCTCCTCATACCTGAGGAGGCCTTGAGCAAACTCCACCACGCTGCTCCAGTGCGGATTGGTAGAGGGGTTAATGGCCAACCCAAGATGTCGGAAGTTTTTATACCACTATGAGGTAACATAGGATACTTTTTACAGACCAAATTCTTCGCGGGCGACGCCGCGGGCAAAGGCTCTAGTATTACTAGGTACACCTTCATATCCCAGCACTAGGATACCCTGTGTCGCTAGACGGACAACACAAATAATATATACCAATAAGGACAAACTTTTCTATCACCTCGTAGAACTACCAGCCCACGGATCGTCTGAAGCAGATGCCATAAGAACTAGTGACAACCACTTTGGGTAACAGCAACGGAACTCTTGAGGGATTGAACCCGTCTGTACTGTCTCATTAGTCTGTATTTGTGTGCGTGAGTCCTAGTGATACTCAACACACAAACGTAACAAGCCACAGGGATTACCACGATATCACAAAGACTGTAGACCGCGGGAAAAATGATACCGCGCACTAATGACCTCTGGTCGCATGACGCAACAACTGACACGCTCTTTCTTAACCGCACTTGGAGAAAACTTTGACGTACTTATATATCCTGGCTCGGTATAGATAGACAAAGCGATTGACCTTCACTCAAGACTTAACTGCTAGTTCCAAAAACAAAAGAAAGTTCATGTTCAAATTGTTGCACGTTCTAGCGTCCCGATTCAATTTTATTAAAATGCATGTGTTTTCAAGTCAAGTGTGAATAGACTTCCTCTAAGTTTATATGCATTCAGTAATAAGGTTAATTTAATATTACAGACACTCCAATTTTATTTACTTATTTATTATTAGATAAATGTGATAAGCAAAGCAAAATTTATTAAGGGTCAGATTTCCATTATAACCAGTAATTTACTGCTATGCAATTGGCGAACGAGCATGCACTTGTAACCACTTTGAGCAACAACCGTATTAATAACTAATTTGAAACAGAATTGTTGACCGTTGTATTGAGGTCGGTGACAGTACCATTCTTTGTCTGTTCCTGGGGATTGACATCGACCATTGATCCGTTTTAAGCGATTTCGGTTCGAAATTCCGCTTGTTACATACGTACTGGCTCTCCGACAGTATCGACAGCTGTAACTTTTAACTTATGATTATAGGAGTAAGGTCTACTACTAATTCGTTACTAAAAGGTGCAATATAATTATTGGCTCTAACCGATTAATAGCCAATGATATAAATTGAACAAGAACCACACAGGTGGTTCGTTCACGATACAACTTTAATGAGGGAAATTCAACGTGCCCCACAGAAATGATATGTTCATACAACCTTGATAAAGCTAAGTAATTTTGAACTTGCTTCAAAGTTCCAATATCGCTTTTGGACTTGCAACGTCATACAGTGAAGAAATTATTTATTATCGATTGAAATAACTTATGTGTCCCGCTCATTACTCAATAATGGTTGAATGGATTTCAATTTAAATTAACCTTTCGAAAAACTTCTTTTTGGACCTTTTTTAAATCCTGAAACAGAATTTTTGTTTATCTATGTATAGTTTATATGCCCATTTACATATAGTATCTACCTATGTATACATAGATTTTTGAGGCTTTGAATTTTTCGAGTAAACTTTGCTTTGACACTTAGAATCATAATAGAACTAGAAGACTCTTTAATCTTAATAAAGTTGCGAGTTCCTTTTAATAACCTTCCCTTTTTGCTATTCTTTGCGGAATACCAAAAATATACATCACATTCATCTCATAAAAACGCAGAGCTCCGAAAGTGTTTCCCGTGACGTCAGCCGCTAAAAGCTTCGTCAAATTCAATTCCTAAGTAAGACGGAGTATGTTACATATATTATAAAACATTGTCTGGAACTATTCTACACTTGTTAGTTAGGTTTTACTCTACGTCTATACAGTACGGTATTTAATTCGTGATCTAGAAGTTTTGCTACTAGGTATAATCACGATTGAAAAAAGAGCTTCGTGTTTATTTTGTGAAAGTTTATGTTTAAAAAATCTTGAATACAATCTCTAAATAATTTTATCTTGAAGATGGTGTGCTCGCTGACAAGAAACATTTTCTAAGACTCTCGCACCTTATCACCACATCCTATTCCTTGCTGTTTTGTTTCGAACCATTGATAATAAGTCAATGTTTCGAACCTATCTAATTGGCACCCTGCAGTACATATTAGACCGTTATTAAATTGGTCAGAGGGTTACTTCTTATTGACATTATACCTAAACGTAAGCAATTAGCAATTTAGGTAGTAGAGCCTAGGATCTACTACCTATGTAAAATAATTTTAATTGTTGTGCATAGGTAGTAGAGCTAGAGTTGGCCCGGGGTAGTACTACCGCCCGCCACGGTACTTAGTACCATTTCTACCGTGTAATAATTGTTTTAACAGCAATTGTGTTCTGGATAGAAAGGTGTGGAGCCGGCTACACTTTTTAGAGGCGACCATCTCAGTCCTCAAGGGTAGCAACACATATGTGACCGAATTATAACGAGACTCTTACTAACATTTACTAACTGGACTATTACTAACAATAACTAACAGGACTAACATTCACTAACAGTCCCTGTACCAGTCCTGATACTTACAAACTAACCAACTAATGTTCTAACACCGTCACCTAACCGGACTAACTATCCCAGTCCCCATATAATATGAGTCTTGTTCTAAGTCGGTCGCAGTTGTCATGGGCGGCAGCGGAAGGTGGTGCTGCATGCTCGTTTGCTGCCTTATATCAATAAAAAAAAATTAATGTTTTCTTTTCTTAAATAATGTATTTATTTTACATAAGTATTTCAAAATTTCCATGTCAACTTCAACTACGTCAAATCTCCCACGGCTCTTCCCTCCATTCCTCTAAATTGTATAAAAGGTATTCAAATAAAATTAGATGCCTATAGAGTGTTTTATCCTTTTTACAATTTATATTATTGTTAAACTGATTTTTTGATTGTTTGAAGCCGGAGCCAGTCTAAAATAGATTGTTATTCCACACTTTGAACATACGAACAAAACCTATAATTAGCACTAGCTAACCTTCACAACATACCCTGTAATTTCGACGTGAATTGTAAATTTTATTTAATTTGGTGCTTCAAACAATGGAACGAACGATTTGTACCTACTGAATTTATACCTAATTGTTTTAATTTCAGAGTTCGTGTGGAGTACTACGTCAATGAAAACACCTTCAAGGAGAGGCTGCAACTGTACTTCATAAAAAACCAGCGATCAAGTAAGTTTTAATATTTAGTACTAATGCGTGTTCATATAATGTTAAATGCATATCATGATACTTCATCATACATCATCATCATCATCGCAATCCATAACTAGTTCACCGCTGGGTTCGGCTCTCCCCTCACATATTGTGACGTTTAAGCCATAGTCCACCACGCTAGCCAAATGAGGATTGATGGACTTCACACGCTTCTGAGAACATTATACACAAACTTTTCCTCTTATGTCACTCCTCTCCCATTATAAACACAGTTCTCATCTGTGCTGTGCAGGTTTCCTAAACATGTTTTGGTTCACCGAAGCAATCACGTACCTAATTATAGAAAATTATGGTGCGTGCAGCTTTCTAACCCAGGTCCCGTGTTTTTTCGTGTTTAAAGTTCAAAAACATGTTTAGCTCCTTTATTGAAAAAAAATCAAAATGTTGCACACATTTTGATTTTTTTCACACGTGGTAGAAGTGAAATGAAAAAGGAAAACGAATACTGTCAGTCCAAATATTGATGTTTGCTTACGTAAGCTGCAATTTTGACTCTTTTTCGTTTCATTTTCCCGTCATTTCCGTTTCATCGACTTCCAAATCACAACGATACTATAGAAGCTTTCATTTTTCTTAGATTAAAAAGTCAAACTTTTTATTAGATTAAAACTAACCTACGATCAAGGCCTCGGTTCGACAATGTGTGTGGAATGTGACACAGTCTTGGTTAGTAACGGAAAGCCAATCAGGTTTCAACGGGTCATAGCAATCAGCCAATAAATAGCGACCATGTTAGTGGGCAACAGAACTGTCCTAGTTCAAAAATAAATTAAAAGTCTAGCATGTAAGTAATAGGTCGAGTAGTAATATGAAATGATATTATTTCTTAGCCTCCCTTGACATAGTCCGAAAGCCATACATTTTCAATGGGTCAAAGAAATCGGCCAATAAAATGTCATCCACGTCAGTTAGCAACAGAACTGTCCTAGATTTTAAAAAATATTTTCTAGGGCAGTACCTTACCTACATTCGATACGGTTATTGTTGTATTGTAGGTCATTAAATGCACCACGCTTCAATGTATTGCATGTTGTCTTGTTTCCATGGCAAAGTGATTCAATACATTTATAACAGGTACACATTGACATAAATACTATGATATGTCAATGCAGGTACATGACTGTATTGTTGTTGTCAGTTAGTGACAGGACTATTACTATACAAGAGTTGGATCGAGAGCAGATTCATATAACAACAATTAAGTGCACTTAATTGTTTTTTTGAGACGATGGTTTATAGCTAAAGCTACTCTCTGTTAGTGGGTGGTAAATATGGGTGGTGGTAGTATCGTGTGTTTTTGTCCCACATGCTTGCAGTTTGTCCAAAATAAAAACTAAGTTCGCTGTAAACGAGTCGGGCCGGCCCTCATCTATAAAAATAAGGGGAAAGTGTTGCTTTGAATTTACAATCAGCCACGACAGCCCTTACTTACTTACTTACCTTACGTTCCTTACTTACCTCAATACGTGCGGGATTTACGTCCTCTTGATTCCATTCTGCGGTCTATTTTTACCGTTTTGATTTTTGGAAAATTAGACTCGCAAATAGATATTCCAAGGTGAGTCCGAGGTATTTAAGGCACCGATCTGTCACCCGCCACCACACCACCACAGAATTGGCAGGTGATACCAGGCCCAATCCATGGTCTTAGGCAACAAAACAAGCAACGCCAATTTCAAGATTTATCTCGCAATCTTGTAATTTTGTCACGAAATATTCGAAAGATCTGTGAATCCACGAAAATTTCTTTCGCGATGACGATATTTGCTCTGCTATTATTACCTGCACGTGTTTAATAAGTATTTCGTGGGTTAAATATGTATTTACTTTCGAAATTTCTAAACTTTCTTATACCATTGAGTTTACGTATATTTATAAATTCATGGATTTTCTTCAGAAACTGTGAAGTTCGATAAGAACGTAATTTTAAGTATAACGTGGTGTTCATGAAATAATAAAAGACTTTTTACAGCCAAACTTTTTATTGACCCTAAAATATGATGAGTTGAATCGGTTTATAAAGTGGTTTTCTCCGGTGTTGTGTAAGTACTGTAACTTAGTTAGCAAATTATGCTCGTAATAACATAAACATTTTTATACATACCTACCTATACGCTATACATATATCAGACACTATCTGTCTGTTTATGATATTCAATAGTAGGTACTACTTTGTAATGGATTTACCAGCACCTAAATGGAGCTACCTGTATTAAGATACTAAAGACGGGGTTAGCAGCAAATTCTCAAATCGCTTTCAACATATAATAAAACTGGCAATGATTATTTCTGGTGCGATTATTATTTCAGAAAGTAATAATCAAGTTTCTTGAAAAGATCGCTTCTTGGTGAGTTATTCGTTGAGTACCAACAAGTCGACATGACGTGACTTAGCACTGAAACATTAATTAGTAAAATCCACAGAAGTTCAAAGTCAGTATTTATCTAACAACATCACAGTAATAAACATTTTATCCGTGTAATAATTATAGATGTAATACCTTCTTAACACTTGTATGCAGTTGTAAATACTACGCATTCAACAATTTTATTTTACAATCTTACAATCTACTTCATTCTCGAAGGATGTCGAATTACAACGAATTATATTTACGACGAATTTACGTCGACTATAGTCTGTTTTTTTTAACAAACGAGTTCCAAAAATTTTGACTGCGTTTCTATTGGTCCACGTAATCAACATAAAGTCCGTTCCACACAAACGCTGTGCACGTCGCACGTGTTTTAGTGAGTGATTCAGGTGATATTCTTTGTGCGTGAGTCATGACATGTCTCCTGTAGTTAAGCGTGCTAAGATATTGATATTTAATTTATAAATTTTCTAGTGCATAATATATGAATAATTATACTACTACAATATCAGTAATACAACGCGAACAGAAAATTTTGTTACGAATATAATAAGTATGCAAAAAAAGAAAAAAATATAATTAAAACAGTAAATTTTCGAAGTATTCAATATGAACGGGCCTTAACAATTTTAAAACAAGAACAAAGGTGTTCGCCCCGCCCCGACCATGACCCATCTCATTCTGTCAATATCGGAAATGTGCGAGAGATATACTCAGTACTCGTTTGTTAAATAAAACAGACTATAGTCAATGCAAACATTTACAACATCGGACATAGTATATTTGTTTAAATAATATTACATAATAGCATAAGCCTTATATTAAGTCATAATGTGGTTGGAGAATCATGATGTAATAAACGTTTCATCTTCTTCTTCAATACATTCCAGATCATCTGATGGTGGAAATAAATCAATTTCAGCTGGTGTTACTGTAATTTGTCTTAGGTATTTGATGATTAAATTAACTCAAACTTTTCGTTGAAATCTTAACAATATTATTACTGAGGAGTAATGGACGGCCATCTCTATAAAATGGGGTTAAGACTTTCGCAACTAAATTAATGGTAGGTATAAATTCACGAGTTCGTAAAGTATTTTACAACATCAGCTTGCTTAAATATAGATCAAGTCTAATTTTCTGCTTCAAAAGAAATAGTAGGTACGTAGGTACTAGATTTTTGTATGGATTTAACTATATAAACGATCATGCAGCACAATCACTTTCGCTGCTGATATCGATCAGAAATGGCATGGTAAGTCCAGTTAGCAGAGGGTCACAATAAGAATGTTGGTTGGTCAGTGCGTTGGTACTTATGAGGGCTGGAACTGTTAGTGCTAGTTAGTCTTGTTAGTCAATAATATTCTCATTGGCAGGTGTTCATAGTATTCCATAGGCCTTTCACCAGTCCCTCGTAATTTCACCTCAACATCCCATTTACCCTGTAGTTTCGTGTTCTAAAATAGTTGCTGTGCACACGGCGGAGACCATCGTCGGTTATTGTGCAATCGAGGATAGAATCCGCCTTGTGTACTCAAAGTGTTCAAAGGGGCCTCTACTTGTTGGACCTGTGTCCTCACGCAAACCTTCCGAATAACCGGGTCACTTACACCTAGGACCGTGAAACATTCCGTTTAGAGATACATAATAATAATAGCCCCACACTAGGAATCCCTGTGTCGTGGGTACCATGAACAATACAAAGACACACACCTAGACCGAGGTTTAGTATTTAAAATTATCATTCAATATTTCGCCTTGCTGGTATCGAGGACTTAGGACGAGGACCTAGGACCCTTTAAATGGCAGTCCGGCATTGTGTCAAACGGGTCGTTGTTAAATTAGTTGTTGATGTCAAATTAGTGAGTCCTTTCGAAAGTAGGACACAGTGGCCGTCTACTATTTTAATATGCAACGCAGCGCGTACTACCCTTGATATTCGCATATGAGTAATTACAGTTACAAGACTTAGCACGCAAACACGTAATACGAGGGGCCTTCAATGTATTCCGTGTATGAGCATAAAAACACGTATTTTTTATTTTCTATTTTTCAGTGAAGTCGTCATTACCTCATTTTACCTTACCGTCTCCCCTACACTATAAGTAATTCTCATAAATTGATAAGTGGTTCAAGCCCATGTTCGTTACTACGTTATTACGTTCGTGTAAAAGTAACGGGAAATAAAATACTCGGGCAACACCTTCCAAACGATTTTATTCAATGACAATATTGATTACATCAAGCTCAGTTCCATTTTTTTTATTAATCATCTGTCTATTCTCGAACATGGCCCGCTAGCAGGTTCCAGTTTCTCATACATCTTTCATGGACCGACAACGATTAGTTACAGATTTATTGTATGTATAGATTCAAAGTCACATGGCATAACGTTATTGCTCCCATAACGCCATCTATAGCGCAGACATATTTGATTTAAACGTGTTTTCCCCTGGAAGCATTATATATTTTCGCGAAAATGTACTCTATGTCACTTTAAAGCCCTTCAACGATCTTCATATTAAAAATTACATCAATCCGAAGCTTCGCTTTGATGTGAAAGAAGAAAAAGAAACAAACATTACGACACGTTAATTATGGATACCGTATGTTTTGAAATACAGCTCCAATTCCTTTGTAATGCTTCGTATACAGTGTACTTTTGCAAATAGTGTATACTTTACACTATTTGCAAAAGCGATATCAAGACGTATACTCGTATTACTTGCATATTTTAATATCCCTCTCATAGATGACCCAGTAAATAACAATAGCTCTAAAGCCAGATAAATCTGAAACGAAAAGCCACTATCAGACGAAAGGCTTAACAGCAGTGAGCGTCGTTTCGAAATGCTGAAACAAAAAGGCCATTCAATGCAGAAATAAATATTAATTATGCGCTATAATAAACAAAGAAGATTCGCAACAACGCAATGTCGGTGACATGTGAAAATTCCAGGGATGTGCTTATTCAACATCATCATTATCATAATCGCCCCGTAACTGTATCTTAGGCTTGAGTCTCGACTCACAATATGAGGGACACAAGCATAGTGCACCACGCTGGCCAGGATTGAGCATTGGTACAGTTTACTCACCTTTTAGCTGCTTTAACCAGCTCACTAGAACCACTTCTTAGAGAAATAATTTTCGTTATTACGTAAATTATTTCTCTATTTTTCTCTTTTCGAGGCATTGGCCTCGACAATCCCTGCATATTTCGTTTTTTTTTCTTAACATGGCATGTAGGTACAAATAAATGAAGTGGCAATATAATTTTGCTTACTTGGATATATTTTTTAAACATTTTAGTATTTATTTTTATACCGTTCATTATATATGAGTCTTGTTACAAGAAATAAATGAATATAAGTATTCTCGTTATCGAAAAATTTGCAATTTTTTAGTTCTTAAACTGATTTAATTAGATTTATGTCTGTAACCAAGGAACAATTTTTATATACTTCAATTGCGTCCTTCTGGAGATTACGGCCTTCTGCATAGTTGTGTGACTATAGATTTGTAATTTTTTTTATACTGATATAATTTAACATTAAAAATCAAGTTTGCGGATAATCCCGATAGGTGTCATGTAGTCGGGTTCATAATATATAAAATATATTTTATTATCTACAACCTCTTCTGGGTCAGTTAGTATATAATCTCTCGACTTCTGAGATAACAGTAATACTTAAACAACCAGCAATAAACACTCACTCCCGCTTAGAGAAGTAGTCTAACGACTCATAAAAGGTTAATGTATTAAAACTGCCCTTTATAGGATGGTCTATTTTATAAACTTACTAGCTGATGCCCGTGATTTTTTACACTCAAAAGTTTGTTTGTTCAAACTTTTAAACTTCAATTTTACCTTGAATACCTTGAATTTTCAAAAATCCTTTTTAATGCTCACTCTTTATACAGGGTGAAACTTTAGCCACTTGACATACTCGAGGACATGAAAGTACGTGGTCATAAGTATTGTTAAAAAAAATAATAATCAAAATTATACACAATAATTATTTAAAAAATGTTAATTAAAATAATCTCAAAATACTCGGGAAGCGTGGACATACCTTGCTGCGCGATCCGGCTGGGTTAATGGCCTTTGCTACGATTTATTTTCGATTTATATTTGAGAATTCTGCCGGCATAAGCAGCGAAATTACAAACACCGGTAGTCTTTTATTTTTCACCGCGTTTTCAGCTGATTTTTATTTATCACAGGTCAATAGGTCAAAGTTTAAGCACCCTTTTTAATTACATATTTGGAACGAGAATCGTGTACTGAGTACCCCCTATTGATATGTTAAGTGACTAAAAAATTACCTGAATCTCGGAAACGGAAACGGCTGCAATGATTTTCATGAATTAAGTTTGCAGGTTTCGGGAGCGATAAATCGTTTTCAATTTTAGAAAACGTCGTATTATCCGTGTAGCTCGGTTATCCAGGCACTTTGTATTTAAAACAATAAAACCGACCTTGTTTTCATACAGATGTGAGGGAGTATATTTACAGTACACAGCGCTAAGTAATTGACGTGAATTGAAACATTCACTTCGATAGGTAATGTTATTTCCGACGTGTATTATTATCGTCGTTTGATCAAGAAATGGCTGCTAGCTCTCGCCGGCAAATATTGAAATTATTTTAGGTATTAAACGTGACTAATCTCAAAGAAGACTTATGAATTTTAAATCTTGTTTGAGTTTACACATGATGTTCATAGATCCATCTAGGTAGATACGCTGTTTCGTATACTTTTGTACCACTATCAATTCAACCCATTAGTGTAATTTAGGGCACAAATGTCCTTGAAGTCAAGGAAGCTTAAAACTTACCTTATTTCACGACATTGTTCTAATGACTACTATTTGGCTTAACGAAAGCTATCTAACGATATCATCCGTGACAAATAAGCGATCGTGCTCTCCAAAAGTATAATGCGGTTGTCGCTGGATCCTGTATCACCCGGATTAATCCCAATAGTGTTCATGCATGTAGTACCTAGGTTCCTTTTATTCGCCTTACTAGCAACCACCCTCCGCGAAATCAACCGCGAAATGTTCTTCTTAGCCGGCAACGCGTAGGCTGTCTGTTGGTCTTACTGACATCCATGGGTGACGCTAACTAGTCACCGCTATCAGGAGACCAAAACATTTTAATGTTTACTGAGACTATATTTTGTTCTATTGTCCACAGGTCTCCGTATTCGCATCGCGAACCTGGTATTCAAGATACTCGCATGCTTGCTGTACATCATTCGCGTGTGTGCCGATGGAGACCCGATCACTGCTTCGTGGTAAGTACAATACGCCCATATCTCCCCCACCTCACTTTAACTATACATCCTTATTACATCTCATAACTCAACGGAAACAAACATAAATTCAGGTCTCGTATTATTCCGATTTCACATTCGAAATAGACGTCAGATTAGATTGATCGAATTCGATTTTAAATTGTCCTATTTCGTTGATTTCCAATTATTAATTTAATAATTACAGTAAATTAAGTAAACAAAACATAATTATTCAATATAATTACGCAATATCTTTACTACCGTCGGGCGTGCCCTAGTACACCACAGCAAAAGGGAAGCGCCATTTATTGTTCTCATGAGACTTTAGGACTTCATTCTAACATTGTAAGAAATAGAAAGAAAGAAGGGAAAAGGGGATTCCGTGGTTCGCACACCTCTGACCTCTCTCAATCCATACTAAACTCTATATACCCGGGGATCAATCTAACTTCAATAGTTCAATGTCGTACAATATCTTCTTTCACCTTTGAACTAAAGTAATATAATAAACTTGAGCTGTGGAATATAACCCTCTTGTGAAACCCATCGAAACACAGGAAACTACGTAGGTTTTCGTAATAACGCGTTGTAAGGTGAATATATAATTTTACTAGTAAACCCGCCCTCGCTTCGCTTCGGGAAACCTGATTTTTTCCGACTTTCAAAACTTTAATATAATGATTATACATATAAACTTTCCTCTTGCATCATTATATCTATTAAAAAAAACCGCATCAAAATCCGTTGCGTAGTTTTAAAGATCTAAGCATACATAGGGACAGAGAAAGCGTCTTTGTTTTATACTATGTAGTAATAACATTAACATAAAATATTTGCAAACATGAACCAATGGATAATACATAATTATATTTTCTCAAGTTCTAATTCGACTTTCATGAATTAGGATTTCTTACAGGATTATTTTCCTTCCCCTGTATACTGTGCTTGAAAATTCTGTACCTACTGTGGGTACTCTGTTTTTTTTCAATCCTTGATTTCGAAGATTTTTTTTTTGAAAGGGCAAATTATTGTGTTATCAAATCAGTAGATTTGACTATCTTAAAGAGAATTTTATTAATAAAAATGTATTTATATGTAAAAATAAGAGCATTTGCTATATACGTCCCTAATTTGATCATATATGTAGGTACTAGGTATACTTAAGCGTTAAATAAATCAATTTAGTCATACACACACAGTATGGCGCCTGATTGTCACCAAATTAAATTTTGATTACTGCCATGTCCTTAGTGATACTCGCGAAACAAATCAATGATTAAAATCGGCCCACTCGTTTGTGTAAGGAGCGCTACAGAAAACAGACAGACTGATAAACATAATTATTACCTCCCTTTGTGTGGCGCAGTCGGTTGAAAATAAATGTGACATATTATTAAAAGCCGACTTCTTGCATTGCATGTTTTTAATTGATTTCTTAAGCACTTACTTTAATTATTGATTTTTACTATTTTATTGCACTGTTTTATTGTCTAATAATTTAAAGGTGAATAATGTATGGATTTGTCTGTTATCTTTCATATTTTTATTTTATAATTTTATGATTTAAGTCAGTAAACAACTCAATAAACGTAGGATGAAATAAGTCAGTAAACGTAGGATTGTAGGATGTTGCAAGACAGAATTACTATTAGGTATTAAGTTCGCTCTTGTTACCCCCAGGGTTGGGCAGTATTAGATTTGAATTACTTGATTTGAATTTGTATTTCAATTACTTCTATAAAATGTAATTTGTAATTCGTATTTCAAATGTACCTAAGTGTTAAATTCTCACTGATAACATAATTCAAGTAATAGTTTTAAGACTGACATGTCTTTACGTACCAAAGTGTCACAGGACTGCTATACAAAACGATATGATTTTCGTAACTCACTTCATATACTCTTTCTCATTCCTTTGCCTGCTGAATAAATTTCGGCATGACGATCCGTTATGGTTTTGCTGTTACGTCGTGTTTATTTGCAATTTTTGCCTGGGTAGCTTTCATTATCTTTCTTGTTATAGCGGTTCACGCAATGCTGCTTATGACAGGTAAGAAGATACGTAATTATCAGCACGAGGCATGTTCCTTTTATATGTTACATACCCACGCACTGCAACACTTGATGATTCAATAGAACCGACCTTTATAGATGCAGAATGCAAATATGCACGTGTGGAAACTAAAAACATCTTGTCAAACACGTAGATTGACAAATACTCAAACTTGTTGCAATATAAAAGAGCTTAGTACTGCACCTGTGCATACTTAATAATAACAAGTAGCCAATGCTATATGGGACAATTTTACTATATCCTAAAAATGCCACATTTGCACATAATTAGTGTAATACACAAAACAATAGATACTACACAATGGTAACTAATATCCATAACATTGTTTTATAGGATTACAATTGTTTCTTTGATTCCCAAAAAATAATAAGTATATAGCTTCAGTGTGTGTTTTATCAACCTCTTGTCGTAAATGACACATAAAGCGTATTCCACATCAAAATTAATTGATGATTCCTGAACGAGTAGAGGCCCCTGCAAGTTTCAGATCCTTATGCTATTTGGAAATCTGCCACATGGGTTAATCCTTTCTATTTACTATTGATTATTACAACCGAGGCCGAAGGCTCGTGTGTCTCCGAAACACGGAAGTATGTAGAAAGTATTTCCCAGGAGTGATCACCCATCCAACCACCGCCTAAAGTTGCTCCACTCCGTAGATCATTTGGAATTGACACCAGACGCCGCTTTATGAGCTGCAATTATATTGATGAAAATTAACTTAAAATGTTTTATTCCAGTTACGGTTGTAAGCCCGGCAACAAATCCGAGTTCGAGCACTCTGCAAACCTCACTGAGGAAGAGTTCCAAGAGCGACCTATCATCAACTGGGATGGTATTATCTGGGTGAACCGCCCTTATTACCTCTGGGTGGTGCAAGTTTTACTGGCAATGATCTCTTTCTCCGAAGCAGTACTCCTCGCTTACCTGGGCTACAAGGTAAATTTCATTTCGGTTCCTAATTCTTGGTTTATGTTTAATTAAAAGGTAATAATAAAGGTAATTAAATTCGGCTTACAAATTGGCATTATAATAATTTATGCTGGTCTCCAAACTCAAACTCAAATCATTTATTCCATGTAGGTATTTAGAATACATTTATGAACGTCATTTTTTGCATTTACCACCGTTTCGCTAAGGTGCCTTTAAATTTTAAATCTTACGAGGAGAAAAAGAAACGGCGAAAGAAAACTCCTCGGCACATCTTTTAAAAAATATATATATAAACTAATTACAATCTTTTTTGCTAGGTACTACCATTTTATACCTAAATACTCACTTGAGCGGAACCGGATGCGGATGTCTATTACCAAGCATCCTTGTCATTAATATACTCATCGATAGTATAATAACCTTTCTCTACAAGCCGTGTTTTAATACGTTTCTTAAATATGTAAAGGCTATTTTGATTAAGGCAATATGGTGTTGTTATCTATTCTTATAAAATAAGTAAACAAACAGATGGGCCACCTGATGGTAAGTGGTAACCGCTGCCACTGAAAAAAGAACATGAGATCGCTTATTTATAAGAAGACTCTATGTCGACCCGTTTAAGGTACAAGTTTACAAGTCTCTAAATTAACGTAACATCATGTGAAATTGGTAATCACAAAATGTCAAATTAATAATCCACTGGAATAAACCGACAGGTGCTAATGTCATTCTGTTCATTCAATTCACTTGCACGAAGATAATGTGAGAATACTTACCTAATATGATTAGTCTGGCAGGTAATACCCGATGGCATCTCACTTAAATATTTACAACCTCTCAGTAATAGGCCAACAATATTAAACGAGATCTTTAAGTAAAAACATTAGATATACTTATGTGTTTTGAACCACAATTTGGTATTGTTGAATTAATAATAATCCAAGTTCAGAAATGCACATTTTATAATGTGCGAAGTGTTCGTACCAATGAATGAATGAATGTACCTATTATCTTTTCTCCGTGCGTTTTGTTCAGTTGTCCGAAATTATTGGACTACCACCTTAATTCTGATTCTGAATAATTACGATAGAAAGCCCATAACTGCAGACGATAATGATAATAATGATGATAATGCTAATAATGATAATGATAAAATTATTGAACTAAAGAATATAATAATGTTGTGTTACTTCCAGGGAAACATTTGGCAGCAAATCATGTCATTTCACTTTATCTTAGAGATGGTGAATACCATACCTTTCGCTCTGACAGTAAGTATCACAAATCATTAATTTTTAGTAAAAAGATAATCAGCACAACACGTCATGTCCATATCCAAAGAAAAATCAATAAAATTGTAACGTGAAAAAGAAGGAATAATACAATATACATAAAGGGATATAAAGGACAATACAATGTTATAAGATCTATCTAAAAAATAATATTTTCATCAATATTCACTTACGCTATTAACTTATGTCGTATTACATTTATACAAACCTTGCTGTAAGATCAAAGATTTGAAATAAGTAAATAGTTAAGGAGTAAAATAAAATACAGTTAAACCGGGTCACCTTGAATTACAGTGCTATTTTGAACACGATATTATCTTTCACGGGGGTCTTGGACTTAAGAAAAAATGTCTTAAAAAGATAAGTTGGGTTAGGTACAAGATACAAATATGAACGCGCGTAGCAGCATTTATTTGCTGATGTTCAAAGTTAACCGGGTTACTGTACCTGCAATAAACTACAGTCTCTTACCTATAAATCATCGTTACCAGGTTCCGTTTCCACCGCTCCGTAACTTATTCATCCCGGTATTTTTGAACTGCTGGCTGGCCAAACGATCCCTCGAGAATATGTTTGTGAGTTATTCATAATTCATCACATTAATGCTTAACTTTTGATCAATTTAGCATCATGTTTTTTCATATTTTGTAACCAATCCTCTCTTTTATGAGTTTAATACGTTCTTTCCGTATTATTCATCCCATTGTTTCGATATGTGACGTATTCAAAACTATCATATGGAAATACTTCAATACTATATACCTACTATACTATAATAGTTTCATTTGAATTTTTGAATTGAGAGATTTTTCATCTTTTCATTTACAAAGTACCTGCTAATTAATTTTCAATCTGACATTTTCCAGAATGATCTCCACCGCGCAATGCAAAAGTCTCAGTCGGCTCTTTCTCAACAATTGATGATTTTGTGTGTTACACTACTCTGCCTCGTATTCACAAGGTAAGCGCGGAGTATAATATTACTTTTTTGCAAAATATAGGTCTGTATCTGTAAGTTTAAAACGTTTCTCTAACGTAAAATGTTAATTGGGCATTAAAAATTAAGCGACCGACATTTTACCCACATAATAAATGAACAATTGAAAATTGATACAGTTGATACAGTATTACTGGACAATCACAATGTTTTAAAATATTCTGGATTGTCTTCTTAAGTAGTATTATCGTCAAAGTAAACTCTACGATAATTTATTAGTTTCCTTGCATTTTGGCAATTCGGCGTTGTCTCATTAATATCATTGAATATGCATAGACACGTAAAATGTACGAAATCGCCCTGGAAATAGCTTTAAAACCTTATAGGAATAACGTTCTGAATTACCACTTATAGATTAAGTAGGCTTCTTCTTAAATCTTCAAGTACAATATTTCCATCGGAATATAAAGCAAGTGTGAGTCTTAAGTGATGAAATTGCATTTCCTAGAGACATATTGAGACATACTTAGAATACATTTTCTCACAAATCGAGGATAAAAGTGAGGCAGACAATTGAATTGCCCTTACTCCACTTACGAAACAGGAAAGCCATTAGATTAAATGCCCCAATCTTGTCTCAATGGTTATGTCATGGGTATTTGCGCTCTTAACGTATATGGGAATAAAATTTTCCTAACATAAATTTATACCAACGATTTGAAACATTTGACTTCTTGCGTAAATTAATATATTATAGACTTTACTCTTCTTTCGATTGACTGCAGTATGGATCGCTATGTTTTGCAGCGTGTGTGGCATACAGCATTTCCAGCGCGCTGGGCATCGTCACCTCAACCTGTTCCAGGCTACATACTTCGTCGTGGTAACCTTCTCGACCGTCGGCTATGGAGACTTCGTCCCTGACATCTGGCCCTCCCAGCTATACATGGTTATCATGATCGGAGTGGCCCTCGTTGTTCTCCCCACGCAGGTAACCGTCCACTTCAATAATCCTAATTCGTTTTATGAATCACTAACGTAATTTCTGAATTTTAGATATATTTTTATTTAGTCGTCACCAATTATCCATCAATTCCTCGATAAGCGCGACGCATCTAGACATTCAACGAGCTTCTGCAAGGTATTGAAAAATACTTATTATTAATACTTAAGATACGTGGCTCTCTCTATGGCTAACAACTTTGTATTTTATGTGATGCGAATTCAGGTATCTTTTCGTTGTTGTATTTTGCAAAATTTAATTTGAAAAATTACCGTTTACCTTAAAATCGTTTCTTCTATAGAGGCTAATCTTTAAAATTTTGCCTGGCGTTAGCAGGACACTGTGTTTAAACAAACAAATAATAACAGTGGTTTTTTTTCAAATAGTATTGATAAATCCATTAATATGGAGTAGCCTAGTTATAGAAATCCTTTATATTATTCTCAGGTGATTTTGATTTGAAAGATATTTTGTAATAAAATGTGATTTTATAAAAGATGTTAGCACATAGAGTCAGTTAAAAATAATTGCCATGGTAGTGAACAAGAAAGCTCTGCATTTGTAACTGTCTATCTTCTTGTAGAGTTTGTAATACAAACAATCAATCAGTATTGGCTCAGTATAATTCTATAATTGGATAAACTTAAGTCGCCTCGATCCAAATGGATTCAAAATTCAAATTCCCAACTTTATAATGATGACATCAAAGAAGGCGCCCGTCCGCTTCAACCAGTCACTGCCACCATCAATGTATTCCTCCATAGAATAGTAATCCCTCTTCGCTTCATTAAAATCAATATTTAAGGCTAATTAAAAATTGTAGCCTGTCATGGCCTTCCTCGTAAATGTGGGTGTCATTGACAAAACTAGTTTTTTTCCAAATTCGACATACAGTGCCAGAGATTAGTGCGTTCAAACCATGGAAGTAAGTAATAAGTAGTTGTACGTAGTACTTATTACTTCCATGGTTCAAACAAAAAGCTTTATTATACTATGTAGTATAAATTCGATTTTTACAATGCTACAATCGCTATCAAATTTTATGACTAGCAAATTTTACTTTCTGTAAATAAGACTTTATTTTACTATTAAAGCATTTCTTACATTTCTAACTACCGTTGCATTTAAAGTGATAAAAGTTTATTATTATAAAATTATGAAACTAAGTTTACGTTTTCGTCAAGCACCATCTATTTTAATTATCTTTGTTAGTAATTTATAATTTGATAGTTCTGTACTCGTTCGCTAACCTACACTATATTTCTTAACTTACTCAATACGCCAAATTTCAGAGCTTTTATACATTATGTATTAACGCATCTTATGGCGCCCGTGCACAACGCTAACAATGTTTAGATAGTTTGAGCTAATACAGCCTCTTCTCTCTGTCTAGCGCTGCGTAGCATGATTATACTCGAATCTTACAAATGGAACTCACAATTTATTCCGCGTCCAGTTTGAGACCTTACTGTGCCATACCTACTTACATATTATTGTAACGCACAAGCGCAAAAGCGCAGTTTCTATACAAATTATTGGTTGTTTTTTCTTCGTTCTCATAATTATGTTCCCCGTAAACACAGTTTGAGCAGTTGGCTTTCACCTGGATGGAGAGACAGAAACTCGGCGGGTCCTACTCTTCGCACCGCGCGCAATCCGAGAAACACGTGGTCGTCTGCTCAACTACGCTCCACGCCGACACCATAATGGACTTCTTGAACGAATTCTACGCCCATCCTCTCCTTCAGGACTACTACGTCGTACTTCTGTCGCCGATGGAACTTGACACTACCATGCGAATGATCTTGCAGGTGATAAATATTGTTATTCTAAAAGGTATCATTTAAAAAATACTAACAAAGTTAGGCAAACGATGGGCGATTTACGAACTATAAGGTGCGCAATACTTGTTCTAAGTTCTAGATTCGTTTTCAGATAATGAATATACGCGTAGCCATTGTGTTATATTATCATTACATTCCAACGCGGTTTTAGAGTGGCCACCAATGGAGAACAGGTACTTCGGTACTAATCTATTCATTCATGAAAGTATGAAAGCTCTACTAACGCCCGTCGAAAGCCAAACTAACGGGGGAACTAAACTAATGGGGAGCCGTATATAATAAAACCACAAAATATAGAGGCAGTAAAATGGAATAATCTTTGGGATAAATTCTTCTACTTTACCTTAACATCATATGACGGAGTCAAAATTTAAATGATCTGTTTTTCTTTTCAGGTGCCAATCTGGGCTCAGCGTGTGATCTACATCCAAGGCTCCTGTCTGAAAGATACTGACCTAATTAGGGCACGTATGAGCGAGGCTGAAGCCTGCTTTATCCTAGCTGCTAGGAACTACGCTGACAAAACTGCTGCTGATGAACATACCATTCTAAGGTATCGATTATATGCTACACTTTCGGAATCAATCTCGCTTTGCTACAGATTACGTACCGACATTATTCTTCCGTTAACGTATAGTACATACATGTTTATGAATTCTTGGCAGTTTGTTTGAGATTTGGGAATCACCATGTTGGCGTGGAATACATTTCAGATCATGGGCCGTGAAAGACTTCGCGCCGGATGTTCCCCAATACGTTCAGATCTTTCGTCCGGAGAACAAGCTTCATGTTAAGTTCGCGGAGTATGTGGTTTGTGAAGACGAGTTCAAGTATGCGTTGCTTGCCAATAACTGCACCTGCCCTGGCGCCTCCACTCTCGTCACCCTGCTGCTGCATACTAGCCGTGGACAGTAAGTCATCATTATCTTCTTTTACAATTTTATCGATCTTCTAATACATTGTAAACCCAATAAGAGTTCCTGCTATAATTTTGCAGAGAAGGCCAACAATCACCTGAAGAATGGCATCGTCTTTACGGCAAATGCTCAGGAAACGAGATTTACCATATTGTACTCGGGGACAGTCGATTTTTCGGAGAGTACGAAGGAAAGAGCTTCACTTATGCTAGCTTTCACTCACATCGCAAGTAAGTAATAAACCTAAACAATGACAATATCATAGCAGTTCAAACAAATTTATGATTAAAAAATATTACAGATACGGCGTGGCTTTGGTCGGCGTTCGACCAGCTGAATTACCAGAATTTTATGAAGAAACTATTCTCTTAAACCCCGGACCTCGGCATATCATGAAAGGCAGTGATACTTGTTACTATATGAGCATAACAAAAGAGGAAAACTCTGCGTTCGTGGTTTCAGACAAACAAACTGAGAGCAAACGTCCGATTGCTAAAGACCAAACCGCATGTAGCCTACTCTCTAATGAAAAGAAGGCTGGAGACCCAGAGGAGGGAAATAGGCAGGAGAGAGATGGTAGTAATCCCCCACAAGTGATTCTGCAAGTTCCCGTCAATTCCAGTCCCAAAGCATCACCAAAACATATTAAATCCGCTATTTTAAAGTTCGCCGGCTGTGAGTGCCACAGTTGAATTATCGTCCAAAGTAGACCGGATACGGCCCGTATCTGGCGAGCATTCAGTCTACTTTTTTTGTAGTCGTTAAAGTTGCTCAATGTCTACCGTTACCAAAAGTGACTGTTAAGGAGCATAATTGGCATTCACGGGACTAAAAAGGGACAGCGAGCAGCTGAAATTTTAGATTTGAGACCACATATACCGACCACAGCGAAACCTTACAGAAATAAATTGTTGAAGAGTTACCAATTAATTCAATATCTTTCGGAAGAAAAAATTCAAATATTTTGCTATGGTCTGTATGTCCTGATAGTAATATTCATTGTAATCATTATAACTTTTTTTATTTCCAACGGACCGTGATACTGCAAAGTCGAAGGAGGGATACGTTACGTGAGTCTGTATCAGCTCAGGTCATGACTATCAAGACGACCAGCATCATACACTGAAGAATTCCCTATATTCGTCTATTGCCGTTTGGTGATGCTTGGTTCGTCGGAATTGTTAACGGTGCATGTCGTTCAAAAAATATTAATGCATATATTTTGCAGAATTTACTTAGCGCAAAGTTCGCATTCTTATTCAGGCTCGGCCACTCGGTGCAATGTTTTCTCTCGTATATGAGTACCTCAAAAATATAATTTGACTTAGTTTGCTCTGAGAAGCAGATTCTAAAGTTATTCCACATTAACTTTTGTATTTTACTACGCAATTTCCCACAGAACCTTGCGCCTGGTGAAATCATCGGCTGTCCCATAACGCCTTATTATCATGAACAGATTACTCGATATTGCTTTATCGGTCAGATACAAGGATATGGTATCGTTTACAATACAAAATATGTAGTTCCATTTCGTGGCTGCAGAACCATTGGCTCATGCCATCGTGACATTATTCTAATTTGCGTTTGTATTAGCTTCGGCATACATCTTCATTTCATCGCAACTGGTAGGTCCAGAGAATCTTGTAGTATTTGGTATTCATAAATATTCCAGTTGACTATCTTAATCTAATTTTGTTGACATAAAGTTAGTTTTGTACTTAATTGTTCTAGATGGAGAGCAACAGTTCCTTTCAAAAATTATAAATCTACTTTTACCGTGGGTACCAACACCTTGATTTCAATGAAAGACGTATTTGATTCGTAAAAGAATTATTTAGTGTTTAATTTTAACTTATGACTTAGTTGTAGTTTGAAAAAGTTTAGCTATCATAAATCATCCTTTCATCATAAGGTGTCATCGACAAAGACTATAACAAATTGTGTTGCGTCGCAGCGAAATCGGGGGATGGTGCGTCCACCTCCGAATCGCGGACCTGCCTCAAGGAGTCTCCAGCCACTGACAGCGCTACTGACAGCCATCTGCTCCTGCCGCGCCCGGATAACAACTTTTTGAGCCCTGATTCCATCCCACAGCGTGCAGGTATCAATACTGGTGGCCAATGATACCAACGAGGCGATCTAAACTACGTACAAATATACTATTGCAAATGTCTACACAGAGCTCATTACTTCAATAGGATCAACCATTTATGTTTGTATCTGTCCAGTAGTTGTCAATGTGGAAATTACGAGTATTGCTAAAAGAAATAACGTGTGTGCTCTATGCACTTACGTGCCTATGCACGTAAGAAGATACTTACTTGGCGTAATTAAGATTTTTTTTGTTTTTAAACATTAATGTTATATAATTACGAGTACATATAATGTAAAGCTTATGAGATAGGTGTTTAAATTTGCAGTCGTTTTAAAAAAAAACGTGCAATTTGAAGTATAGCTTTAAAAAAATATTGTTTAAGCACTGATGTACAATGTCTACACATTTTAAAACTAGTGCTACATGTTACACAATAAAAAATAGCATGTATGTATGTATGTATGTATCTTTTAAGTACAGTTTCAATCATAAGCTATTAATACAATATTATTCTATAGTATATTTGTACGTAGGTGCGGTATCAGTACTCAATGTATTATCACAGTTTTGTGTTATCACCTAGATAGATACATAAACATAGTATTTAGTCACTAACATCTTGAAAAATGCGTCCAATAGCATTTGCCCGTGTAGGAGTATAGTACTACTTAATATTGTGTTACAATAATTTATTTTGTTTTTACTTTTTCACCTTTTAAATGCGACGAGCATGTGACACTTATAAATTTTGTGTGCCAAGTTGTTTGGGGGAGGACCTCATACAGTTAGAGCACGTCAAGTTTTTTAGGCATAGATAGATTGATGTTCTGGTGTATGTACACTGTTGCACATGGATGCCATGCATGTTTGCATCTGCATTGCAGACATAACATGGCACTAATAACACTGAGATTAAATTGGACATTTTCATACCCTTATTTTCGGATGATTCCTTAATTTGCGATATATGTATATCTTTCTAAATGTTGAGACCAGTAAGTTGTCAGTAAGTCAGTAAAGTTCCATAAGAATAATACAAAAACAGCGCACAAAAGATGCACTAAACACTTTGTCTTTCCCTTCAAAAGTCGCCCACTTACGCTGCGTATGTACTTCCTAGTACATGTAGTATAAATCAGCTTATTACACAAAATTTTCAAATACACTGGGTAACAAAGGTGAATTTCCTGTTATGTGGTAACACACAATAGTAATGCTTTTAATTAGATACCCAACTATTGTGTTCGTTATAGCGTCTACATTGTACAATAACTAACTAATTACGTTACAAGGTTGGGCGAACTGAAAAGCATTGTGAACTTTATAACAATAATATGTATTTAAGTCAATATGGCTATACATATATTAATATAATACATATGACGATATTATACATAACTCAATTTGTTTCCAAAATTAATTACAATACACTATTAATCCCGCTGGCTCCCTAGTCAAAATCAATAGAAAAATTGGAAAGCAGAATCCATAATATAAACTTAATGGTACTCTCATATCAGAAAGATGGTAAAATGTAAAGTAGGCATGACAAAATATAGATGTTTTAACGTAGACGAGTACTGCATGCAAGGATGCATCTCAGCGAATGCAAGGTTTGTTACAACGGGCATGCAATGGGGCAGTGAGAAAATTGGCAGGGACTTGCGCTTACAGGGAGCCGGCGACCCTCAATACTCCCGGTGCCCGACATGGTGACTAGCAGCCTGAACATTGCTTCAGACAATCAGGAGGAGGCGCCGGACGTAGATGAGAGCGAGGACGAGCTGGAAGACGATGTGCCGTGGCGCTCGCCCTCCGAGAAGATCGCGTAAGCAAGCTCCGGACACCCTCGCGACCTCACGCACGCACGCGCCCTTTGTTACCCTTCCACTGTCTTCCGTCTAATAGATTTTTATGAATGTCTTTTGTCCTGCCAATCTACGCTGAGTAACGGAAATTCAATAGGATTTTCCACTATAACATTACTTCGTGTTTCGTCTTTAATTTCATCTATGTCAAGAATTTTAGTAAAATGTTATTCAGCGTCGATGTAGTTTTATACAACATCATCAAAACTTATTTTGTCTTTATTGCAAGGACAAGTCGAAGATTGTAGAATGGCAACGGTTTAAAGTTTTGATGATGTCAATATTTTTATTTGTTTTAATGTCGCTGACAGCATTGACTCCAGTTTCTCCAGTCCAAGGCCGCCAACGACAGTGCATTTTTATTTGATTTTAGCCTGTACATTCACTCGTGTAGCTAGCCGACCGGATCGAGACTGCATGCACACTGCACAATGCGTACGTCATTGTTACTTCGTAAGTTTTTCTTTTGGCTTTTGTTTCTTTCCGCATTGCTTAGCAATTTGTGCTCTCCTTCAATATCTTCCAATATTATTATGAACTAAAAAGGAATAAAGATTAATGATTTAATTGGTAATAATGAAACATAACTTGATAATGTAATAAAATTTCATTTACCAATTTATGCCCATTGCATAATTGTAATTTGTAGTTAACATGAAATCATTGCCATTTTTGTCATGATTAATTTTATGCTTGACAATCAATAACAAGCATGTGCTAGAATCCATTACACGTATGTAACATACATCTAAAATAGATTTAAAAATAATGTAAGATCATTTGGAAGAACTTTTTCTATAAAATCCAAAACTAAGGTTCCATTGTAAATTTGTAAATGCGCATGACTTTGACTGTAAACATTTGGAAGTTTATCTAATAACTGTAAAGAATTGCCGAGAATCCATGTTGCCGGCAATGACTGCCTTTGAATGTATAAATGCTGCGAAGCTCTCATAGAGAATAGTGTTTGTGTGTATAAGTGTTCGATTGTATCCCCGTGTACCACAATTCCTTGCGCTGTCCCCTGCACAGTGATGACGTCACGACCAGCAGCCTCACTACGCTGGGCAGTCACGACGCGCGCTCCGCCTGGCGGAATGATTTCTCCAGGTAAGACAATTAATTGTATTAGAGTCCTTTGAGCGGGATTCTACTGTGAAAGTGTTGTAACATACTTTTCCACAACAATGTTTACGTTTCTACATAAATGGCTGATCGATGCGGTATCTGCTTGCCTACGAGAACTTGTTGTCAGGTAGAAAATAACATGTTTGAGATTGGATATAAATGTAGGTAATTTTAAGAAAAAGTAATGTGACTTTTGCTAACTCTGTCCAAATGTTCAAATCTTAACTGGTTATCCGTAATTTTGTAAATAATTTGTTTAATGCCTATTAATTTGATTTAACTCAACTTATCCTTACCTCAAATAATATAACGTCGCAAAGCCATATTCAAAATGCACTTATTCTAGACCTTTTACTCTAGACTAAAAATTAAAATTAATTACCCACACTTTACTAAGGTGTGAAATGTACCAACGTTCAAATTTTATACGCAAAGGTAATGATAATAAATATTATAGACGTTAAGTTAGATGTACCTTTGTTTACTATAATCTCCAATATTTACATAACAATATTCTTGATTGTATTATCTACGATTAGCACTACCCCCGAGCATGTTAATTTCCTTGAATATATTGTGAATGTTAGTATCCGAGACGCACTAAACGTAGTTGAACGTCCACAGAGCCGGTCGCGTGCCCGTATATTGAATGTTTTCTATGGGTAGTTGTATGTAATCCGCCTATGACTTTTAATCTTCTTTAGTTATGTAGGAATGTATTGTAAGTACCTTTAAATCAAAACATAATGTAAGAATTTTATGTAATTTTTTTACTATCTTTTGACTGAGCTTCGCTTCAGCCTTTCCTTTTTGAATTTTGAAAGTGCTAATTTTAATTATTTGATTAGTGAAATTATATAATATGTGTTCGCGGCGTTGACAGGATCGTAAAGGGATTCCCGCCGGTGTCACCGTTCATCGGCGTGAGTCCCACGCTCTGCTATCTTCTGAAGGAGAAGAAACCCCTGTGCTGCCTTCAGCTCGCGCAGGTTTGCGAGCACTGCGCGTATCGCAATGCCAAGGAATATCAGTGGCAAAACAAGACCATTATTCTGGCAGCCGACTACGCTTCCAACGGCATTTATAATTTCATTATCCCGTTGCGAGCACATTTCAGGTCGAAGACCTCGCTCAATCCGATTATTCTGCTACTAGAACGCAGACCTGATATCGCATTCTTGGATGCCATATCCTATTTCCCCCTAGTCTACTGGATGCTGGGGACCATCGACAGGTGAGTGACAGACAGGAAAGTTATAACTTAAAAACTTTCAAATGTTTGCTTTACTTTCCTTACTTGTTACAGCTTGGACGACCTGCTACGTGCCGGTATCACCCTCGCAGAGAACGTAGTGGTCGTTAACAAGGAGCTGTCCAATTCAGCTGAGGAAGACAGCCTGTCTGACTGCAACACTATTGTAGCGGTGCAGACAATGTTCAAGTAAATTATACACAATCATATAGTACATAGTCTGTATTTTCCAATACCTTAGGTTTATGGAAATGCGTAAATACTAAGATAAAGTAGCAGGTGCGAATATTGTTCTGATCAGAACTTCTATACCATTATTTCTTTGAGCGCTCGCGTATTATGAAATGCAACGCATATAACTTTTACGCGAAACTGATAAATCTACACGCAGAATGTCTTTGTGCATTTTTATACTTTATATGATTTCCATTTCTTTCAGATTCTTTCCGTCAATACGATCAATTACTGAGCTGTCACAATCTTCTAATATGCGTTTCATGCAATTTAGGGCTCATGACAAGTATGCTCTGCATCTATCCAAAATGGAAAAGGTTAGTTGGTTTCGCGTTTGACTTTATATAAATGATAATAATTAATAATAAAATGTGTGGCTACGTAATATCGAGCTTTCTACTTCGCAGCGTGAAAAGGAGCGTGGCTCACACATATCATATATGTTCCGACTTCCCTTCGCCGCCGGTTCAGTATTCTCGGCCTCTATGCTGGACACTCTGCTCTATCAGGCCTTTGTGAAGGACTATGTTATCACGTTTGTGCGTCTGCTGTTAGGTGTCGACCAAGCTCCAGGATCCGGTTTCCTCACTTCTGTAAGTATCGGTTACAACTGCTGGCGAACAATGCAAAGGCGCGCGCAGCGACCGTGGCCATTCCATAACATTCCACAGACCTCATCATCACGCGATGCGAACAATATATTTGCAATGTAGCGACTTCCGTTCTCTATTTTCTATATTGTATAATTTCTTAATACCTTGGACTTGTAACAGATGAAAATAACGAAGGAGGATATGTGGATTAGAACATACGGACGGCTCTACCAAAAGTTGTGTTCCACAACTTGCGAAATCCCAATAGGGATCTATCGCACGCAAGACACAAGCCTTTCTGATCCTTCGCACCACGTGAGTATGTCGCCCCGGGCCCCGACAAACTGGTTTCGGTCACTCCTCGCGAGAATGCGAACATCGCGCACATCGGTGAGTTCGAGCTACCTGAAGACTCCTACACTTCCCTCAAATACAGTCCTTCGCCACCGTCTACCGCCCGACATTGACTCATTCATACACTCGTGTGTATTCCAAATTGCTTCCTTTAACACACGTGCATTCCGAGTAGCCCTAGTCCTTGGACTGTATTTCGGGTCGACCTTTTGAATCTTTTTACATTCCTTGTCTTGAAATTCTCGAGCCACACTTTCCATTCTGTAAACTTTAACATAATTATACATCTGATAACTAACACTTGTGGCGTGTCTGTAATTTAGTTCTGCCATTTTATCAAACCTTCTATGTTCACAAGATACCTAATTTTGTTTTATAAAGTACACGTGCTTAATTTTATATTTCATCGCAAACTGCTGTAGCCAACGACTCGATCTACCCCTGCTTCTGTGTGGACACAAATAAAATTGAAGTTTTCTTACCGGATAATGTTTCGCGAGGTGAACTGACACAGAGGACCCGCGCGTCCCACTCACAACGTGGGGCGGCTCACGTAGATATTTTTGTCGGTATCAAAGTCGATGATCGCAATCCCGCCAGTGTTGTCTTGTAGTGTGTTACCTGCATGATTCGTTAGTTATCTAGTGAGAGGCAACATCGCATTACATCTACATAGTCTGAGGAAGGTTACAGACATCGCGCCACCATCTTACATTTTTTTGACGCATTATGACCTATGGCATCCGATAAAATGCGGGACGATAAAAGAATCGTTAGAATATCTATACAAAAGCAATCAGAAAGAGTGTTGCCCGCGGGTCAGGCAGATCAATTCGAACAATGCGCAAACTGCTTCGCTTCTTGCATGCTACTGACGTTACTGTGCATACTTTCATTTTTCAATCTTCGACACTCGCTCTCGATTTAAAAAAGCTCAAGACAATACGTGACGACTCACGACTTTCAAACTGAATAAAGTGCAATAAAATTGACTGGTACAAGTTGGTACAACTGGTACAGAGTTGTAGTGTAAATGTGGAGTAGCGAATCCGCATCAGAGAGTTGTAAGAGCATGAGTCTGACGAGGCAGTTGCAGCAGGCGGAGGGTGAGGAGGGGGCGCGGGAGGGCGGTGAGGGAGGCGCGGGGCGGGGCCGGCACCGCGGCACCGGCTGCCTCAGCGGGTGCTACGGGGACCGCACGCCGGCGGTAAGACCCGCACGCGGACTGTGCCGGCGACTAAAAGTGGTCACCCCATATCTCATTCGCCACTATGAAAGCTCGTGAGACAACATAAATCATAAACATCGAATTACATTATATTTGATCTCCAAATTTTGCTGCATCGAAATGTCGCAGATCAGACCATTTGACAAAATCAGTCTCACGATGGTCATGTCTTATGCACATCTCGACAAGTAATTATGCTATTAATTTTATCATGTGACAATAAATAAATAATATAGTTCATGATGTTTTGTTGAAAACATATCGCATTCCAATAGACAGCTCTTAGTCACCGGCAGCTATGTCCCGTGAGAAATCTGTTACTCGTCTAAATTATTCAATCTTTACCTCGATACTATACCTTATTAAAGACGTAAAATATATCGCAAAATAGAAAAACTGTCTGGATTACTGTCTGTACGTCGTTAATTTCAGTGGTATAAACTGCTAGGTACCTACTTCTTCGTGATGACAAACAAATAAGGTCTGTTCGCATCTCTCTCGTCGTAGAAATAGACCTTAGATTTAGGCAGTAGTAGGTCCAGTCACTGTGCGTTACTTGCACTTAGCTCATTCTTAGTTTTAGCGTAGAGTGTTTGGTCTAACCGGCAAGCGCTAGAAATATGTCGTAACTCTTGGCACAAGCTTTTACTAACCTAATTTACTTTGTAAATATGTATGTGAGCCCACAGATACGGCTTTCACTCATCGCTTTTTAATATTCGGTCACGATAGGCCAAGAGGTAAGTCAACTCAACAACAAGGTGCAAATAAGCAGCTTAACCGCCATATTTCTAGTGCCACAGCATTGTACGTCGGTACACATTCACCCACGAAACAAGTTTTATACTCTAATATCTAACATATTGCATGCGTCCACCGCATTTGAAGGCAGCAACAATAATATTGTCTGATCATCAGACACACTAATGAAATCTTTGCCGCAGTCAATTCACACATTATTGTTGATGGCTTGCTTAATCACCCGACCCTGATTCCTTAATATCGATCTGAACAACGTTCGCAGTACTCAACGAGCCTCGCCGACGAAGCCAGAGACAACCACGCCCAGCAAATCGAGAGGGCTGAGATAGCTAACCTCGTTCGCTCTCGCATGGAATCTCTAAATCTAACTGGAGTTGACTATGATGACGTCAGCGAGAAGCGTAACAGTCTATCGTACGTCATTATCAATCCTAGCTGCGATCTGAATCTGCAAGAAGGAGACATAATGTAAGTAATGGTTTCTGGTTCTTGTATGGTGTTTAATCTTCTGCAGTCAATTTCTATTTAAGACTTCATATTCATTACTAAGTAATTATTTTGACTTAACACTAAGATCGATTATCACTTCAAGTTTTTATTAGTTCCGACGTTTGTCACTTCAGACGTTTGAGAATATCAAAATGAATATGAAAATAACATACGTTTTTACAGAGAAGTGCTATATCTGTTTACTTATTGTATTTTCCTAAAATTTTAGATACTTGGTGCGTCCGTCACCATTCTCTGCCCAGAAGACTTTCGAGCGCCATAACAGCAGGCGCAAATCAAACATCAGCTTCTGCTCCGGTGCGGCGATCCAGGCCGCAGCGGCCGGGACCAGTCGCCGCGGCTCCACGCTGGGCAGTCTCTCCCCACGGGCCCCCCCACTGTCGACCACTAAAGCAAACTCCCTCTCCTTACCTGATAGCCCCACAATCGTCACAGACTTTCGCGGTCGCTCAAACTCGCTTCGCGTCGCCGATGACGTCCTCCTTCGCCGCTCCAACTCGCTTCGGCAGGGTCTCGGCGGAGGTTCCCGGCGCCGCAAGAGCAGTCTGGAAGAGATCGGCATCACCCACTTCAATTCCTTGCTCCAACACCAGCAGCAACAGCAGCAGCAGGACGCCAACGCATACCGGTTCACGCTGAACGGCAGCATCGGCCTGGAAGTGACGCCCCCGGACGAGGGCCCCTCGGATCGCTTCGGCGCCCGATTTCCGTATCAGGACGAGGCTGCCGCGCTCCCCTCCACTTCGAGCGGGTCCGGGCTGCCCCCTTCGCCCGACCCGATGCAACTCCAGGGCACCATCGTATGATACAATCTCATGTGGGGACGGCGCTTCACTGCCGCGCGGGGCCGACGTTACTGAGCCTCGACCGCCGCCGCAAACGACCCGGACCGAATTAGGACGAGAGCGACCAACACTGATTTTGAATTTCATTGAATCGTAGAAGCTATTGATGCACGTAGTATAAATATTCTTACTAGAACTTGCAATTCCTGTGACTGATTTCGGAGCGGAACGTACACGGCGGCGTTAGGAACGCGGGGGGCGCGGAGCTTTCAAAGTAAGCGGGATCAACTAGATATACGTAGGCGGGTTAATATCGGCGTAAGGCTGCGTGTACATAGCCGGGCTTTCTTTCACCCACAGACATATTAAGTAGAAACAGGCAAAATACGGCTTTTGAAAGGAATATCGTAATATAATAAAGTAACATTGAATTAGGACCGCAATGTATACTGAGAGAAGCAAAGATGAAGACTTAAAGAGACACGTGTTTTTAACTAAATATTGTTGCAGCCCTGGAAAGCTTCGTTTATAAAATACAGACTATACTTACTTCTGATATACTACCCTACGATAGAACTTACGTAAGTCAACTGTCAAATAGTGTTCTTAAATACGACGACGAGTCACTTTAGCCTAAATATATTTCGTTCATAAGTTAACTAAAGCGATAATTATCTTAGTCCTGACGAACAGACTTAGACTGACGGAACGGTGGTCTGCTTTCACTTAATATGCCTGTGCTTTCACCCTAAAGTATCTTAGTAGTATATTATATATCCTTATCTGTATATAGAATATATTATGGAAATAAAATTATAAGGCGTTTACATATATTATACTCCTAGATGTATTTTTATGTCTAAGTATACATTATACTAACTGGACTTTTATTCGGGTAGACATCTTTTTAGAAATAAAAAACAATTGTAACAATTTCAGTAATAGATTCAATATTAGATATCACGATTATTCATTATAATAACATAATATTTTATCACTTATTGTTCACTAGGTTTGTTGGCGAGCATAATGTCTTGTACTACTGTATCAGATGCAATCAAATAAATGTCGTTCAAACACGTGTTAGTAGTTTAATTTTTGCCATGGTCATTTTCACATACGGAGGAAAAACATTTATGGAAATGTCTTAATTAGTTCCGACAACTAATAAGCCGCAAATAAGCTGTGTGTACTAATTAAGTGTATGATTAACACATAAATAATAATAAAAACACTTTTTTAAATCTTATTTTTTTAATGAAATTTATGATTAGTTTATTAATGAATATAATGTTAAGAGATGTGTGCTACCCGTGAGGACTAAGATGGTCACCTCCAAAAAAGTGTAACCGGATTCACATAATTCACAATGTAGCTTCGTAGCAGTTCTACGGTGCGTCCCATAAAACGTGGTCTGCGCTTAAAACAAATAACAAGATACACCAAGTATCACCTAATATTGTTTTAATTAATTACATTACTAGGTACATGTATCGTAGAGCGTCTACGGTTCTGCTACGTAGCGCCTCGACGCTATACTAAAATTATAGATATGTTGTGACTCAATGACACATAATTGACTACCGATTTAGACGTAATTTGGCACACATATATTTAATAACCCAACTTAATAATATTAAAGCGCTCATAGCCCGGTGGCTTGCATCGATCTTAAGTGATCGACAAAGTTAAGCGACACCTGGGCAAAATTTCATGCGTGTTCCAGTACTTCGGAGGGCGCATAAAACCGTCGATCCCGGTTACCATTTGATAATTCAAATAGTTCCCAATCAGATACCTATATCAATCACATCTTGGAGTAATATTTGCTTCTCAAACTAAATAAATAACACTCACACCATCATATCCCCCTAGTAGTATTCCCCGCGTAGCATGAAAAACACAAATAAGACACCGAGTAGAAATACTTATCTGTCACATAAATACCTGCCCCCGTGGGGAGTCGAGATTCAGAATCTGGGATTGTTCTTGGCAAAGTACCTTCTACAAGATAATTGATTAATTGCATTATACTTGGATTTCGGCATCCTAAGTTTTCCATCCATATTATCGTTTTATTTTAAACATTAATTCAATAACATTAAACGTTACTGTAAAAATGATTTTTTTTTTCATTTAATATATCAAAAAAAATATGTCCGTTCTATATGTTATGAAGCTGTCGATGTCACGACCTATCGATGTGATAAGGCTTCGATGTTATAAATTCGATTCAATGAGCTTTCGATTTTAAAAGCTTTCGATGTCATGACCATTCGATGTAATAAACATTCGATGTGATGATAGTTCGATATAATAAACTATCGATGTAACGTGTTCGATGCCATGAACTTCGATGTAATGGAATTCGATGTGGCGTATGGAACCCAAGAATAACAACGACATCTAGTAATACATGAAATAACAATTAGGTTTACAGCATAGCCAGACCTGCGCGACCAAAGCGAGCGAAGCGAGAGACAAATTTATCTTTAAATTAAGCAACATTTTGTATCAAATTGAACAATTCATAAAAGATACTTACACATCTACAGATACCTAAACTTATTAGTCGATAAAGAATGATATTTTTTACCTACATTATTTTGTAACATGACTTCTTTCCAGCCTACTATTGAGTCAAGTAATAAAATAAAAACAAAAACGCTTACTATAATATCGACTGACACGTCATCGTACAATCTCGGCATTCATTCCGACTATATTGGCGTTGTGCTAAATGCAGTTTGCTATCTATATAGCTATAGTTAAGTGTACATTGATTGGAAATTTAAACGGCGAAGCTTGAAATTACACTATTGATGTAGAAGAAGAGCCAATTGGACGTCATGTTTTATTCATACAGCGTAGTATTAGCGTTGGCGGTAAGAATTTAACGTTAGTAGGTGGCTCAGAGTTTTGATTCTTAAATTAGCAATCAGATAAGTGTGATATATTTAAGTCGTCAGAAGAGTTAGGTCTGTGACCCAATTTAAATAGGACTGTGGTTGTCAGTTGACAGGAATTTTGAATAGGTATCCAATTTAAATAACAGAAATGTGCCTGATTTACTTGCAGAAAAACCGCATTTTATGAAAATTTGCTAAAGTAATGTATATTTTTACACCATCAGAAAGTAGAGATTTCAACGAACAAAAGCCTACTAAACCTTAAAAAAAAGGAGATTTGGAAGGATATTTTGTACGCGAGAATTTTCAATTGGAAATCAGGGTGGATTTTCGATATTAAGTCAATATAAGGTGCAAAAATATTTTTTTTTATCAAAAAAATTACTTTGTGTTTGAGACAAAAAAGATAAGTTTCCACCAAACGTGCAAAAAAATTTCAGAAAAGATAAAAATAAAAAACCAAAATCTTGTTTTTTTTAATTTTTATTTTTGACATACATTTTGAGGCACCGACCACAAAGTGTTAATACAAACATTGTATATCTTCTTATTACCTAGAACTTTGCCATTAAACTTTTTTCCATAGTAGGTACTGTAGTTTTGCCAGAAATCGAGTAAAACGTTTTTAACCCTTAAACACCCCCTTCTCCTTTCATTTTTGTTACATTCTCTTCCATTTCCAATGTCTTTCTTTCTACTATTTTTTTTTTTCAAAAATTATCGACTCTGGTGTATGAAGAGGTTGGAACGATTTATAATTATGAGTTGGTGGGTATCAAATTGATTGGTACCACAAATTAATTAAATAAAAAAAATGTAAAACTAAACTATAAGTTTAACGTCTTTGACGTTCGTAGAGTAAGTTAAAATAATATTTACTAAAAAAACTTAAATATATCTTACTCTTAAAACAAGTTAACCATGGTTTCAGTTATCTACTACATATCAATACACATACCGACGGAATGACGGCCAAGTAAGTGAAATAGTTAAGTAATGGCTTATTGCACCAATTCGTAGCGCATCCGGAATACAAATAATATTTGTTTATTTTTTTACTGTTGACTTGTTTGTACTTGTTTACTGTTGAATGCTATCACAAAATAATTATGTGATGATACTCCCGACGAGAGGGGCCTAGGCACAAAACCTGCACGCACATCTAACTTTAAAAATAATGGCGGTATTACAAATGTAATGTATTATTTGCTTTGGTGAAGGAAAACAACGTTAGTAAGCCTCCTACATACCTACCTCAGCATTTTCTATAATGAAGAAAATAATTAATTAAGTAAATGTAGTTTTCTATAATGATTTTTCTATATTTCTTTTTATATAATATGTGTGTGAAGTCTACCACACAATCCGCGCTGGGCAGTGTGGTGGACTACTATCTTAACATTGTACGATGTTTCCTCACAGTGTACACATTTATAGGTTGCGATGATTATAATAATAATAGTACTAAAATATAACCCATCGCTTTTACAGACGCAAAAGACCTGCTCGGCAAAGGTTAGAAAATATCAAACGTTTGAATTTGTTGAACTTAATATTTAAAACAAAAATTACGGGCAAGACTTAAAATAATCTACTCTAACACTGTAATGCCTTTCTACGGTATGGGGTATGAGGAAGTAGGAGAGTGGTATGAGGAGCGACCTCAATTTTCAAAAAGCTTAGAATTGTTCTACCATTTTGTAAAAATAAGAATTTGTTTTAAACTCTGGCGTAGCTGGTTAGATATAATTATGTAGTTACTGTAATAGAACTTTCTCAACGGTCTGTTTAGGTACTTAAAATGGACACCTCATATAATTATGTAGCTACCTACATACTTTAAATTACTGATGTTTGTGAAAATCTTTTGTCAGGGATATTTACAATTGCAATTATTTTTAGAAGTTTTGATAGTTTTGTCTTTTTGTCTATATGCTTGATCCCGCTAATCTTAGAAACGGCCCTACCAATTTTAATGCGGTTTTCACTAATTTATTTTGGTAAGCCTGAAATAACATATTAGTTATTTTATTTATCGGTTCACAAATAATATAATAAAGACGGCATAAAGATCGATTGCGTACGCGTTATAGAAGAATAACAGCTGTTAGAAGGTATTAGCGGTTTATGGTTGCTAAATATTTACGACTCATATGATACCTACGTAGGTACGTATCGCACGTACGGATAGGTACTATTATAATAAACCAAAAAAAAAACTAAGAAACTGGCCACAAACTCGCCAGTAACGTTTACAATCACCTCCTCATCTCAACACCTCACCACGCTGCACGCCACCTCGCCTCACCTGTATTATTATGTGTGTATCGTACAACAGGGAATCGGTAGGCCCTGCGACACAAACCTCAAAAAACGGGTAGGTACAGACTTGTTCGATATTATCCGAATAGCGGCTAACGACTTACCTGGGCGCTCCAGCTGTGGTATGCTGAAGGAAGTCACTCGTCAGTCTGTATGGGTCAAGGGATTGGGGTTCCCCAAGGGTTTAGACTAATATACTCAACAAAAGGGAAAATAAGATTTTTATATTAATGGAATAACTAGGGGGATACTTGTGTGTCCGTCGCGTGATCTCCTGTTCACGCACACATCGAGTGGAAGGCAGCACCTGGGTTGTCGCTGCAGCCAACTATTCCGATCTCGACACCCCGAACCGAAAAACTTAACTTTTTCACCACTCTAGTACAACATCAAAATTTTACACGATAATTTGCCCCGCGGCGATTCTTTTACTTGTTCACGGCACCGACGCCATGCGAGCACTTTTTCTATTGGCTAATCCGTTCGCGTCTCCTATTGGCTCAAATTTTAAATAGACTGCGCGCGAGTACAGACAATATACAAAATTGCAGTTCCGAACACCGTACGCGAAGATCGCGGTTTATAATGAAAAGCATAGATTATCTGTTCCGAACAGTCCCCCGCCCCAGCCAGGCGAAACCTGGCTGAGCCTAAATCGACGTACCAGGCACCTCAAGGCGACTAAGCTACTGGTAACCGGGACAGAGTTGCCACTGCTCGCTTCAACACTGAATTGTTCACAAGAACTTCCGCGACCCTTGGAACACCGTCCGCGCCTGTGAACAACTGCAGGATGCGACCCCGCCTCCAAGACAGTGGCGGCATATTCATTTCCTTAACTAGGACCAGGTCCCCGACCTTAGGTGGGTCGGTCTTATCGGACCACCGTACACGCTGCTGCAACAAATGTAGGTACTCAAGGCTAAACCTACGCCAAAAGCTTTGAGATAACTGCTGTAGCAGTTGAAATCGCGTGAGTCTATACACTGGAGTGTCTTGAAAGGGATACTCCGGCAGAGCCGTAAGAGGACCACCAACCAAAAAATGACCTGGGGTCAGAACATCCAAGTCATTTGGGTCCGAAGACACCGAACATAGAGGTCGCGAATTGAGGACAGCTTCAATTTTACAGAAAACCGTTGCGAGTTCTTCAAAGGTGAGAACCGTTTCACCTATGACTCGACGAAGATGAGTCTTTGCGACCTTAACAACCGCCTCAAAAATACCACCCCAAGAAGGATAAGCAGGAGGATCAAACTTCCACTGAACGCCCTGCTTCGACATTTTTGAACCTATAAAATCCTGATTATCCGATAAGAACTTGTATATCTCTGAGAGATATCTGTCACTCCCCTTAAAGTTCGTTCCACAGTCGGACCGAATCAAGCAGGGTAAACCCCGGCGACTGACGAACCTGGACAGACAAGCTATAAAAGCTTCCGTACTAAGACTCGACACTACCTCCAAATGTACGGCCTTTGTAGAAAGGCAAACAAAAACGCACAGGTAGGCCTTAGAAATTTTAAAATTACGCCCCATAGACGCCTTGACCATAAATGGACCTGCAAAGTCCGTTCCGACTCCAGAAAAGGGCCTAGAAACCCTTACGCGATCTGGAGGTAAATCTCCCATTTGAGGTTGCGTTAGAGTAGCTTTCAACCTGTAACAAGGAATGCAATGGTACAGAACCTTCTTAATGGCTCTTCTAGCCGACAAAATCCAAAATTCCCGTTGTAGGATGGCTAGGAGTGTATTAAGTCCTGCATGAGCATTTCTGATGTGTCTATCCGTAATCAGAAGAGTAACAAGTGGGCCAGTTTTGGGCAAAAGGAGGGGATGGCGTGCCTCATAAGGCAAATCCGCATTACGCAATCTGCCTCCTACTCGAATCAAGCCCCTGTCGTCAAGGAATGGGTTCAATCGCGCAATAGCACCCTTCAACTTGACACGCCCGTTCCGCAAACTAGACACAACCGATTCGAAATGCTCACGTTGTACCAAGCGAACCCAAAACAACAATGCTTCCTGTCGCTCCACAGGATCAAGCACCAGAGAGGATCGTTTATTAGACTTACACCGCACATTGTGAATAAACCTCTTCATCCATGCTGTTACCCCTAATAATTTATTAAGACAACTAAACCGATTTAATAAAAATTGCAGGTCCGGAATTGGCTCCTTCTGAGCAGCTAGAACACGTAAACCTGGTAGGGGTTCCACAAATTCCGTAACAGTGTGGGGCCAGGAACTCTCCGGTTCAACAAGCCAAGCTGGTCCCCACCAAAGAGGATGATTCAACAAAGCAGGAGACTCACAACCTCGTGACGCACAATCTGCGGGATTCAAATCTCCGGGTACATGTCTCCAATCAATAACCGCAATCGAATTTTGAATTTGTGAGACCCGATTAGCCACAAATACTTCCAAGGCATGGACAGATGCTCTTAACCAACAGAGAACAATCTGACTATCAGTCCATGCAAATACCTTCTCAATTTCCACGACCTTTCCCAAAGTAGAAACCAAATGATTGAGAAGTCTTGTCAAAAGAGCAGCCCCTGACAATTCTAACTTCGGAATGGTGAGCCGTGATCTCACCGGGGCAACCTTACTCTTAGCCATTACCAATTTTACCCCTACATTCCCATGCCGGTCGATTACACGAATGTAAACGGCAGCCGCAAAGCCACGTTCCGACGCATCACAGAATCCGTGAAGGCTCACACGACATTTACCCGGTGGCAAGAAAGCGCGATCTATTTTAACCAATTGGATATCTGGGAGAGATGTAATAAACCGCGACCAGGCCAACAATAACTCTCCAACAAGAGGGGTATCCCAAGTTAATTCCTGTAACCAAAGTTTCTGAAGGAAACATTTAGCCCAAAACACAACCGGCGTCAACCAACCGTTGGGATCAAATATCCTAGCTACAGTCGACAGTACCACACGCTTCGTCCAAACCTTACAGACATTCAAATCTTGCACACTAAACGTGAAGACATCCGGGATCGGTTGGTACTGTACCCCAAGAACGGCAACTGCGTTAGGATTCTCCACATTCTCAAAGAGATGAGGGGCTTGCTGATGCTCTTCGGGCAAATCGTTGAGCAGGTTTTGCGAGTTGGATACCCATTTCCGTAACTCGTATCCCCCAGTCCTCAAGATACCGATCAACTCATCTCGTAAAACCTTCGCTTCTTCTTCAGTTGCAGCACCCGTACATACGTCATCCACATAAACATCACTTGACAAAATGGCTGCTGCCCTAGGGAAATTCAATCTTTCGCGATCTGCAAATTCCAACAAGGACCGTATTGCAATAAACGGGCTTGACTTGAGACCATAAGTGTTCGTGTTCAGTTCATAAACCGTAACTGGGCTAGAGGGATCCTCACGCCACAGTATGAGCTGATACCGACGATCATCTGGGTGAATAAGAGTCTGACGAAACATCATCCTTATATCCGCAACAAAAACGACCTGATGTCGGCGGAAGTTAGTTAATATATCTGAAATATCACGATGCAGCTTAGGACCTGCATGTAAACACTGATTCAAGGCTACACCATTAGAGGTCGGTGCAGAACCATCAAAAACAACTCTAATCTTGCCGGCCTTAAACACAGCATGGTGAGGGATAAAATAATGTTCCTGTGAACGCCAATCAAATTTAGAAACCGACATGTGACCCAACTCCAGGTACTCTCGCATGAAATTTATATAATTCTGTCTGAACGCCGTGTCCCGTTTCATACGTCGCTCCATGGAAGCTAGTCTCTTCTCAGCTAGCATCCTGGACTGCCCAAGCGATGAACGAGATGGTAAGAAGGGCAACCTCGTGACAAACCGACCTGAACGGAGCCTTCCGGTATTATTTTGGAAGAATTCTTCACATTCTTGATGCTCCGGGCTGACACGAAGCGCAGCAGGAGGCTCCTCTACTTCCCAAAATCGCTGAACCGCGTCAGCGAGGGTTAGCCCTACCTGTAAACTATGATCGTTCTGAGGGGAACACACCGGAAATGCTGGACCCATAATGACGTAACCAAAATCCGTAGACATCGCAGACAGACCACCTGTTTGAAGAAGTTTACTGGTTTCCACCCGTAACAATCCAAGGACGTCTGCACCGAGTAGCAGATCCACCGGTCCTGGAGTGTGGAAATCTGGATCAGCAAGCGAGAGTCCCGAGGTCAAACCTACAACACCTGGAGGTAAAGAAACTACAGGATGCCGTCCTAAAATATTATCCAAGACGATCGCTGTCGTCATGATCCGCGGATGAGAAAATTGTAATGGGGAGAAGAAAAATGAGACCTGTCCCACCAATTCAGACACCTTAACTCCACCTATCCCTCGAATAAAATCTGCGCCAGGATTAACCTGTAGACGCAGTTTCTCCATCAGTCGTGTCGACATAATACACCCCTGAGAACCTGAATCCAAAATCGCGCGCGCGGTTACCTGATCACCCCGAGGAGAACCAACGCGAACCTGAGCGGTGGGTAATAACACGGTGAGAGGAGAAGGGGGAGACACGGATGGAGAATGAGGGAGGAGTCAACAATCTTGGTCTCGATTCAAGTTAGGTGATGGAGGAGTATCCCTTGACTCCCCTACCACACGTCGCTGAGAGCGTTGGTGGCGCTGTTCCAACCGAGGATATTCTGAATAACGAAACTGCGAATGCGAATCAATCCAACGCTCCTGATCCATTACAGCACGAGTCCGTTCCCGGGGACCGTGAGAACCCCCGCCCGTGCGAGCCGGTGAGCGACGATAATTATTTCGACGGTGACCAAAACGATTACCAGGTTGGGATGGACTACACTGGACACCCCCAGTCCAGGGCTCATCTGACCCCTTCGCACCATCGAAAGGTGGTGATGATACACGAGCCGGAACATCCGGCTGCGGCGATCCATTGCGGTTACCACAAAGAAGAAGATGATGGTTGCCTCTACACTGCGCACAGGGACGAACCGACTGGCATTGAGATACAAGGTGGTTGCCTAAACAATTGTAGCACCAATTGCGCTGGCGTGCAATGCTTCGCCGCGCCTGCCAACGAAGATTTTTAAATTTTTGACAACTCGAAACACCATGTCCTGAATCTCTGCAATACGCACAGCGATAATCCTTAGCCTGCGCTGCCACTGCAGTATACATACGAGGCACCGCTCGCGGCTTCACCGGTTGCCGATATTCAACCGCCGGCCTCGGTCGAGGATGAGAGACCGAAGGGCCGGGCAAGGGAACGTTCTCCGCACGACGACACTCGTCCTCCAAAAATAAAATCAACTCCTCAAATTTTGGGAGACGAGTGGCGGAATCCCCACCATATTCCAATTCAAACCGATTTCTGATATCATGTGGTAACTTACCTAATATTAAATGTAACAATAAAAATGACCAACTAGTAACTGGCAATTCTAAACCCTTCAAACCATTGATAGCAATCAAGAGTGGGTTAAGAAGCCTCGTGCGCAAGGCATGAGCTCCAGAGACCTTTGGTAAGCCCAGAATGGCAGAAACATGATTATCCGCTAAGCGCCGAACATTCTGGTACCTACGCCTGAGCAAGTCCCGAGCAATCTCATAATTCGAATCGATGAGTTCTAAGTGTTGTACTAGCCCCCTGGCCTCACCCGTCAAAGAAGCCATCAAGTAAGCTAACTTTTGAGCAGGGGTCAAATCTTTACGGCAATGAACCAAACTGTCATATAAATTATTAAAAGCCACCCACTGACCTAAGTCACCGCTAAAGTGGGGTAAGTCGAGCACTGGCAACCTGCTGATAAGTGCAGGCGAAGTATCCGTATCCGAAACGACGGCCGAACCACTTATCTTAGACGCATTAATAATACCTACAGCTTGACGTAACTGGTCCGCCAGATCATCCGCCTGATTAACGTCTGCATTAATTTTTTCCATAACATCCTCCTCCAGGTCCAATTCCAGGAGGGACCGGTACGCGTCGTATAAGTCAGCCATCTGACTATCTAATAATTCATAACGAGATAATAAAGCCCGAGTTCGATCTTTACGTTCAATATTTAAAACAGCCGAGCCGAGCCATCGCAACACACCGGCTATACGAGCATTATGTTTACTAGCCATCTTTCTCAAACGTAAACAAAAGATAAATAAAAATAAATTTCCCGCCAAATAAATTTATCTCTAATATTAACCCCAACGGAACAGAAAACCGGATCAAAACATCAAATTATTTATTTTAACTTGTAACTATTTGAATCCCGAAGTGACAGAATTATTAATATCAATTCGTTAAAATAAATAATGAATCCGCAAAACAACAAAACAAATCCGTTACAAGTTACAACAATATCCAATTATCCACGAAGTATTTAAGTTACGTAACGTGTTAGCCTACAACGATATTCGCATACGGTAATACGGCACAAACAATTCTATTCTACCTCCTTATAGAAAATAACAACCGACAAACTTCAATAGTTATTTTGTTACGTTAAATTACCGAATGAAATGCACTATAAGAAATGAAGTTAACGTTAAACAAAATGATCAACTATTAAATATTATTTACGTATTGAATTGCATATTAACCAAACGTATGAGCCTATATCGAACAACCCAGTACATAACCCGTTACACCGATATTTCCGTGCGGTAACCTATGTACTCAGTTATCAACCACGCAAGGAACCACGCTCTGCTACCAACAATTTGTATCGTACAACAGGGAATCGGTAGGCCCTGCGACACAAACCTCAAAAAACGGGTAGGTACAGACTTGTTCGATATTATCCGAATAGCGGCTAACGACTTACCTGGGCGCTCCAGCTGTGGTATGCTGAAGGAAGTCACTCGTCAGTCTGTATGGGTCAAGGGATTGGGGTTCCCCAAGGGTTTAGACTAATATACTCAACAAAAGGGAAAATAAGATTTTTATATTAATGGAATAACTAGGGGGATACTTGTGTGTCCGTCGCGTGATCTCCTGTTCACGCACACATCGAGTGGAAGGCAGCACCTGGGTTGTCGCTGCAGCCAACTATTCCGATCTCGACACCCCGAACCGAAAAACTTAACTTTTTCACCACTCTAGTACAACATCAAAATTTTACACGATAATTTGCCCCGCGGCGATTCTTTTACTTGTTCACGGCACCGACGCCATGCGAGCACTTTTTCTATTGGCTAATCCGTTCGCGTCTCCTATTGGCTCAAATTTTAAATAGACTGCGCGCGAGTACAGACAATATACAAAATTGCAGTTCCGAACACCGTACGCGAAGATCGCGGTTTATAATGAAAAGCATAGATTATCTGTTCCGAACAATGTGCTTACTCTCAAATATCACCGTAACACTATAAATAAATAATTATTAAACAGATACTTTATTCATGAAGCTATTATATCTAATTGCAGTGCAAAGGAAACGACTGTCAGTCAATGGTAAGATACCAAATTAAGACTCTGAATCAAATAATCGATGAAATATCATTTCTTATGGTGTCCCTAGACGATCATGCGGCATGACATGCCTTACGTGCTGTCATGCATGGATGAAAATTGTATTGATTGATGCGAATTGGCATGTCAAACGCATCAATCAATACAATTAAACGTTCATGCATGCATGACAGCACGGAAGGCATGTCATGCCGCATGATCGTCTAGGGACACCATTAGGCTTCCGTACCCAAAGGGTAAATATATGCCTCCGATGTCGGTCCGACTGCCACGTTGTTCTTATCTCTTGAACAAAAATAGTTCGACGCCTGAAATTTCCACAAAGAGCAATTTACTGTAGTCGCTATCTAAACAAATACTATAAATAAAAAGAAATAAAATTTAATGGTGGTCTCCATACAAACAAAAATGTGTGCAATTCACACGTGCTAGAAGTGAAACTTAAAAAAACGAATACTGTCTGTCCAAATATTAATGTATTGCTTTGCTTACGTAAGCCGCCATTTTGCCGATGCTTCCTATCTGATTTCCTTCCACGTTAAAATTTGTTCGTCTCTTTTTCGTTTCCGTTTCGTCGAATTCCAAATCACAAGGATACTATAGAAGTTTTCACTTCAAAAACCTATTTTTACTTATAATTCTGTTCAACCGTAGATGTAGATAGTGCAACGATCAAAACAACATTTTTTATGTGTATAAAATAAATTTCACGGTGGTATTTGGCCGATTTTTATAACCTTCAATGCATTGAAAGGTCCAGCTGAAATAATTTGGAACCTATGTAATAATTCATGTAGCTACATTGCGTAGTGGCCCATTATTTTGCTCATTTAGCGATTGCGACATTATATAAGTGAGATTCTTTCAAATCAGATCCTGACTTTTCAGAATACAAAGTAGAGTGCGTTGTATGCTGAAAAAGTCAGGCTACTGCACTAATCCAGTTCCCGCTGTAAACACTACAGTGTTTTCAAAAGATGTGCCGAGGAGTTTCTTTCGCCGTTTCTTCTCCTTAAAGATTTAAAATTTAAAGGCACCTTAGCGAAACGGTGGTAAATGCAAAAAATGACGTTCATAAGTGTATTGAAAAAATACCTACATGAAATAAATGATTTGAGTTTGAGTTGAGTTTGAGTTTGAGTGGCCCCAATGAACTGAACCAGACCTCACATAATTTTGATATCTGTTCAATGTTTCAGTGCTCAGGCAGTATGTCCTCAGCGATAGTAAGTATATAAATAATAAATCCCATATTATCCTCGACATAAAAAATAAAATAAATATCTTTAAAAAAGGCCAGGCCAAGAGTACTCTAAACCGAAGAGCATGTATGAAGGGAATAATGAAAGTGGACGAAGCGAAACAAGTATGTAAGGATCATAGCAAGTGGAAAGAAGTGGCCCGACCCCTACGGGAAAGAATCGTGATTATATGTATATATGTATGATTGTAAAAACCCATAATTTCGTTGTCTTATATGCCGCCATCCGAATCCCAGTTGAAGTCACCAGACTTAAATAATATCAAGAACAAACATGATAATTATACAAAAAAAAATATTGAGTAGGTCTTGTCATCTGACCGGGATTACCCGGTTTTCCCCTAAGCGTGTTTATTAACGAACTAAAGAGGTCGCTTCCCACCCGTTCGTCTAGTTAGCTTGGTCAGACTAATCTGACTAATATTAATATGTAAGTACCTAATTATTAAAATAATGATAGTAGTTCTAAACACATCTAATTCGTCATGGTCCTCCAACCTTCAGTCAAACCTCGTGATTACGTGAGCAAGACAAACGTAAATTCAGCCATCGCTCGTATTGTTTTAATTTACCACTGACTCTCAAGACCACCTCACCATCTTGACACAAAATTAAATTCTTGCAGGCCGTGGGATTTAATTCAACAGCAATGGTATGGCAAAGTATTGTAAGTAAATAATAATAAAACAGTAAGCAGGAAAAATCCATAGGTACTCGTAAGTACTACGAATTTAAATGTTAAAAGTATGTTTCGTTTTCGACATACGGGCCAATACTTTTTATATGGAATTATTGTCTGTTCGTCTGTTTGAGCATCCCGGGAAGACTACAAAACTTATTTAGAATTAGATTTTGAAATTTATAAATAGCATACTTTTCATACCAGAAAACGAACTTGTTCTTGTGGGTAAACATAAAAGTTGGTGTAAAGGTTCTGTGAAAAATAAAGTCAATAATATTTTGACAACATTTTGCAACTATTGTACCAAATTATAATTTAATTATCACTTGCTTCGGTGAAGAAAACCATGGTGAGGAAACCTGCACACCAGAGAGTTCTCCATAATGTTCTAAAAGATTTGTGAATACCGCCAATCCGCACTTTGCCAGCGTGATGGACTATGGCCTGTAGACGGCCTGTACCACTTACATTGTGAGAGGAGATCTGTGCCCAGCAGTGGAAAAGTTATGGGTTGGGATGATGATGATGATGATGAATCGATGAAATGAGGAAAACAACTAATACAGGAGGAGAAAGGAACTAATACAGACATAACAAATTAATAGAAAACGCAATTATTCCGTTTATAGGCTAAAGGGGATTTGGCCAGCGTCGAGGTAATAAACTTTTGAAATTATTTATTAAATACCACGCAGCAATTTTCAGTCCTAAGCACAGAACAGAGAGACAAGCTGTCTTCCGTGACTGTTGTGCTGAAGATCTTTGCGAAGGATTGCGGTTGCTACCTATAGTTTAATTCTGATGCATATTCATAAATATAGGTATCCATTATGTAAAATAAATTTGTCCGAGGGGCCCCTCGACCAGCTAAGTATTTGCGTCAGAAGGGTTGGCCAGAGCTTCGCGAAAGGTCGTCTTTTGATTTGCGCTTCGGCTTTTATTTGCTGCGCCTTCTGACATCCGTGTCGACTGTCGAGTACTAAATCATTTGACTGCGCTCTCGGTCTTTGATGTGATGAACTTTTCCATCATTCAATTCAGTACGGGGACCGCTATAGAGATGGCGTGAACACCGATGATTGATTTTTGTTTATTTTTAGGAACAACTTAACCTAGTTATTTCATTTAGAAATTATGAAAATATGTAAATATTAAAAACCGGCCTAAACATTTTTAGAGTGTTGGTTCTAAAGCAAAGTTTTCCCGAAGCGAAGTGAAGAGACGTGAGTGGTAATCATACCAAGATACAATATTTTTATATATACATCTAGCTGAAAAGTGTACACGTTTAGTGTAACTGTGTAACAAGTTTGGCTTCAACCCTTCAGTGGCCCATTACAGGATATGGATATCATATATCCTCGTAACTGAGGAGGCTTAGACCATATTCCACCATGCTGGTCCAGCGCAGATTGGCGGAGAGGTTAGTGGCTAACCCAAGTGTCGGAACTTGTTAATTTATGCCGTCTCACATCCAACTACCGACCGCGGCCGCTGTTGCTTACTCGGTCGATAACATAGGATCCACTCAAGCCAGATTTAGTAACGAGTTTACCTTTATTGTTTCCTTTCATGATTTCCAATAGTGTTTCGGGCCATTCTGTGGAGCAACTGTAAGTATGCTTATCGAATAAAGTTCTAAATCAATCTTGCTAAATTCCTAATTAGGTACTCGAATAATTGAATATATTGGCACAAATAGGTACAGTTTATTGTAAGACCCAATGAAATATAATTGACATACCTACCTGTCATACAACGTTAGACGTAGGTAATCGTAAAACACCATTGCTGCACCATTGTCGTTATACCTAATAATAAACATTCTTTCATATTGATTAGATCCATCCATCTGTCGCGGGCATAAGCACCTACCTATGTCATAATTTATAAATGCAATCAACTAAATTAACCACAATTCTATTTTAATGCAGTGTGACGGAGTTTTAAACATTTGCATGTCAAAAGTGAGTAGCTACTCATAGCAAACTATTTTATAATTTATGTACCAACTTGAAATAATGTTTATTTAATACAGTTCACGCTAAATGGTTTAGTTAAAACGCTTTGCGGTACAGTGCACGGGCCGTGGTTGTGACGCAGTGGTAAGTGAACACATAGGTAAACTAATTTTAGACCGTTCCGGACATAGATTAAAGTATACTACGTAGTTCCGGACGATTCATAAAATAACAAAATAATATACACCTAACTACTCTTAAAAGAACCATGTCCGTTAAAATCCATTTCCAAATGAGAATCTGGACATTAAAAGATAAGTATAGCTCATATTGGCATTTTTCGTCGTTAAACGATTAGGATAATAATACTTATAATCAATAACACATAATTATCTACATTTCAGTGTCGTTCTGCGTCTTGTTTAACCTTGGTAAGATAATGTTCAAACTATTGACACTAGCAAGTAAACCTCAGGGTGTGTTTTAAGAATGAAGGAAAGTTGAGTCAGACTCCGTTGGATCTGGGTGCGAAAGTGTTAAAGTTTCCGGTTTCTGTACCATCCACTTTAATCAAAACTTTTATATTTGTGAAAATTGTGAACATAACTGATATATTTGTGATGTGTCAGTATCAGAAAAAACAGGCAGTCATGGGAACTGCAGACAGAAGAGAAAACTTTAGAAAATAATTAAAAATAACTTTTTTATTAAGCACGCTTATCATTGTTAAGTTCAACAATGCTTCGATTTTTGTACTTAGAAGGATATACTAAATTATTTTACGACGTATTCTAGAGTTCTAGTGGCTACCAGCTAAGTAAAGAGGCAAAAGTGAAGGTACACACTTTGTCTTTTTATACTACAAACCCTCTTACAAGTCAAGACTTGTAAGTACTCCAAGGAGTATGGCATGGTTGACATACTGTCAAAAAATACATTACCAAAACAAGAATACAACGCGAAATGTGGCCCATGTGGGGATCGAACCCGCGACCTTCGCGTTATTAGCACGACGCTCTAACCAACTGAGCTAATGGGCCGATGGAAGTAAATCTCCAATAGCGGTACAGGCTGTGGAGAACTGCTGTAGCTGTAGCTACTGCGCATGTCTGGAAAGGGGTGGAGAAACTGGTGTTGCCCATAGAGTATATAAACACTAGATACGTTTTATGAGTCTTCGAGTCCTGATTTTCAAGAATCAACTCAATTGGCACTACCTGTAAGCCGCGTTAATGAACTTCGTTCTACATACGAGTACATCTATTTTCCAGATGTCAGCACAAAAAGCGCTAAGCCAACTTATCGCAATTCATTAAAGTTCTACCGGAGAACGTCCTTAGGTACACTTAATGTTCTAGGCTGAAAGTAACGAAAGTTATTCTTCGCTAAAATATTTAATATATGTAGGTACATACCTAATAGATGTTCCTGTTATTTTTTATTTTATTTACATTATTTTCATTTTTCCATTAATTTCATACAGGGTGTCGGTACTACAGCAAAGTCGGCCGTAAGTGTAACTTTTAACTAAAATTTGAATTAATATTCGAAACTATTCCAATGTCCTGAGCCAATTTCTATAAATAATAAATCCAAGAAAATTATTCTAGTGTCTTGGCCACAAATGCCGCGCAAATGTAAGTAGATAACGCCAACAAAATTGTTACAAGAACCTCTACAATGCTGTACCCGAACGCGTAAGTTGAAGTCAACGAAAAATTGGATGCTGTTTTTAGATTGAATAACTACGGCGAAGCCTAAAGGTATAGGCAACTTTAGAGAATTTACCCCCTACCTACTTAGTTATACATTATTAAAATACTTCTCAGAATTTTCTACAGACCGCTAAATAATTTTCTTATTGAAGTGAAACTTCTATACCTATAGAGTATTAGGATTTTTCTGTCACGAAAAAGCGTTATTGCCGCAACTACAATATATTTTAAGGTTATCTTACTATACCCATTCTAAGTTTTAAAAAAAGGTTAACTTACAATGGAAAGCTATTAGAGGGATACGTTATTAATCCTTATCGACTTAAATAATATGTTAGCCACCTTCAGCATTTAAGGCACAGTATGATAAGATTGATAAGCCTTTACACCATATAATTTAAATGGATATCTTAGGAGTTATCGCGAAATGAAAACTAACGCGCGTATAAATTCGTGCGTAGTTTACGTTTTATCGAAATGTGTGTTGGGACTGGGACACATAGTAGGAGTGAAACTTCAACGGGCAAGGAAAAAAACGAACGCAACGGCCAAGTGAAAAAACAATTACAAGTACCTACATTATCAATCTGCCCATTAAACTTCAAGTCAAAATTTTTTGCGATTCGTTTTGTCAATAATTGTTCGTTGAAATTCACTTCTGCTATAATTATGTACCAGCACATATTTCGATTTTTTTTGACCTTTTTATTTCAGTGCACTGGAGAGCTTTGCTCATCGCAGGTGAGAAATATTTTTCTTTCTTATAATTGAGTAGGTAGAAGGTAACCATAGAGTAACTTACATACTGATTTTTATTTCACTTGACATATTCGAGGACATGAAAGAACATGTTCATAAGTAATGATTAAATATATAAAGTCAAAACTCTACAATAGTTATATCAAGAGTGGCAATCTAAATTATCTAAAAATATTTGGAATGTATGGACACGCCCGAAACACAGCTGCCTGCGGTACGGCAGGGCCGTACGGGCGGTTTAAACCGCGTGCGCTCAGTTTGTCCACACTATTGATTTGTAATGGATAATTACGTCAAATTTTAAGCACCCTTTTCAATTACATATTTGGAATGAGAATCGAATACTGAGTACCCCTTATTAATATTAAGATGTCAAGTGACTAAAAAACCCTTCTTTCCTATCGGATATTGGTCCTTTGGCCAATTTGGTCAGCTCATTGCCGTCTAGCGTCTGCGAGCTATATCGGTTGCTGTTTAAATGCCTATAGTTTACAGGCCGGAGTGGCCAGCAACGCATTGTTGATGCTTTTAGTGTTATGATGTCTATGGGTTGGGTATTTGTAACCACTTTCCATCCATTTCTCCGTTTTGTCGTGAAAGGACAAACAAACATACACGGATTCACATTAATGTAATATTAGCACAGTTTAATAAAATATAGGTAGGTATACGGATTGTAGATAATGATCTCAGATTAAGATGTTTGTTTTTTCTATATTAGTGCGAGGGAACTGGCTGCGTCGCCGAGGTAATGTACTTACATAGTTTAATCGTTTGAAAAGTAGATAACAATAAACTGAAAAAAAAATTAGGCAAAAGGTATTACATTGAATTAAATTTTATTATTTTACAGTGTCATTCAAACAAATGTCGTGCAAAGGTAATTTTTGAAACATAATGATGCGCATCAGAAATAAATAAGTTTGTTTTGCGGCTCTAATGTGTACGAGTTCCATTCATTATAACTTTTCATTTTAGTGTATTGGGGTTGATTGCGAAATTGCGGTAAGGATAATTTTTACGTTACATTTTATTAGTATTAGAATTTTATTACATTTTTAGCTTGTGGAAATAAATATTCAGCGGTCACGTGCTTCGGGGGGCACGTAAAGCCGTCGGTCCCGGTTGTTAGCATTAGATAATAGTCATTAATGGGTTGATACCATTGTTACAATCAATGACATGTAGGTTACTATAACATCCAGATCAAATCAATTTATTGCATTGATGTAGTAAGACAAGATGGTGCTTTTAGTGCAGTGATCGAGCTTACATGTGCCCCTTATGGGCACTTTGCATTGCAAAATTATGTAAACATTGATGTTTAAAATCAGTAGCCAGAATAACATTCTTTGATCGAATACAGCATGATGTCATAACAACAATAATCTTGTGTGTGTAAAATACTATTATTAGGGTATCTTTTATATTTTTTGCAAAAACACCGAAGCTCACAATAACTTTTACATATTTATCATTAAGAAATCAAAATTCTTTCATCACATTTTTACAAACAATACATTTCCTGGAACTATTAAGTAATGATGATGCATGTGTTCATTACAGTGTACGGGACATCGATGCAAAACCAGCTTTCAATCGGCGTAGTGTTTAAAATGTCGACAAATAAAAACCTTTTTTACTTAATATTACAGTTTTCAATGTCGATTACCAACCAACGGGCAGACAGATCAATTCAGCACGACCAGTTAACAAAGAAGTCCAGAACCCGTTTCTATTAACTGACTCTCATACACTGCTATCAAAACATTTCAGACTTTACTGTCACTATTGTAATTATAGGCGTTGTTTTATACGTCAAGTACCTACTACAAACTACAACCACATCACCTCAAAATGACGAAAGGTGGTCAGTGGTCAAGGAATGTTTACGTGTGAAATTTGTCGCTACAGCTTCTTTCAGTTGCGTTGCTAGTAGCTAGTTGTAGCGATGTGATTACGTAGAGTAGGTATTTAGGCACTGATTTTCAAATAATTCGACTTCCACTTTCGTAGTACGTTCGTAAACTCACCTTGACTAAAAGATCTTGAGGAATTCAAAGAGTAGGTATAACCTTAAATTAAAAATTTAAAACCCTAGGGGGGTTTTAAATGTCATTCAAACGATTAGGTATACCGGCACGCGTGAAGGACTTAATTTAACGATTATACTGGCACGCATGAAACACTTAATCGAGTAATCTTACGTCAAAAATGCCTTACATCATGTTGGAAAAGAGCTGATACTATTACACCTTTGATTATAGGAAATCGGTTCATTCGTTTAAGAGCTACGAAGCCACAGAGAGACAGACAGACCCCCTCTTATTGCGTGGGGGGTTAAAAATTACACCCCTGGACTCTCTTGCCCTACTTAGCAATGAACTGAATGTTCACCTTTTATAAATTTCAATTACAGAAATGTACGTGACCTTTTTTTTAGAACTTAAAATGGGTATAGTGAGTCATCCTTATAAGATAAACGTGCCATCGCAGACTTTATTGTAGAGCTATATTTCACTCGTACCTACATTGTTTGTTATATCTCAAAGGGATTAGGCAGCGTTTTCGCTGAAAGCTCCCAGGCGGCTATTGTCATGTCACTACTATTATCCTTGTGAATATGTTGTGTTTCACTAATAATAAAACCCATTTAATATTGTTTTTAAAGTGGTATATTTCTTCATGCCAAAAATTGATCCAAAACTTTTCTGATATTACAAAACTCAAGATGGCGCAGTCAAGGTCAAGCAATACATTAATTAAATTAAGAAGTCATTTCTCATTATACATCGTCATTTTTGTTATAACCACATGTAATTAACATAAAGTCGAATGCACTGATACTTCGCACTGGGACTCGAATATCTGGATATCGAATAATGGCGAGGACAGACATAATTAGGTACCACAAACATCCACATACTAACAACGACTTTCATGTCTCACATAAAATGTGGTCACTATCAACTAGGTAACAGGGTCGTCATAGAATATCCGAGATGCAAAGTAGGTACCATCAAGACTACAAAAAACTTTAGTACGTCCATTATAGTTAAACAAGACAAATAATTACCGTATTTTAAACGCGGGGTGTATAAAAACTCAGTAAGTACCCAACGAATACATTTATTTTAAACAACTAAGTACTTAGGTACTACAATAAAACATAAATTTTGAAATATATTTCCAAATCTGATTTGAACTTAAATCTAATGACTAATATCAACTGATAGATAAAATTGGTTTGAACGGACTCGCGAACCGGGGGTTTAGGACCGAATCCTGCACGAACTTTCAAAAATTGTGTGTTTACGAATCCATGAATCATCTGCTTCACTTCTCATGATCACTTGCTTCGGTTAAGGAAAACATAGTCAGGAAAGCACATGTAGGTACACAAAAGGGGTTTAGTTTTTCTAACCGAATTTGGCCAGCCGGCAGGAAATATTACCGGTTCATTAAATATTAAGTAATAGGTATATTGAGAAACTAACAATCGAAACATCGTTCATTAATCATTCGAGTAATCACTTCTATTAGAAAGCTGGTAACATTATTTCGCAAAGTGACATTAGCTTACACCAGTACACTGCATGGATGATGGAATTAAAACTCAAACTATTATAGTTATTGCTTTTATTTTAAAACGCATGTAGGTATGTTGATTTTTACACAATCACCAGATAACATCATGGAATCAAGAAACTTAAATATTAAATAAAAAGATCATTATTATTATACACAAATAAATGGACTGATCCGTGATATCTTGTAGTGCAATACATAATAAATTATGATTTTACTTTAAAACGCATAAAGGTATCTGAATTCCTACACATCCATCTATCTTTATTACATCAAAATAAATGACTACTATCAAAATATGTATCTTCATAAAATACATTTACGGGCTGACCCGTGATATCTTGTTGTGCAATACACATGAATAATGTAAGTTCTTAAATGTATAACATAATAATTATTTGATTATGATTACTTATGGTAAGAGTAGGTACATAATAGTACATAAATGGTAAGATTATATTATGTGTAAAAGACAGACAGCCGGTCTTCCACTCGCCTTTCCGCCTCCGCCCCCTCTGAGCTATCGCTTGGTACTCGTTCGTACGAGTCCTCGTACTCGTGGGTGGTTTGCCCTAGGCCTTTCCTAGTGGGTGGCCTGGATCTCGATGGTGGTGGTGATGGGGGGTCATCGGAGGTCGAGGCCTTTCCTCCACGAGTGCGTACTCGGCCTCGCCTCCCGATGCCCGCAAGCCGGCTGTGCAGCTCGGGATCGACAGGGCGGTAGCGGGGCTGGAATAGATCCCGCACCACAACCCTTCGTTCCGGCGGCTCCTCCTCCTCAGTGGGAGGGGGCGTCCATAATTGGCCGCGCACAGTCTTCCCCTTTCTTTATTTGTTGCCGTCGGCGGCAGTTCCCCCCCGGGATCCCTGTGGGAGGCCCGGTGAGGCGCCTACACGACGGCGGCTGGTACTCCGCGTGGTACTCGCCTACTTACCCATGAAAGGGGGGACAGTTGGGCGTGGGATGAAGCCCTCTCCTCTTCTACAGGTCGTTTAAGGGTATTTGAGCTCAATACGCGCTGTAAATAACAGGAGTTATGTGTAAAGTACTTATACTAGTTCTGCAACTTTCAAAAGACTTAGGTACCATATTGAGATCCTGAAATTATAAATATACATAATGTTTAAACGGGACTACTGTATCTCGATTATGGCGAGTGGCGACCTACGTAGCTGCTTTGAGCAATCTTTAAAAACATAATATAATTATATCGAACATCCTTATTTTGTACGTATCAATTTTCAACAAAAGATACTAAATTATATTAGATACAATGATCCCTACTAGAATTAGAAAGAAATATTTGGTTATGTGCTTATAAATATAAATTTCCGTCCAACCAACTACATTAATTTACCACTATGGATATATATTCATCTTCATCATAATTATAATTACCATTACACTAATTCCCGTATCCACGAACGCACTTTAAATTAAAACTAACTATAAAATAAGCCTTTAATATATTATATGTGTTATACATAATATAGAATACAGACGTGATGTATATAATACAGATGGTTCAATCCGAAATACGACAAAATTTAAACTTTGTTACTAAAATCAGTAAACGCATAATAATATCATCTTGACAACTTACTTTAATCAACTTTACTTTTTCTTTCAGTTTTAGCCACATCTAACAGACTAAGGGCCGATGTCGCCAACTTCGTATGAATCCTATTCCCGGAATAAGTTGCCAATTACTCGCGAGTAAGCCCATTTTACGTTTCACCAACATTTAACCTCTGGATAAAATCTCTATACTAAGGTATACTAGAGTAAAATCATATACCGCCGATTTCGCCCGGGTAAGCTGCTATTCGTAGATTAGTAGTGTCACTGTATCTGCCACTAGTCACGGTCAACACAACTCTCAGGTACGTATTATTCGAATAAGTAAAATAATACGCAGCGCTATTGCGCAAGTATACGTCAAACTGTCTATTTTACTTGGGTGCATTATGCATTAATTCAATTCATTCGTTCAAAGTCGCAGAGTAACTATGCGAGAGTAAGATATCTATTGACTAACGTGGTGAAACGAATTTGAAGTTAACCATCGCATAAATCGACGGAGTAAAGTTATACTGGGATAGCTACTCTAGTGTACATTTTGTGTTGGTGAAATCGGCCCTTAGGAATTATGCAATTCAATATTATGTCACTGAGTTAAGTTAACACTATAAGTTAAAGACTTCCCACAGAAATGTTCATATAAAAATCGAGTATATTATGCGACTTTCCTATATAACCTATATTAAATTAATATAGAAATATAATGATAAATAGTGAATTGATTACATTGATACAGCATAAATACTACTTTAGTATTAGATAAACACCCATGTACAAAATCATTACACAATCCAATACATTATTTGTAGCGTGGAATAAAGAAATAGAGTAATGACACGACATGTCTTATTTGAGAAAAATCAACTTAAAACAGTCGAGAAATGACATCATAGTTAAGAATGAACTTACAACGAATAATATAGCTACTTTATTATATAAATACAACAAAATGTGACTTTCCATTATGATATTCTAATTATCCTGTGCGGGAAGGACACTCTTGCGGGGACTATGGCGAAGGATCTGCGGATCCCAATGGTTTCCTTTTTACCCGGACATGAACTCAGGAGAACAAGTGTCTCCCGCTGTTGAGCAGGTCCTTTAGTTCCGTAGAGCAGGCTGGTGTCGCAGTCAGAGGCCCCCCCCGGGTGGGCGGAGGCTCGCCTGACTTTAAGAGCTCCCTATAGCTATATCTTGCAATACGGTACAGCTTTATTTATTGTCGCGGACGCAGTCGCGGAAGTTTCCGGAACCGACTGGTACCCAACAACATCAAAGGGGCCGGCGTGGGATCTTGGTTCAAGCGACACTAAACTTGATGTCCATACCGCAAGGTTCAAAGTGGCATGTATTTCGAATGACCTTGTTTACCGATACCGGTTCTTTTGCGTACGAGCCGCTAACAATAGGAACACTCTCGAAAGCTGTCACCGTAAATAATGTTTACGACCTACTCGAACATTCTAGTAACTAATGACAGGCGATATAAAAGGAGCAACGTGGGGCACGCCCTCAGCTCAAGAGGCCAGAACATCTGCATTCGACTTCATTAGACTAATGCAGACTAATATGCAGACTAATGCATGTCAAGGGCAAAACGAAATGCGAGATAAAATTCAACAGGAAATGCGTCAAGAACAACAAAGAGTACTGCTTGCCGTAGTTTCAGTGGGTGATATGATGCAAAACCTACAGAAGAACGTGGACCTGGTGGAAGAAAGGGTCACCAATCTGGAGACCAACATAGACAGCGTGAAAATAAACCTCGCTGGGCTGCAACAAAAGGTTCTACGCCTGGAGGCTGCAGGACCCGCCGCGTCGAGTGACCCAGGCGCCTGGAGTGAAAGTTCCATCCTACGACGGTACGTCCGGGACAGAGCCGAACAGCTCTCACTGTCGCTCTTCGGGGATCGGCCCTTTCTGTTTTGGAGGCGCTACCATCCTCGGGTAGCACATTCAAAGATCTGACGGAGGCACTTGAAGAACGTCACCTGGAGCATGTCTTCCGCGCTCAACTACGGGACCGAATTCAGCGTCCACGAGAAGAACTACAGCAATGAGCTCTAAAGATCAAGATCAATAGTCCGTAAGGCACACCCATCTGCTGATAGAAAGATGGTGGACTCCACCACGCTACAAGCATTCGTCGATGAGATCAGAGACATGGAGATTAGGGCTGCAGAGGGTCTTCGCCATCATTCCTCGCTGAAGGAAGCCCTCACACACGCTCTGGAAGTAGAAGCCCTCCGGCGTGATATTCGACCAATTCACAAAGTACGGGAGATAATTGAAGAAGTGCACGCGCAGCAAAACTCCAACGCTGAGGGAAAACAGCGGAACAAGCCCTCCAAATGAGAATACCGAAAGAAAGGGAACTCGTCGAGAGAGGCGGTGACGGCTGAGGTCCAACAGCCCCCAAAAAAAACATACAACCCCGATCCTGCAAGGGCAGTCCTAGAGTCAGAAAAACGCAGACTCGGAGGAGAAAAGGCCAAGGGACGCCGCGAAAAGCGCAAGGCTGAAAGGGCTGTCGCCAAACACAGCAGCTCAATGCGTGGAAGTTCAACTTCCTGCTCGCTCGGCAATTTGTCGCTCGCGAGCTCCTCGACAGAGGTGTGGTGAACTGGTAAAGACCAGAGCACAGAGTCTGGCTTCCAAGTCTCCTATACGGGTTGCCGGGCCAAGTCAAAGCGGGGGCAAAAACTCCAATAGCAGGTTAAACAGCTTGAACGAGAAGTTGCAGGGCTTAAACTTGAGAACTCGTCAAAACCAAGGAGAGTGAGGAGAAGGCGACAAAGGAACTTAGTACACTCAGAGGAAAACAACAGAGTCACCACTCTCCTGCGGGAACGACTGTTTCCTCAGCCTCTGGAGGTGGTGGGGATCCACCTAAAGTACCTACTGCGGTAATTTGAGAAGAGACTGCCGAAGACCGCAAGGCGAAAATTGAGGAGATTGAACAAACCACCACCAAGTTGTGCGCTGTGAGAAAACTAAGACAAACCCAGTGCCCTACAAGGCTCTGTGCCACCTCTATACAAAACCGCGAGGCATGCACATTGATGATAAGGCGGAGGCCTACTGCGCAAGCATTTTGACGGAATATCTTAATAAGAACAAGGTGTCGGACCCCATTGAGAGGAAAGACATCATGAAATATGCAATGCAGTGGTTCTTCGAAGATGAGAGCGCCATGGCCACTGCCCTGTCAACTAAGGCTGTAGAGATAGCCAACAAGACCAACCTCCAGAAGGGCTGCATATTCATAAAACGCCGGTGGTACTGGTTTAACAAAACCACAAGACTTGAGTCAAAAAACGAACTTCTGGCGAAGGTGCGACCTGCGTTGTAACGTCGAGGATATTCAGTGTGTTGATCACAGCGATAACAGCATAGAATTGGGACGAGCACGCTATAGCAGACAGATAAGGTACGCAATTCCTGTTCTCGCTCCTGAGGGGCGATCCGGCTATGTTTTACTACCCGGTGGGTTGCGAGACTATCTACGCTGCTTATAAAATCGTCACAAAGTGGAGCTGTTAGCCAGCTATTACCCACAGTGCACTAGAAAGTTGCACAGACACATCCGATCTCTTAAGTCTGAAGTTGTGCCCTGGACATACGAGCAGTACGTGGAAAGTCATGTGCCCACAAAACATAAGTCTTACCGTGAGGCACTTGACAAATACATGTAGGAACGGAACGTCCACAACGTTCCGTTCCTCGAAGGACGGTTGACAGGACAGATGACAGTGACGTGAGAGAGGTGGACGTATGGAGGAAGTGAAAGGTGTAGGAACGAAGTAAAGGTGCTACGAGTAAATAAAATAGAATTAAGGTGTAAAATCATAAGAAGAACGAAAATAAAACAATTGGTACCGGAGAAGTTTTTATTCAAGAATCCCACAAATATTTTGGGGGCTCGTCCGGGATTGGACGATGATAAAACCTATTCGTCGACTAAATATTGCGACGACATTGAAGATAACGCGTTGATTTTTAATCTCACACCGCAACAAACGCTCATTATTGCACGCAGAACGCTTACGGGGACGGCGGTTAAAATCGGAAAAAGTTTTCAAGACATATGCTTAGCTTAAGGCGGCGTTACAAAAAGAATTTCCGGATCAAATAAACGCCAAAGAAATGCACGAGTTGATGACGGCCCGAAAGAAACGTAAAGAAGAAACGTGTTATCAATACATGCTAACGATGTAGGAATTAGGAAAAAGGGCGAAATTTCCGGACTATTTGTCAATACAATATAATTATCATCGACGACATAGTAGACAATGAAGTAAACAAGGCTATGTTGTACGGCGCCGGCGTGACGAACGTGTTCAAAGAAAAATTATTAATTTACGAAAAAATGCGAAGCAAGATGTGTACAAAACAAGAAGAGAAGCGGCAGAGTGAAAAACGGTATAAGAAAACAGTTGTGCGACGTTACTACAAGTGTGGAGAACCTGGTCATTTGGCAAGTGAATGTGAAAAAGGCATATAGTGCTTTAAGTGCAACAAAAGCGGCCATATTTGACGGCATTGCACAGCTACGAGGAACGGGATCGATAACACAAACGTCAACTACAACATTGTCGTTGAAAGATGTCAACGTCATGCAAACAGCGAATGTCAATGACGTCAATGTCACAGATGTCACTAACATAAACAAATATGGCGTGCCGGTCATTGACCTATATAAATAAGGACACGACTTATTATTGTTCTTTTAGTACTACAAATGCTACTTTCAAATGAGTTGTTAAGTTAGCTTGGAGACCGAAACCAATATGGCGAAAACTAACTAACTTGAATTTTACTTAATTTCTCATTAAATAAAGAAGGTATTTAAAACATTAGATCAATAATAGAAAGGTATTTACGAACTCTATTTGAATTGCAGGAAATTTTTACAATATCGTACCAATTTTTAAAGTAATGAATTTTTCTTTTCTTTTTTAACTTTAGACGTCAATATCTCAGAAGTAGCTTTTTGTTAGTTAGTTAGTTTTCGATCTACGGGGACGATATTTAGACATTCGGTTTAGATATTTCGGTAAAAGGTTACCGAGAAAATCTCTCTTCGGAACTATTTAAATAAAATAGTTTAATTCCGTAACGAGTAAAAAAACTATTGTAAATTCGTTAGAGGAGAATGATTATTTTTGCCTGCAATTTTCTCACACTTCAGATAAACTCCAGAAACATAATTATTAGTTTTTAATCTAACCGTCGTCTCAAGTATTAGAATCAGTATTTTGAACAGGGGATTTTATTATAAAGATAATAAAATATTATCAAAAAAAATTAGAACAAAATATTATGGTATAAGTGAAATAATGTTTTTGATGCAGCACGTGATTTAGATGTAAAATCATGGTTATCATGAGTAAAATGAATTAAGTTGTCATCTATGTCGAGAAGGTATGTTGAACTGTAAATATTTTAATAACATAAATATATTTTTAACCCCGGTTTACCTATGAAAAATACTTTTGTAGCGAAAGCTGTCACCATAAATAATGTTTACGACCTACTCGAGCATTCTAGAAACTGGCGATATAAAAGGAGCAACGTGGGGCAGCGCAGGCAGTTCAGTTTGAGCTTTCGAAGCGAAAACAGCGCGCGTGATCAAATACGAAGAAACCTGCGACCTCAGCGATACCAACGGACATCAGAACGACTCTGCGACTTGGCTACAGTGTGTTTGGATAGACGACCCCAGCGGCCAACGGACTACGATTTACTCTGTGATTTGGCTACGGTTATTGTGTCTGCTACGTGTTCATCGCCTAATCAATCTTTCAAAAAGAAGTCAGCGGTGTTTAATTCAAATCCCGAACCCCGCGTTCGTAACATTATTAATTACTGTATCTGTTACTAGTTAGTATTTTAATATATTATATAACTTTATCAAGACTCTTATGTACTAACTGCGACTAGAAAGCAAAATCGAATGGCAAGCAAAATAAATGCCTCCTTTTGGCGCTATTTTGTATTTTTTGTTTTTTTTTTTTACTGCCGATTGTCTACATTCTATATTACTGAATACAGACTATTGAATCTTATTTTGATTAGGCATGTGTATTTATACTAAATGTGTATTAAGATTAAAACATTACAGTAGAGAGAGTATAAGTACCTAAGATACGGACAGCCACATACTACATACTAACACAGTAACCTGACTATGTTTCAACAGCCCACGCAATATGTATACAACTGTTGTCACTGCAATATTAAATGAGCAATCAGGTGTGGAATGGGTAGTATGTATAATTCTATTATTCTCTATATTATTACATAAATTTACGTCTAACTATTCAATAACAAATGATGTGTAGTGACTGTGACATGTTGAGACGATAAAATCATGTTTGCATCTCAATATTTTTTTTTCAGTTTGAAATATCAATATCAACAGCTATTATTATAAATATGCATCATATACAATATTGTAATCGTGTATTCATATCGTCAACATGGTCAACATTTTGTTTGCATTTAAATAACACATGGATGAATATGATAATATAATTATAAATGATGAACTGGAAGAATATATCTATTACTAGCTGTTCCCGCGACTTCGTCGGCGTGTAATTTAACAAAAAAATTATTACATTTTAAAATAAAAGTATCCTTAGTAACTGCTTATTACATTCGCTATGGGGTCATTCAAGTATTACGTAAGCACAACCGGGGGTCGGGGGGTCTTTGCTTATTTTGGATGACATGGGGGTGGGGGAGTCTATATGGTGATTACGTCAGCAGTATAAAAATGTTTTTTTAACTTTTTCGGATTTTGCAAAAAAAATCTCAAAATTCTCTTGAATCAATAAAGAAACCATTGAATGCAAGTACAAATGTTTACGTATGCATGGGGGTAAGAGATGTGCTGACGAGGGGGACGGGGGGGGGGCGGGTTTAAAGTTGCAAAAAATCTGCTTACGTAACACTTGAAGGGCCCCTATTTGCCAGTGAAAGTCCCGTCAAAATCGGTCCAGCCGTTCCAGAGATTAGACTATTCTCTACAAACATCATTTAATCGTTAATAATCGTTTTGTTTTAAGGGTAAGAAAAGTTTTTGACACTAAATTTTGTAATAATTATCTTTCCAGTTCATTCACATAATATTCAATTTTGTGCATCATAAGATACTTAACACCTAATTTATACTTACTTATCACGTTGCAAACGTATACGAAACAATAACCGTCAGGCACATACACTTTTCACAAAGATTCATCGAGATACTCCACGAAAAGAACGTGAGCACCGCAAGAACTAGCGAAAAGAGTGACATCGATACGAGCTTCGTATTCACTCATGGTGTACAAGGGGCCGTTCAAGTATTACGTAAGCAGATTTTTTGCAATTTTTAACCCCCCCGTCCCCCTCGTCAGCAAAAATAAGCAAATCACTTACCCCTCCCCCCTATGCTTATGTAAACATTAGTACTTGCATTCAATGGTTTCTTTATTGATTCAATAGAATTTTGAGAAAATCTGCTGACGTAATCACCATATACTCCCCCACCCCCCATGTCATCGAAAATAAGCAAAGCAAAGAACCCCAAAAGCCCCCCTTTTGTGCTTACGTAATACTTGAATGACCCCCAAGTAGTCGGGGCCGGCGCACGGTGCCCTATCAGCACCGGGCGGCTGTCAGTTGGCGAGGGTCAGGGCGGTGAAGGGGAGACCCTCATTGCTGGCGCCGCCCACGGCCAGCTGGCGGCCGCCCCGCACGACGTCCGAGGCCGGGTAATGGTTGTGGAAACGCTGGTGGTTGTGGAGGGCGGCGCCCTGGAATTAATAAATAATCCTATTAATATTATAAATGCGAAAGTTTGTATGGATCTATGAATGTTTGTGGCTCTTTCACGCAAAAACTACCGAATGGATTTTGCTGAAACTTTATAATAATATAGCTTACACATCAGAATAACACATAGGATATAATTTATAAAGATATAGTGTGAATTATCCAAAATGTATAACTAAATCTTTGCAAACCGAAGGAATAAGTTTCCCGAAGCGAAGCGAGGGCGGGTCGCTAGTAAATAATAATAATAATAACGCTACTCACTCATAGCCCCACACCAGGATTCCCTGTATCGTGGGCGCCATGGACAACACGCAAGACCAGAACACACACACGCAGACCAAGAACGGAAATTTTAACTCATCATTCAAATTGTCCGCTGTCTTATGTCCATAGTTTTGTAACCCAAAAAAATATTGTTTTTAAACATTTTTTGGAGTATGATTGCTATGGCATAGATTTCGCACTAAGCGATGACCTTTACTACTTGTAATACAATATAAAAATATTCAAAAACACGGTACAAATACGTACGTGTATAAATCGATCGCCGCACACCTCACAGCCGTACGGTTTGTGTCCCGTGTGTCGCCGGATGTGCAGCGTTAGGTCGTTGCTCTGCGAGAACTTTTTGTCGCAATACAAACACGAGTACGGCTTGAGGCCCGTGTGTACACGCATGTGACGCGACAGTTTGTTGCTGCGAGAGAAACCTGCCGACAAATAGTACGTTAGGTTTGAATGTTATTATAATATGTATCCGAAAACACTCATCTACCGAAGAGAGAGGCCACAAAGCGTTGCGGTATCTATTCATCTATAAAAAATAAAATTGAAGTGTCTGTTTGCACTATTAAGTTAACCGCTTTTTACATAATGTATAATTATGTATGTTACGTGGTGCATGAACCAAAATAACACTTTTTACAATTTTTGTCTGTCCGTCTGTTTGTTTGAGCTAATTTCTGGAACGGCTGGACCGATTTTGACGGGATTTTCACTGGCAGATAGCTGATGTAATAAGAAGTTATTTAGACTACTTTCATTTTAGAAAATTTTCAAATTAAATTCCACGCCGGCGAAGTCGCGGGCACAGATAATTTTGAATAATAGTATCGCAGCAGCGATAAGTTGAAGCAATGGCGTAGTTTGACTTTCGAACATTTCGAAACGTGTTTGTAAACCAATTCAGAATAAAGTTTAATTTCATTTGCGCTTTTTGTGTTCATAAAGAGGGAGAGAGATATATAATATGTATCTACAATGTAACCGCGGCTTTACACTCCTGCGAGACTGCTAGCCGAGTGCCGAGTACGAGAGTGTACATGGTAGCTCTCGCCTCGCCTCGTGATGTCTCGCCTGCTCTCGCTCCCATGACCGCGGCTTTACACTCCCGCGAGACTGCTAGCCGAGTGCACTCGTACGAGACTTCGAGAGTGTAATGGGTAGCGCTCGCCTCGCCTCGTGATGTCTCGGGCTGTCACGCTCGCTCTCGCCTGCTCTCGCTCCCGTTGCGGTTTTTTGCGCCCGAGTCAAAGGCCATAGATTGCCATAGATTATATTAAATTCCAGCCATAGATTACATTCACTTTGTCTATGCCGATACTACTTCGTTTGGCTTCAACCCATTAATGGCCCACTACTGAGCACGGGTCTCTCCAGTCCTCATACCTGAGGAGGCCTAGAGCATACTCCACCACGCTGCTCCAGTGCGGATTGGTGGAGGACTACTTCGTTTATATTTGCTAAATTATTTCTCCGCAATTAAACATCCATTAGAAATAATATTAGTATAATTTGTTTATAAAATATTGTAAGGAATATTTAGTGCCATATGAATTTAGTTTTCTTAATTAATATAATTCGGGTTGTCTGTAGCACTCTTGAATTATTCTCGGTCTTGTTGGTTTATGATGAATGACTGGAAGGAAATACGAGAATCAATGAGCTATGGGATCTTCAGTCTGTATTTGCGTGTGCGCGGGATAGGCGTCCCTTGCCTGCAAAAAAATTTTTTTCTTTTAAAATGTTAGGGATGGATAACCCTTATCACTTAGGGGTATGAAAAATAAACTGTAAGAAGTCGATTCTCAGACCTACTGAATATGCATTATAAAATTTCATAAAAATAGGGCAAACCGTTTCGGAGGAGTAAGTAACATTGTGACACGAAATTTTATATATACTTATTGTACAATACACTCTAATCACTTCCAAAACTTGAATATTATTGCGTTAAACCAAATATAAAAAAAAAACATCCTTATCAGTTTGTAAGTGATAGGCCTTAAAGTCACCTACAAGTACACTCAGGTTTTTAGACCATTTTCTCTGATTTCGTTTTGTATTCCAAAATAAAATAATTATCTATCATGTAATTTATTATACTTTCCACTAATCAGCGTGATGGAGTACACTCCACGTATAAAAAGATTCAAACTATATTTCATTAAATTAAAAATAAGTATTTTAATTAATAATTAATTTTTTGTCGTGATATGTTTTGACATTCTTATGATACCTAATTAGCGGCGCATATTGCAAAAGCGGATGCAATTTCTAAGACGTCCATCCTCTCGACGTCCGCAACTGCAACTGAGCCTGAGAGAGTGAGAGAGCCTGACCGCCTGACTGAAGTGTACGAGTGCGCAGCCGAGTACGCTCCCGACTGCGCATGTCTCGGCCGAGGCGCTCGGACGAGACATAGACGAGTGCTCTCGCACGAGAGTGTAGAGGCGCTATAACATTACCTTTTCCACACACCGCACAAACACACGGTTTCTCACCGGTGTGTGAGCGCCGGTGACACTGCAAATCGGATGAGCGAGGGAAACCTATAACAATGTAAATATTAAGATCAAAACATCGTTTGGTATAACTGGCCTCGACCTTTTGAGCCCAAGCCAACCTCCCATCGTGACACCGCCGGGCTCCGTACGACCCAGTATAACCCGGACAGTATAAATGCCTGGCGATTAGCCCGCCTAACTAGTTACCGCTCTGCTTCTGAAATCGACCGTGTAAACATTTTTAACGCGTTTCGTTCGCGGTGTCGGAGCGCCTGTAACAGTGCATATGCTTTTATTGAATAGCAACGCAATCGGTGATGCCGTTGTTGTTAGGAAAGGCCCAAGCAATGGACTAGGCAAAAGGGTCAAAATGTTACAATCAAATACACCTAAAATCCGAGCTTAGCTCATATACATTACATTAGTTTTTATTTCACTTCAATACATGCAGTATTTCCGAAGTTATAACGACGTGAAGTTCAAGCCCTTTTTTGAATTTCCGAGATTTCGCGCGCTTACGCTATGACGTCACGATGTGGGTCAGCTGCGAGCCGATAACGGCGCGACGCTTGGTCCGGTGAAATCCAATGTACTTTGGTGCGTTTTGGCGTCTCGTTTCATTTTGTTTTGATTGTCTTCATTTTCATAATACCAATAATAGTGTGCTTATATTTTAAAGGAATAAAATAAATCATCCTCTCAAGTGAAACGTGAAGTGTGTAGAATGGAAGAAGGTTTTTTAAAAGGTCAGTCGGACAATCTGCCAAGGGTGGATAGTTTGATGGTGGCACTATATTTCATGAAGAACCAGGATTTTACGGCTGCCGAAATTCGTGGAATAAAGATGAAAAGGTAATATGTACGTTCTGAGTAAGCATTTCCTAATTCCTACTCTCGGGTAGGTATTTGTTCAAAGTTAAACCGAACTGGAAGTGTGTGTTTCATTTAGTAGGTACCTACCTATTATGGACGGCGATAAAAAAATACTACCAAATACTCCCAATCAACATCTCGAGGTTTTCGATGATTATATTATTTTAGCTCTGTGTTTTATTAGTACGTAGGTAAGTTCTAGTAGGTAGGTATTTACGTAGTTATTAGGTACTTTTCTGTTAAGGCAAATAGGTAGGTACCTACCTAAGTGCCTACCTGGCTATTATTATAGTTTTATAATAAACCAGATATTTTTCAAATTTTATCCATTGTCCGCTTTAGTTTGTTCATTCACAGTTGTTTTTTTAATAAAAATAAATAATACCTAGTTAAGAAATTCTTACTGCTGTCATCCACTTCTTCCTCATTTTTGGGTCCAGAGGCACATTAAGAAAGAGTTTATCGGGTGTTTTAAATGTTGAATTGAAACACTGAGGCACAATACAGTATTTTTTTGCCATTTTGTCGCAGTAAACAGTAAAATTTTAATATTTACTGCGTAACTGCGTGCGAACGAGAGCGCGACTGCCGAATGACCCAATATATGACGTCATCGAGTAGTGAGCGCCCGCCTGCGTTTTTAAAAACCAACGGCCGTAAATACGCTCTTTGATCGTTAATATCTCAGCCATTTATTGAGATATGGAAAAAGTAAAAGCACAGTTTTTTTTCTAATTTTTTATAGATTTATTTGGCGTTAAAAAAAACCGTTTGCCTGGTCCATTCTTGTATTGGTGGGACAAGGTGTTTTTTTTAGTCACTTAACATATTAGTGGGAGGTACACAGTATTTGGTTCTCATGCCAAATGTGTAATTAAAAAGGGTGGTTTAAATTTGACGCAATTATATATTACAAGCCCAAAGTGTGGACAAACTGAGCGCACGCGGTTTAAAATACTCCACTAAAGGTTACAAACCCCGTCCGTACGGCCCCCGCGAACCGCAGACCGCTGTATTTCGGGTGTTTGCCCACCGTGTCCATACCAACCATATGACCATATTATATCATGTCCTCTAATATGTGAAGTGAAAAAAAAAATCACCAAGTTTATGTTATGTACTCGTATACTATAATCTAAATCTCGGAAACGTCTCCAACAATTTCCATTAAATTAAGCATGCGGGGGGTTTCGGGGGCGATAAATCGATCTAATCAGGTTTCATTTACAAAACGCCGTTTTATCCATGTTTAAAAACCAACTGAAAAACATGACCGACATCCATTGGCGACGCTGCAACACCACAGCTACCAGCAGATGGCGTTGTAAAAACACCGAGCGGAACCCTGTCGTCGAGGTGGTTCCGTACCTTTCCCGCAGAAGTCGCACTTGTACGGCTTCTCGCCGGTGTGTCGGCGCATGTGCACGATGAGGTTCGACGAGTTGGAGAAGCCGCGGCCGCAGTACAGACAGAGGCACGCGCTCGGCGCGCTCGGCGTCGCGCGCGTCTCGTGCGTGCGCATGTGCGACCTGGCGTGTACAACGACGGTGGTCAGTGTGTGGGTGCCTTAGAATAATAACACTATAGAAAGACAGTCTTCATACAAGCGCTCTGTCTAAACAATATTATAACAAATATTATATTATTTGTTTCATTGCGTGTCCCACGTGGGACAGAGGTGGTGCTTGCATGATAGTACTCGTACATTATACACATCATATATATGTTTGTCGCGGATTGTTGCAAAATATATTAATCTTTAGTCCGCAAAGTGGATTGACCTTTAGTTTGTAATACAAAGGTCAATTCCCACTAATTCGCTAATAAAAATGCACTAAAATACACATGACACATTTGCTCTCCTATCCTGTGAACCCTCTTAGCTATAGAAAACTGAAATATTTCCGGGGAAAGATGCTTAAAAAAATGTAACAAACATCAAACAACAACATCATTATTGTCTCGTCAAATTTATTTTATACAGTATGTTCAATATAGTGACTCCACATATCAACCCTTTAAAACGCTGAATATCTTTTATAGATGCCAATGATTATTGTACATTTAAATACTAAAAACTTATAAAAAATACACCTACCTCAAATTGTTTCTACGGTGGAATTTCTTGTGACACAAGTCACACCCGTAATATTTGTCTGATGGTTGGTGAAGCTGAATGTGTTTCACTAGTAGTTCTTTCCTGAAACAATATTAAAGTGATGGAAAATATCCAGCATTTCATTCATTCAATTAATATCAATAATATGTTAAAGTACAAAATATTCTTACAGTGCCGTCTAAGGATATCATACAAATTTTTTGTTATAGATTCACAATTAAAGAGGCCTGATTTGATAGTTCTTATTCATGACAATAAACTTAATATTGCACGAACTAATGACTTATTTTTCTTTACCTACTAATTTATTCAAAGATTTTGAACACATAGATGGCGACCACGTATCCCACTTGGTAGTAATTGGTATCATATTCGATTCCCAGCCGGAGTAAACATTAATGTGGCGGAAAAATATTTGTTTTCGGATTGTGCCTGTTAGTGTGTTTTTGCATCGCCCACTCCAGCCCCGTTAGTGGTGGTTAATTATATTATGTAAAACTCTTCCGTTACTGAATGACTGACAGACAACGCACAGCCGAAACTACTGAACGCAAGAAGCTGACATTTGACATCTACGTTCCTTGGGGAGTGTAGGGGAGCAATAAGAGAGGATTTTTGGAAATCGCATTCGCATCGCAAGCGCATGCGGAATCTGCCGTGACTCAGGACTCAGCCTCAACTCGCAAGTCTCAATCATTGACCTATATAATAGGGACACGACATATTGTTCTTTTAGTACTACAAATGCTACTGTCAAATGAGGCCGAAAATCCGCCATGTTTTGTATCCACGTGACATAACAGTGGCACGCATTTTTTGTTGACATGTCACTTCCATAGATTTCACATTTTTATGGTCTCAACGCAACAACGCAACTCGCAAGTAGCAACTCCGCCAACCTTCGCTTGCTAACGGTTGTTAACGGTTATACGCGTCGCCCCTTGCATTATTCGCGCCCGCCCGTATTGCCCTAACGAATACGCTTATAAAAAAAGCACAACAAAACAACACGGTTAAAAAATAAAGCATATAGCATTAAACAAACTATTGTCATAATTATACCACTTCTTTTTTGACGACATAGCTATTTGGTTCGAACCCGGGACCCCTCGCTTCGCAGACAGGGTCACTACTGCATGCGAAGCGAGATGTCTCGGGTTTAATTCTCGGCCGGGGCTGATGTCTATCCGTCCGTCCATGCCGTCCGCGACACAGGGTATCCTAGAGCGGGAGTATGAGTATGTCAATGTTTATTAATTTATTTACTGTTGATATTACTAATGATAATTAGAAACAACCTTAGAATAATAACATTATAGAAAGACAATCTTCATACAAACGCTCTGTCTAAAGTGAAGCACTAAACCGAAACATTCTCGAAAGCGGGGAACGATTCGGCTGCGGATAATCATATCGTCATCATCATCATATTATCATCAGATCGTTTTTAGCAATAACACATAAATAGCATTTCAGATATTTTGCGACACAATTTAACTGGACAAATCGTCGCAATTCTTTTTTTTACGCGAGACACGTTTGGCGCGCGTTGACATGAGCCGCCCGGTGTCATTTCTGACACCAAATAAGGTGCTTCAAAACGGCCGCGCGGACTCCGTTTCCACAGTGTAATCGTTCAAAGGAAACAACACCAACCTACAGAACGTCCTCCCGCACGTGTCGCACTTGAGCACGCCGCCGGGGCCCGGCCCGCCGGCGCCGAACCTCACGGACACGGGGCGGCCGGCGTGGTCGCGCAGTATGTGCTTGTTGAGCGTTATCTCGTGTTGGTACCGCGCGCCGCACGTGTCGCACGCGAACGAACGCTCCACGTTCGCGCACGACTTGCGGTGACGCGCGGCGCCGCGGAGGGACGCGAACACCTAAACAAAATATTAGAATAGGGTAGTTGACAGTAAGAAAATATTTTGAAGATTGTCTATTTTTTATGGTAGCTTAATATTTACAAATGCGAAAAATCGATCTTATGATGATTGTTTAATATGTTTGAGAAATAAAATCCCGAAATTACAGTCACTAGTCACGTGACAGCGAACGCCAATACGACGCGTGAAGTCACACGTTGCAAAACTAAACAATATTGACATAGCATTTTGGTCTTTCCGCTCAACCACAAACAAACAGCTCTTCGTTTTCCAACATATGACGTCACACGAGTCACCATGACAGTTTGACGCGTTTCTTAACGCAAACGTCAAATAGTTCATGAAAATATAAATTAAAATATGTTAGTTAGTATTTTACTGAAATATTTCAGTTAAATTAGACCATTTGGCAAACTATGATTTAGTTTTTCAAAATTAGTCAACTAGCCTATTCCAGTAACTATGCTTCATCACTACATAGTATAAAACAAAGTCGCTTTCTCTGTCCCTTTAGATCTTTAAAACTACGTAACCGATTTTGATGCGGTTTTTTTTATAAAAAAAACCGCTATCAATTCTATCTAGTGATAGAATGATTGAAGAGGAAGGTTTAGGAGGAGGAACCCTAGTGGGAATAAATAAAATGTACAGACAATAAATAGTTGCTACCTTATGACAGTGGCCACAGCGTAGAGACTGCTCAGGGTGCTCCATGTCACGATGGACATTCAACTCGGACAAAGACAGGAACACCCTGCCGCACGTAAAACACGCTTGCAAGCCCTTGAACAATGGTACGCATTTATAAACTATTACATCATCATCATCACACCGGAGCTCCGTTCACAGGGTCCTGGATGGTCCCGATGCGTTTTAAGGTCAGTTCCTGGTCTGGGCAGGACATTAATGTCACAGCGCGTCAAAGAGTACGTTACTGTCGTTTTATGATTATTTATTTATTTATTTTAATATTACTTATAACTTCGTTTGACTAGTGCTGTGCATTTTTTAACATATCTCAAATCAACCATTCACTAAGTCAAGAAACCTGCTTAGAACATAAATTGGCACTTAAGAGGAAATGCTACGGGTCATTTTTCCATACAAACGTTCTCGACTAATCCCTCGCTGGTTTTTGACTCTAGATCAATAATTTTTTCACACAAGAATAATATCATCATTATCTATGTCGGTACGTTTTGATTTTTTTAATATTTTTGTTTTCAAAAGTTTTAGGCTACTTCAAACAGAGCTTAAAACGGCCAAATAAATATGCCACAAACAAACGCCTAGTACACAAAATTTTATAATAATTAGCACAAAAAGCTAAACGGTCCGACACAGAATATCTCCTTCCCATTCAATTTCCAAAATTTCGTTAAGATTGCTTTAGTTTTGGCGGGGGGATTAGTCGAGAACGGAACCTCGATTTCGATGATTTTTGCCTCGGGTTTTTACACGGAGCTGCAGTTGTCCCTATCGCACTGACATACACGCCGCTCGCAAGCGCGACAGAGATATTGAGTGAAAAAATACCAAATTTGAAAAAGGGTTCGCGTGGTATTTCCTCTTAAGTTTGTTTTGCAAACGGATTCCTGCGGAACCAAAAATGTTAGTTGTTCGTTACGGGACCCTAAGAAAACTTAATACACAACACTCACAGGATCATTGTTGGGCATCATTAAGTTCCGTACTGGCACTTCAGTCGCGGTCCTCTGCAATTCCTTAGCCGGTTGAACGTCCGAAATCGTTTCACTCTAAAACAATAAATCTATTTAATAAAACTCTAACTGCTACTGACCGACAGACAAAACACAACCTAAACCAATATATCTGAAAGGTTGAACCTTCATCTCTTTGCTTTGGGTATGCTATTCCCACAATAGAAACAAAACTTTAGACGACTTCAATTTGACATCACATTTACTCATTCACCAATTGAATTAAAATAAACTTACTACAATATAGAAATGACCGCATGCAAATCAGTTAAGCCGTAAAAAATGTAACCAATTAAACAATTGTAACCAATATCCCCACTAATAATCAGTTATAGTATTAATAGTCATACATATACGCTTCAACAACACCATCAACACTTCTAACAATGCCATGCACTCCACCCATTGTTACACAGCAACTAATTTATTACTGACACCAGTAAGACATCGTGTCGTTAATCGTTATCTACTTTATTTGACCTGATTTAACAAACACACATCATTTATTTCCTGAACATTAAAAAACGTCTAATTTTCAATAATTATGTGCATACCTCTTGTTGTTGTTTGTACGATACACAGCCACAGTGATGTTGATCAAAGTTTTCCCTCTTCCAAAACATCCTTGTGCACTCTACACAACGAAGGATCTTGTCGTCTGGTAATAAATTATAACCAAGTCAATATCCTCATAATATACCATAAGAATTATATTTTAACTAATCACCCAACGGTAACCTTTTAATAATATAATAATAATTTATTTATTTTGACTGACGTCCGTAAGCAACGGTGACAACTCACCGCCAGATAGCTAGTTTGTTTTCAATAAAAAATACACCTTAACAGCTTTACCTTTGTGCTGCAACAAGTGGCGTAAAAGGTCATCAGCCGTCGACGTGTCAGTTCGACAAAGGCCGCACGAATATCGCCGTACTGGCAACTGACGGCCACTCTCCATCATCTTCTTCAGAATCGCCTGTCAACAAAACAATATTTTTCAATTAAATTATCCACAAACACGCGGATAGCCCGGTGGCATGCATCATCACTACACAGTATAAAACAAAGTCGCTTTCTCTATCCCTATGTATGCTTAGATCTTTAAAACTACGCAACGGATTTTGTTGCGTTTTTTTTTAATAGATATAATGATTCAAGAGGAAAGTTTATATGTATTATATATTAAAGTTTTTCGCAAAATGAAAAATAACGCGCGTGAAAATAAATTCGTGCTCTGGTTACGTTTAACAATTTTGGACTTGGGTACTAAGGGACAGGTTTCCCGAAGCGAAGCGAGGGCGGGTTTACTAGTCTATCATAAATGATAAATCGAGGGTTCGAAACCAGCACGCATCCGTAATTTTCAAAAGTGATGAACGTACCAGAAATTTATTATCACTTGCTTCCATCGTAGGTAACATTGTTCTCAAATGTGACGTCTGCCATTCGGCAAAGCAAAAAGAAAATTTAAAAAAAATATTATTTTTTTATTCAATTAACCGGCATAGACAACTAATTAACAAAAGGAACACATTATTACTGCTCTGTGACAAACTACACTGTACCCGTCACATTGTAACAGGAGACCATAGTCTAACAATGAGATAGTTATGGATTGACTTACACCGGTGAGCAGTTGTTTAGGCCTGCCTCGCTTCTTAGGTCCCATGATGTCAGGGTGGACCTGCCACATATGACGTGTAAGTCCAGCTGCGTCCTCATAGTTCTCACCGCACACTGGGCAGTATGTGCTGCTGTCCTCGACATCACCTGTAGGAAACAAGCACTTTTAAACTACTACACACCTATATTATTTACACAATTAAAGATAATATTAATTAGTATCACAAAACGGCCCGCACACAAGCAATATTATAATCAACCAGTTAATTCGACCTCACTTCGATTCGATTTAAAGTTTAAAGTTACATTATGCAGTCGGGTTTTAATTTTTTAACATACATAAATGTATATCTTGTACCCACTTACCCTGATCAGGTGGAGCCTCGCCGTCATTTGAAGACGGAGCTTCGCCGTCAATCGAACCGGAAGCTTCGCCGAGACTTGAATCTGATATTTCACCAACACGTGGGCCGGCAGCTTCGTCGACATTTGAGCCGTGAGCTTCGCCGACATTTGAGCCGTCAGCTTCGCCGTCATTTGACCCGAACGTCGGATCATCGGGTGGATCCAGTAGGTCATCATTTTCAGTCTTTACTAAAAAGGGACCAGGCTGTAAAAGATTTTAAACTTTATAATAAAGATATTAAACTTTTTAAACTTATAAGACAAAATCTTTTATTGACAATCATTGACATATGATATTTGGCAATGTTTTAATATTATTTATAACTGTGACACACTTTTTTCTTATGTTAATAGCCGACCAACGAGCAGACGAGCCACCTGATGGTAAGTGGTCACCAGTAACACCAACGTCATCACTGACCAGTTTCCGACAATAAAGAAATAGATTCACTTCTCAATGGAAATAATACAAATTAAAATTACTATTACACATCATTGATAACCACATTCAAATCGGTTAAGCCATTTCTGAGAATTAGAGACAAAAGCTGCCTTAAAGTGACCCTATTATATAATTAAAAAAATTAATCACCACTATCTTCACATTACTTTCACACAAGAAGTGGGCCACACTAATTAAGCAATTATGTATCTAAAGCAAAACGTTACGTTAAAAACATATTCTTATTACTTTAAACGAGCAATTCTTGTGTATAACTTAAATAATTGGAATCTCGGAATCGGCTCCAACGATTTTCATGAAATTTAGTATGTAGGGGGTTTCGGGGGCGATAAATCGATCTAGCTAGGAATCATTTTTAGAAAATGTCATTTTATTCGTGTTTTTGTAGTCCCAATTTAAACTGAAAAATATGACTCTTCCTGACATCTATTGGCGAATAATAATACTACTATACTAATACTAATTGCTTTAACGACACAACAATAGAATAGATGGCGTTGTTAAGTAACACGAAGTCAAAAAACACAATTTATAAAAAAAAAACGAGCAAAGCTCGGTCATCCAGATATTATATTCTATCACAACACGTACCTCAGAGCGCGCCGTATTGGCGCCGTCAGCTTCAGTCTTCACGAAATTCCCGCGAAGAATTGCGTCAGATTTCAACGTCAGACGTTTGTACTCGTACGCGACTGCCGCCTTAGTCCTACAGACTTTGCACACGTACGTCGGCAGTCCATCGCCGGGTTCGATCTAAACAAAAAATACGACCTCGTTATAATTTAAGCAGGCTTCACTGGTGTTCAATGCTGTTGTATTTTTCAGTTTAGACTAGATATTTTTAAGTTTAAGTTTGGTGCGTAGTGTATGGACACTACAATTTGAATCATCTCAGAGGTATAAAACTGTCTCTGAGATATTTCAAATCTAGGAAATTACTGCCAACTGCCATCCTTCATCCTATTCACTCCACATTTCAGTGGATGATTCAGTAGATGATCTGTTTTTATTGTACTAGGTACTAAATTGTTAAATATGTCTATACTAATATTATAAAGAGGAAAGATTTGATTGTTTGTTTGTTTGTTTGCATCGAATAGGCTTCAAAACTACTGAACCGATTTGAAAAATTCTTTCACTGTTGGAAAGCTACACTATCCCCGGGTGACATAGGCTATGTCATATATTATAAAAATGAATTGCTGTGCGTTAGTCACGCTAAAACTCAAAAACGGCTCAAAACAAAACAACAAAACAAAACTCAAAAAATTTTTTGTGTCTTCAGGTGGATCCAAGAATGGTTTTGATTTACAATTGGACCCGGTAGGTGGCGCTGCTGTCGATATGTCACCATATTATTATTTGTTTATTAATTATAGAGTGGTACGAAGTTCGCTGGGGCAGCTAGTAATTAATAAAAGATATTTATACTTTTTCCTGTTATGCAAGTTAAAACATCAATCTGTACCTAAAAACCTAGACAGAACAGTCTGCGACCTTAAACATAAATACTCCTTTACACCTTACTAGCTTTCCACCACGGCTTTGCCCGCCAAATATCACAACTTCTACTTCTTACTCTTTCATGCAAAAACTACCAAATGGATTTTGCTGAAACTTTACAATAGTATAACTTACACATCAGAATAACATATAGGCTATAATTTGAAGTGTGAATTATCCAAAGTTTCCCTAAGCAAAGCGAGGGTGGGTCACCTATATAGTATAATTAGATAACATGTACACTTTAAGTTATTTTACTTTTTTAAAGGTATTTTTTTAAGACCTCCCTATAACAACGGGTACACAAATTTGTAAAAAATACTACAAAAATCTCTCGCACCACTTTAAATTAAACATAATTAACAACACATTTCAATAATACACACATCTTATATTTCAACAATATTTACGGTTGTCGCTTACTATATTTTTGTCCTGCACATTCGAGAAATATGACATTAGTGACATACCTAAACATGTACTGGGCCTTGAGCCAATGTATGAAACTGCCCTCGTTCAGGAGCGCCAGATTCATTAAAAAGCCGCCATTATTTTAAGACTGCTTTGTTAAGATGTATTGATTGATGTATTTAATGTAATGAAGACTTAATGTAATATTGTACTTAATGATGCCTAATGTAATAATGTAAAATAATGTAATGAAGGCTGCTATAACCTAAACGAATCTGCAAATGGAATTTTGTACAGGAATCTGGTATGCCATTTTGCCGGTGATTATGGTAAAAAGGATATAGGTATTGAATATTGATTATTGCAATGGCGGCTGCAACATAATAGGCGCGCAACATACAACAACATAATTCCACTAACCCATCACATCGCTCAAAAGATCTCTTTTTCCACAGAAAAGGGAACACACCATTAGGATCTACAAACAGAATTCTATATAATCTGGTTTAACTACCTTTATGCCGGTAATTGAACTTATGATGCTCCCTAGGTGCCCGTCGAAAACCGAACGCAAGTCGTCGCTATCCTGCTTTAGGCAAGTTCGACACACCTCTTCAATTTCAATTTTAATTTTGGATTTCAACATGTTGAACGGTCTAATATAATGGCTATTACCTAGCGTACCTCGCGATTCGCGAATCGCGGCAAATAAGACATTTTAGACAGTAAATTACCTACGAATTAAACGAATTTACAATCATTATCTTCAACAATAAGTCATTAACTATCAGTCACAGTCACCATGGTAAATAAATGGCATTTACCATAACCAATAGCCATACCAGTGTTGTTGAGTTGACTGTTGCAGTGTTGCTATTGCAACAAACCCTGGTTTTACAAAAGTAAAAGTTTTTCTAGAGTCTGGCTACTGAAAGATGTTACTGGTTTTTTAATCCAAGCAAACTGTCATTTTAGGGCTATATTTCACCGGGACACCATGGCGGCGCGATCAGTTGCGCCACCGTGGTGTCCGTAAGCTACCAAACTAGACACCATACAGACACCAGAGTTGCCACACCACACAGAGTCAGTATCAAAATGGACCTTGAAGACTGTCACTGGCGGCCGGACTGGCGGCCGAGTGAGTGAGGCACCATATAGCGCAATAGTAATTAGTGGTGGCGCGACCAGCGGGCGGCGCAACCAGTAACATTCTGTGCACGGGTCCGAGTTGGTCGCGCCGCCAAATTGGTTGCGCAACCAAACGGACACCAGGTGAGTAACGCTCTATAGAGCTGCATACATTTTATTGGTAGCGGCGACTGGTTGCGCCGCCATGGTGTCCCGGTGAAATATAGCCCTTAAGCTGAGTTGATGTTGTGTCAAAGTGAAAAATATTTATGCGATTTAAATGATTTCTCATTGAAAACCTGAGAAAAACACTGAAAAGCGATTGCGAAAGATTCTCTTTATAATGATTAGCAAATTTAAAGAAAAACAAGTATAAAAAAGAGATGCAACAACAAGTGTGTTTTCGTGAAATATCTCAATCCTTTGGTTAGTGTGACTTGAAGATTTTGATACTTTGTATGTACCATAGATTAACTAGATGGAACATTCAATAGACATAACATAGGCCACTTTAGCATTTATGTGTGCGTGACAACGCTAATCGTATTAGATTTTAATTGGTTGTTACTTGTCAACTTCAAATAGTCTATCAAATAGGCTAATATGTAGTTGAAAATGCATCTTATTACTTTATCTTAATTTTTATTTTTTCTTGCCATATTTGGTGTTTTCTTACTTTCATCAATTAAGAACATAATAGTTATAAAGTTGGTCTATCCACCGCTAGATGGCAATGGAATTTTATGTAACAACTAATTCTATACTTAAACCTGTTAGAAATAAAGTTGATATTGTGTTGTAATATATTGCAAAACAAAGTAATTACTTCCGCTAATGAACGCTAGATGGCGTGACTGGAATCTATCTTCACGAGTAGCATAGAATGTTCTGGAAGTAGCACTACTACTTAAAACTTAAAACGAACCTTATTGCCAAGTAACTTAGTAGCTTTTTGGTTATACATTATTCATTTATTTTATTTATTTACATGGGTAAATATAAAACAAAACAGGGAAATAAAAATATTTATCTGTGAAAAGATATGCCTCTTCGTTTTTATGTGTTTGAGAACAACTTTTACAATGTTTAAATATACAAGACGGCATTTTTAAGTTGTAGTAATGCGTGACGCGTGATTACGCGTGACGTCTAAACAGTACGACGGTCTGAATAGCACTAATGTGAGTTTGTATTCGCTTTTGAATTTGTATTGGCTTTGGTGGCCTCACTTTTTTGTTCTGCACGCTCCATCTGCTTTCTTTGTTAACCTTTGCTTTGTACATTGTGAGTGCACATTCCATTTTACTTTGCAGGAGTCAATTTGTCTTAATTTTTTTTCATTTGCAGGAATCTTGAATGACGCAAGTGATCGACTTGCAGAAAACATAAAAGCAACAATTAAAAAAAAAGATTTGATCCAAAAGCTATATTTAAAAACACAAAATGAGTCTGATTTTGACTATACAGATTAGAAAAAGGATTGTGTGGTTTTATGAAACCACGGTAAAAGTGAAACTTTTTTCACATTATAGACATTTAACTAAAAAATTTTGGAATAATATTCCATTAAGGGTATAAAAATCGCTTTATCAATCTTAATTTTATACTTGGAAAATTGGAGTGATAATGGGAAATAATAAAAGTAGACTATTACATTAAACAATGACAAAACAAACAAAATAGCGTGGAGCACTGGCACAAATGACTAATAGTCTATACACTACAAGGTCAGCTGCTGCGAACTATAGGCGCCGCCATATTGGCCTTGGCTGCTCTGACGAGCGCCTTTCACTTTATCCCTACTCCGCGTCCGACCGTCACGTTACAACTTACAACACACAGACGAAGAAGTTTGGGACGATGTAATAAAAGTTTAACTTTAATAAAAAGTTGTATCTTGATTGCCATGTTTTTTTTTCCTTCCTGTTGTTTTTGGAGTCTATTTACTACTATTTAGTGAAATATTTTACTATTATTATTGTGACCTAAATTTAAAAAAGTATCAAAGTTATTTTATCAGCTATAATCAGTGTTGCCATGAGTCGTTTTTTTTTTAATTTGCCGCCTTTTTCCAGTCTCATCTTTCAGTAGCTAGAGTATATACTGCAAAAAATTGGTACATTTTGTAAAAAGAAAATCGGTAACCTAGAAGTTCAGAAGATTTGTAAGAATAATAATATTAAGGCTACTTTAGAATATTTACTTGTCGGTGATGATGGTAAATCGAAGGTATAAATTAGTCTATGATACGCGTGAATCGATGGTATTGGTTATCTATGGTTCGTGGAGATCGCGAAGTTGTCAAGTTGTAATCTGTTGTGGAACGTCAAGCTGACAGTAGTGACAGCTTGGCGAGGTGACGTCATGCTCTGGGGTGAAGTGTCAAGATTTGGCACTTGTACAGGAGGATTGCAGAAATCGCGGGAATAGCATTGAGGGCTTGAAGGCTCGGGAAAATACCAAAAACAGAGCTTGTATGTCAACTCGTCGGCATTTCACAACAGAAGGGCTGTTTGCGTGATTATCGTGACCTGCGAGAGACTCCTGAATCGTTATCAGAAGTGGGATAAAAGCCCATACCCACAAATTCCACAAACGCTACGCAGTGTTTGAAGTGCCTACCTGACAAAAGTGATTTATTGGCTCAGTTCGATGTGAATAAGTTTTCCGGGAATAATTCCGGTTCACGAGCTAAAAGGGAAGAATTCCGGCGAGTTTGGTATCCAGGAAATTTACAGTTAAGATCCCAATTCGACTACGTCATAATGATCGATCACGTTCAACTTGATGATAGCTTGTGCTTGCAAGTGAGCCAAGTGGCAGTGCATCCAAAAGTGCCTACTCATGTACGTACTCACAGCACAGATACATGCTGAAGGATTTATCAGGTATCTCTGTATTGTCTTTCGTTTTTATGTTTAGGTATTTGAATACCTATATCGAGGTTTGGTTAAGACAGAATAATCAGTACCTCAGTAAGTATAATATTGTGTCCGGAACCAACATTAAATTGAATTGCAATTTTAAAAAGAAAAAAGATTGTTGTTGAGGTATGACAACAGGGTAAAGTACTTTTAGCAAGAAGTCATGATGAATATAGTTCTTTGATATTATGATAACTATCACTATCGTATGTCATTTTGCAGCAATATGTAATGTATTGACTTACCATAAGTGTGTTATGGTAAAGTGCTTAATTATTGGAACTTAAAGAAATATTTGGTTTAAAAACAAAGTTGTGAATATCAGTTTAATTTAATTAATCTGTTCACTATTGACGACCCCATAGCTTAATTGATGGTGGCCCTGCATGCGAAGCAAGGGGTCCCGGGTTCGATTCCCGGCCGGGGCAGATGTTTTCTGTGTTGTGACAGATAAATGGTGTTCTCGGGACATGGGTGTTAGTGATGTGTGGTCCATGCTACCAGCGACATGGGGAGTCTTAGTGCGGGGTGTGTGTATTTATATTGTGATGTGATATGTTCCAGCATATGACCAGAAAAAGTGGAGATGGACTGGGCTCATGATGCGCGACAGAAAAGGAAAATGGTGTAAGACGGTTACGGATTGGTATCCTAGGGATGGAAAGAGAAGCCGTGGTAGACAGCACATTAGATGGGAGGATGAGATCAGGTTGACTGCTGGCCCAAGATGGAGATGAGTGACTCAGGATAGAACACAGTGGAAACGGCTAGAGGAGGCCTATGCCGGGGGGTGTACTGGGATTGGTGACATCCTATAAGACGTGATGCTGGCGGGTATTCCGTCCCTGATCTCAGAATAAAGGGCTTATTGTTGTTGTTTTTATTGTGTGTGTTATCCTTTAATGTTTAATGTTGATTGTACTGAACCAGGTACTTTTGAGTTGTTATGCACAAAGTAGATGTTGTTTGATATTATTAACAGAATGATACAAAATTAATAATGACCAAATCAGAGTTGACGACGTGATGAATATTGTTGATATGAGGTATTGAAAAATACAAAGTAATAGTTATATGGGAGTAAAACTTATTGGTTCTTGATAACATTGTATTTAAGAGGTAAGTACCAGGACTTTAATCAAATTAAACTTGAAGCTAAGTACATACAAAGAATAAACTGTTGAGGTACCTGTGTAATCTGTGATTTTATCACACAGGGATTACTGATGATGTAGGTGGCAGATAAATATGATGGTATTAGCTTTACTTGCTATTACTAACTGCTAGTAACAATCTATAAGATGGGAATATAATTGTAATTGCGTCATATGATTATGATATGGGTTAGTAAATTAGTATCATTAATGATCATGAATTCATGGTAAACCTGTGTTATTGTTATGTGCCTGTTTTTGGTGCATTTCTGGCATTTTGACACCTAGAATGAAAAGGGAGACCCAAGCGTATAATTATTAAAAAAAGGGTTTAGTAATTAATCTGTGTTCATGTTACTAATTGTTATGGTGAAACTGAAACATACTTACACTCAGGTACTTATTATTGGTATTCATAAATAGCTTGATGAGTGGAGTATTGGAGAATTGAATATTGGATGATGGAGGAGTATTATTATTATTCTTAATGTATAACCAGCTTGGCACTGATTTGAATATTAGTCAATATCTATTTTAACTAAGTATACACCTGTTCAAGAATAAACTACCTATGGATTATGATGTGTTATAGTTATGCAGTGTTTATTTAATAATAGGTCTTTTGTATTGAAAAGATTATTAAAATTTAGCAAACTTGTGAACGAAACGTTTTGAAATGATTATTTGATCATTGTTGTTATTGTACAATGCATAGCCCTTAAACAACACTTGAGAGAGGTGTTTAGTAATTCTGTTTTCGGAGGGTGTTAAGGAACTAGAGTTAGTGAGTTAACTAGTGAGTAAGCTATAAGTTGGCTATGTTTATATCAGGATAGACGATACATGTAAGCTACCAATAATCTTTTACTGGTCAGAAGTATTATCACATCAGATAGAGATGTTCTGTACAGATTGAGTTCATCAGCTTAATTAACATGAGTAATCTAGTAATTGGATGGTAATTACTGGCTGTTCTTGTATCTTGTACTGCATAAGTACTAAGATTGATGTAACGGGACTGTTCTTGTACTGCATGAGTACTAAGAGTATTGTAACGGGATGGATGTTATCAGACAGATTAGCCTTGTGGCCAATTGTTATAGCTATGGTCTTACCAGAGGGAGGCGAGAGTTCTACAAACCAGATGGAGGCTTGCCACAAGAATAGACGATTTGTGGTGGTATAGATGTCACATGGATAGTCTTGTATCAGACTATGTAACTATTAAACTACTACGGAGACTAGGTAACTAGACAGAAGTTACCAGAGTGAACTGTGGGGCAATGGATGACACATGTTAGGTCTTTTACTGTAGTTATTAAGACTTTTGGTAACTGTTAAGTCGGGGTGTCACAAATAAGAGCTATGTATATAGAGCTATGTAAATGAGTTGAACTCTGGTTTTTGTAAGAATATTTCAAGATATGTTTATGTGGGTGTTGTTTCAAAAGCTGTATTATTTTTATTTTGAGATGGACTACTTACTTTGTTTTGGTTTAAGAAACGATACCTTGTGTTGATGAAAAGTACCTAATTTAATTTAATGAAAAGACAATTGTTTAGGTTATAGAATCTAAAAGCTATGACAGTGTTATGACATGGGGTCCTTCAAGAAGTGGGTCTTTGGCTTCCTTCGTGGCTGACAACGCGTTGGTGACGCCCCTGGCGTTACCAATGTCCATGGGCATCGGTGATCACTTACTATCTGGTGACCCGTCCGCTCGTTTGCCTGCTTAGGCCAAAAAAAGGGAGCCCTATTGTGGTCAAAAACTCTTTTAAGGCGAAGTTGCTTTGAGAACAATCTAGTTGTTTTGGTAAAAAAAAGGGTAACTTGTCATGAACAAAAGCTAACTTTTATGTGAAATAAAATTGAATAGGAAAATGTTAAATTATTGTAAGAAAAGTCAATTTGTTATGAGAAATCCTAGCTTTTTATAAGAAAAACCAACTTGTTTGAGACGAGCTAACTTATTTTGTGAAAAAATTAAGTTGTTTTGAGAAAAGTTAATTTAATTTTGGTTACAAGAGTTAGTGACAAGTAAGTTGTTTGGAGATAATCTATAGTGACCAATTAATTTAATTGAGTACAAGCCATTATGTTTTGAATTGGTGTACCTAAATTAAAGGTTATGTGAGAAATTGCACAAGTTAATTTGATATGAGCAGTATTGTTTAACCAGTATGTTTGTTTGACCTTATAATTCTTAATAACCTGGTTGGGTTTGATGAAGGATTTTGTTAGCCGTGATTTTGATGATGAAAGTGCCTGAAGGTCAAGTTGTTATTGTTGAATTGAGGTAACATTGAGTAACGAGGTAAATAAAGGCAGATGGGCCTAGTGATCAACACAGTGCTCAGTTGATGGGAAAGGTCCCTTGTGATTGTGCTTGCTTATGGCACTGATGTTATAGCTGGATAGAGGCTATGTTTTGTGAGCAAAGTGGTCATGATGTGTTGTTACCGGTATGAGGTAACAATGACCAGGTCGGACAGAGACTAGATTTTTGAGATTGCCTTTATTGGTCAGAAAGGGCCGAGCTTGGAGAGAAACTCGCCTTGGTGTTTTGTTGTTACCGGTATGAGGTAACAATGACCAGGTCAGACAGAGACTAGATTTTTGAGACCAATAAAGGGGTCAGAAAGGGCCGAGCGAGCTTGGAGAGAAACTCGCGTTGGTTTTGTTGTTACCGGTATGAGGTGACTCGAATGTCAAATAAGTGTTGCCGCTGGTAGTGTTCTTGAGGATGGATCAAGGAGACATCTAACCGAATGGAGTTTTGGCAATTGATTGAATTGATAAGAAAATTGCGGACAGAGCAATTGTGATGGAAGTACATACATAACGAAGTCACACAGAGACGTGTGACAGGTCAGAGATGGCCGTGTCGGTGATGATGGTAAATCGAAGGTATAAATTAGTCTATGATACGCGTGAATCGATGGTATTGGTTATCTATGGTTCGTGGAGATCGCGAAGTTGTCAAGTTGTAATCTGTTGTGGAACGTCAAGCTGACAGTAGTGACAGCTTGGCGAGGTGACGTCATGCTCTGGGGTGAAGTGTCAAGATTTGGCACTTGTACAGGAGGATTGCAGAAATCGCGGGAATAGCATTGAGGGCTTGAAGGCTCGGGAAAATACCAAAAACAGAGCTTGTATGTCAACTCGTCGGCATTTCACAACAGAAGGGCTGTTTGCGTGATTATCGTGACCTGCGAGAGACTCCTGAATCGTTATACTTATATGTCGGTGATGATGGTAAATCGAAGGTACAGATTAGTCTATGATACGCGTGAATCGATGGTATTGGTTATGTATGGTTCGTGAAGATCGCGAGGTCTGTCAAGTTGTAATCTGTCGTGGAACGTCAAGCTGACAGTAGTGACAGCTTGGCGAGGTGACGTCATGCTCTGGGGTGAAGTGTCAAGATTTGGCACTTGGACAGAAGGATTGCAGAAATGGCGGGAATAGCATTGAGGGCTTGAAGGCCTTGAAGGGTCGGGAAAATACTAAAAACAGAGCTTGTATGTCAACTCGTCGGCATTTCATAACAGAAGGGCTGTTTGCGTGATTATTGTGACCTGCGAGACACTCCTGAATCGTCATATATTTCGATGATTTCTATCTATCATAGTAAGTTACCTGTGCCACAAATGGCCACATCCAATAACCATTCAATGCGATTGCCAAATTGCCATGTCAGATTGTGACAGACAGTTGACAGACATTTTACAGATAGGTACTTAACTACATTACTTACATTACTGTCAAATATGTCAATCAACAATCAACTTAATTATTTGCAATACCTACATAATTTAATTATAGGAAAATTACTTAAAAAATAAAGTACAATAATCATAAATACAAAAATCATATAATATCTATTATTGTGAACTCCTTTACAAGCAGTGATGGTATCGTAATTTTCTTTGAGTGGTGATACATTCTTCTGACCTTAGAGGGTTATCTTTGCATTAATTATTACAGCGCTCCCTAATTATCATTATGTAAAACTCTACGAATTGTAAGCAAATATCTACATGAGCAGCCATGGTAAGGAAAATTTATTATTTATTGCTACTTTACGTACAATGAAGTTTAACTTTAGTCATTGACTGCAGATAGATATCGAGTGAATTTCTTTAAATAGGTACTTACTGAGCTAAATAATAGTCCATCTTAGTTGTAGAGTAGTTCACTGTAGGATTTATAAGCTACTTTATTTGCCACTACTCACTAGTACACAGCAATCTTGCTCTACGGGGTGAAATGCTTGGATTTTTAATAATTATAAAACACAACACCAAAAATATGATATCGAAGTCTAATGTTGCGTACAAACATAAATTTAAACATGTAGCCTAGATTGCATAATTATTTACCTACTTATTTAAAATTATTTTTATATCATAAGTAAGGATTCTTCATGTCTCTTGAACATCATGTCGTCACCAAACTAAATATTAAAATAAATGAGTAGAGATGATAGTCCCAAAAAGTTTTGCTCTATGATCGATCATGGCATTTGTAGCCAAATGATTAGCAGTAAAATTCATCAATTCAATATCATAGCCAAAATCGTTCTAAAATTACAGTTTAAAACCTATAATATAAAGTTTAGTCCAGTCTCAACCCTATTCATTTCTTAAATCATCAAAATATAACACTTACTAACCAAAAATATTTAACCCTTAACCACCTATTTTATTTTTTTTATTTCTCCACTTATATGTGACTAAAATTTACATGCAAATGTGTTGCACATTCCAAAGTTACAGGTGTACTTTGCTTGCTGTCATTGTGACCACCGTTAGGTTTATCTAAGTTATATACTAAACTAATTCATTTATTTTTGTTTTGTATCTTTATTTTGTCTGAAATGGAACAAAATACTGTAAAATGGTTACAAAAGTATGATTTAGATACGGAAAGTAACAGATCCCATCCAGCCACCATCTAAATGTCGGTTGTACTTTAAGGTACAATTCATCGCATACTAAAAATGGAACAAGGCCTAACACATCATCAACTGATCATTTTGAAAAAAAATTAAGAATTGTACCTGTTTACTGCAATTTTGTAAAAATTAATTATTTTCTTTAATAATTTAGTTTTTTTTTTGCAAAAAGTGTGCCTTTTCAGATCTCCGATTTTCGATACTACCTATATTTTGTTCTATGTTGTGTAAGTTAAATTATCAGAGTAGATTTATTATTAAAACTAACATTCTATTTTAAAGTTTTAAAACACTGTATTATAATAGAAATACTAAAGACCTCCATGTGTCTACAACGTCTATTGTTTTTTACTTTGTTATTACATTAACTTAGTAATAGTCAGTGCAAGGGGTCACCATGACCACCACTAGGTGGTAGTATAACTCAAAAATATATGAGGTGTCTAAGGGTTAATATAGCCAATCGTCATTACTCACAATTAGTATAATATTTTTCGATAGGCACTCATTACTTACCTATTTAAATACTTTAATGATGGGTTTAAATCATTTTTTTCAGGTCCCATATGCACACCTATTCCATCATGTCATGATTGTTCATTGGATTTAAGCAGTGCTAATGTGGAGTGATGATATTTGGTTAATGCTTCGGATATTAATTTAGACTTCAATCTCTTGACTCAAATACTAACCTACATTATCCATGGTATAAATTGCTAGCCCATAAACCAAAGATTCTGGTACTAAGCATATTAAATTTTGTAGACATTTAGTTTCATCCATGATAAGTCGCGGCACGAACACGTAATGAAGGCCCCGATGACGTTTATTTGACCTCTGTCCACTCATAAAGTTTCTTAAAAATTAATACAGAAATTTAAAGTAGCAAATTGCTGTTTTTTTTGTCAATAGTCATGTGTGTCATAAAATTTATCGAATGTTTTAGGACACAAAATTAATTTATTAGGGACATAGATCTCTAAACATTTCATGAAAAACTTTTAATTAGTTACTACTTATTAACCCTAAAATTTATCAATGTGACTTACACTTGACCATATTTTCTCGAGAATAAATTACCATATTTCATGTCACTATTTTAATGTGTCTTCGGGGCCTTCATTTTGTGCCAGATGTATTTAACTACTTACATACTTGTTTTGTTTAATTAGTTATTAAGAAAAAATATCTCATGTAAAAGATCTACATTGCCTTATACTATGTTAATCAAAGTTCCCAAATGATTGGTTATGATCACATACCAGGCATCAAAAACAATAATGATTGTAACAGTAGACAATTTGTTTATAACCTAAAATTTTATTAACCATGGAATTAAACAATTATTAATGTTATATAATTATTGATGCTTTGAATTAAATGACATAAATATTTTTATAGAGCATAATAACGTGTTTTATTTTGCATTTTATTCACTAAAGTTTTAGTGGTCCATGAATCAGAACCATTTGAATTTTGAGTAACCAAAATCTTGAGGAAAGTACTTTGGGATAAGCTGATTTAATTATGAACTCATCTGCACTATTCATCTTTGCAACTGATCCAAGTATTCTTATTATTTAGTAGAACATTCTATGCGCTAGCTATTTATTTCAAAAGAGCCAAATAATCTTAAAGTTCGGTTCTGCTGATATAATACGGTTCATTGGAATTTATCGCGATAATTAATGTTTAAGGGATACTGAAAATAAAAATCGTTTCTGCTCTCACTCACTGCACTCATGTTTGCAAATGCAGAAAATAATTATTGTATGCAACAGTCAAGAAACTGGTATCAAATGAGGCCTAAGAAATAATAAAGATTTAGTTGAATTAGAATTTTGAAGTGAAACTTCTATATTGAATTGTTCACAAGAAATGTCACGTCTTTAAAATGGAAGTTGTCTAATAAGTTTTTTCATACAGGAAGTGGTTTACTGTGTATAATGTTTTCTTAATTTTCATCATCACAACTGTAAAATTTACCACATCAACAGCAAGGTACAGGAGAGTACGGTACCCTACTGTACGTTTTATACTTAGGTACCCTACCCAACTTTACTTTAGGACTAACTCTGGTGCCGGGGCTGGTGTAGGAGCTGCAGTCCAAGACGGAGACGCAGTCAGAGTTTGAGCCGGAGTCAAAATAAAGATATAAAAAAACAGCTATTCATGACTTGTACCAAGGATGTAGACTAAGGATACTTTTCATCCCAGGAAACAAAATTTGTTCCCGGGCGGTATAATAAATAAAAGTTAGTATGGAGGTTCTGTGAAAATTGATTGAATGATTTAATTTGAATAGTAAGTGCTATAGCATATTTAAAAGCCATTATGGATAATATTATATCAAGAATACTATTATAGTATAAAAACTAAAACCGTATAATTAGTTTATAAAAAAATTGTTCAAGTGCGATTCGGACTCGTGCACTGATGGTTCCGTACAAAAGATGGGCAAATTGCAATCAAATTACTGATTAGTGATTACGATAAGATAATGATACTATGAGATACGGCAATGAGCGCCGACTATTCGGCTTCTTACTTTTTATGTATCATCATTCATCACTACATAGTATAAAACAAAGTCGCTTTCTCTATCCCTTTGTATGCTGAGATCTTTATAACTACGCAACGGATTTTGATGCGGGTTTTTTTAATAGATAGAATGATTCAAGAGGAAAGTTTATATGTATATTGTTATATTAAAGTTTTCGCAAACAATTTTGGACTTGGGTACTAAGGGACAGGTTTCCCGAAGCGAAGTGAGGGCGGGTTTACTAGTGAAAATATAAAATAAAATATGTTATGTGTTTGTATTTTACTGAAATATTAATATTTCAGTTAAATTAGACCATTAAATTAGTCAACTAGCCTATTGCAAAATCTAACTAAATTAGATACAAGCGAGCTGCGTGCAACAGCTAGTAGGTAACTGATAAACTGACCATGTATCGTAGTAATGGCAAGCGTCATCGCCTCATCAACCGTCGAAGGGAATGCCTGCGCCTGCGCAGTGAAAGTGGAGGCTCTCAACTTTCCCTGCCAGTGTCCACCACACGTATTGCAGAGTTTAATGTAATTATAACGTTACTGAGGAAAACGTGTTTTGAGCAGTAGGTATTAAACTAAGGAATGCATGAAAAATATCAAACGTTGCCAAGAAATTGTTTTTCGAGAATAACAAGTTTGGTCAACATAGAGACTTCATGACAACACAAAGCTCAATCTCTTGAACGGAAGTCCTGAAATTTGCACAGAATACGTGTTACCTACTGTAGCCGCTATAACAACAAATAAAATAATAAAGAGGCCCATACAAGTAACCTTAACAAAAGAAGTTGTTTTATCTCATAAACCGTTCAAGATAGACAGTTGAAATTTTCAGCCGGTTCGAAGTATGTTCGGGCCGATAATTCAACTTGATCAATGCCTATTTTAATTGAAAATTAAAATCTGAACTGTTTAAGAAATGAACCGGCAAAACGAATTTTTTTCTTGCGATTCATTTAACCGGAATCTTGAAAATGTTTCTATCAAAAAACCGTTGCGTAGTTTTAAAGATCTAAGTATACTTACCTACATAGGGACAGACAGACAGCGGTAAGCGACTTTGATTTATGCTGTGTTAAGATACTAATAATCTCACTACGGTGTCTGTGAATCTTACCTGTCAGATCATAATAATATGATTTCATTCATGCTCATCCATTTCCCATTATCCAACTCGAGCAAAATTTTATCTAGCTAGTTATAAGACCTCGCACTAGTACCACCTATAAATATATCTTAACTAGCTCGCAGGCTGTTATACAGCGCACTAGCTTATTATATGATTCTCCTTGACTGCTAACTTTGTGGCTAAATCGTGTATCGAAGCGTTAACTTTTAACGAATAACGATTCAGGATAGTACTGTACTATACACCTGTCTCTCAAAGTTTCTACAGTTTGTTAGATATTTTATACCTACAACCAATAAATAATCTGCTTTGTTCTCCAATGTTGAACGTTTTCTCTTTACGATTTATTGTCAATAATTTTTTTAAACGTTAAACAATAACGTTAATATAACATACGCTGAAACTTCAGCTTATTGGTTAAAGTATTAAAGTTGTAGTTGTTTTTACCAACAATAATAATGTTGGTCATACGTAAACCATGTTGTACCTATGTAAAATGAATAACATCATGGGAAAATTCATTGTTTTCTGTGTTATAGCTAAGTCGTAGGTATAATAACTAGCTACTTACTTACATTTAGTTTATTGTGCATCTAAACATTTAGTGATGTTGACATTTAGTAGCGTTAGCATTAATCAATAAATGGCTTAGTAGGGTACTCATCCGATGGTGTGACTGCGAAGACTGTTTGTGGTAAAAATACTTGAGTTTCGGAGGGTACGTTAACCCGTCAGTTCCAGTTGTTATAGCTAGATAGGAGTCGCGAATGCCATGTGTTGTGCAGGAGTTTGTGTTTGAAATTTTCACCTGACGTGCAATCTTACGACTAAAATTATTGCAATGTAAACAATACAAAAATCAGTGGTAAGTAGATATTGAAAAGTTAGCAAATGAAATATGATGATAACTTTATTTTTGATTCTACGATTAAAAGCAACAGAACCAAAGGTAGAGTTAATTTGCAACGAACAATGTTCGCCAAATATGTGACGCTAATAGTTTGCCAGTTAAACCATAAAAACCAATGACATTATAAGTAAAAAAAAACCATGTGCAACGTTGTTTCTAAATGCACTATCGATCGGAGAAATGAAGAGAATGTTCTCTAATCTAATGCCACATCCTTATCAGTTCTGGTAAGGCTGGTTGCAGTTTGCTTTGTTAAAGTCGAATATCAATTTACCGTATTCCCGTTGAAAGAACCTTGAACTACAAATTTTAATGTGCCACAACTCTATAGCTACGTCTATAGGTATGTATGTCTCTAATGGTCGTGGAAAAGCGTAGGTACGTTGCTTTTTCCTTTCAATCCAAATTTAGGAAACATTATTTTTGTATTTATTTGATTAGGTAGGTATACTAGTAAAGTAATTAAACAAACATTGTTTATTCTGACTAATGACTAGACTAGTGAAGTGTAGAGGGACATCACAGACCAGGTGTATTACACAACGACTGTACGCTGTCGTAGAGTCGTTCCAGTATTTCTCAGCGCGAAAGTGAAAGGGCAGGTTTCGCGGCGACTCCACAGAAATCGTAAGCGGCGACTTCGCGTCCGAGAACCGAAACTTCAAGACGCCTCAGTGGAATCTTCAATCAGATAATCTTCACGAACAACACGTTAATTCTCAAAGGATGCTTGCCGTTGAAGACGTCCAGTGATTAAGTGCTTGCATTAAAAATTCAAAGTTGAAAATAACGTTACAAAAGTGATTGCAGTAAAGTGCGCCGATAAAATTTAATTACTAATTATCCGAAAGTAATAGTGATACGTGTGTGGAAAATAAGTAAACTGTACATCAAAGCTTTAATGTAGTGTAATTAAAACATGCTTCTTATGTCAATGCACCCATTTCTAAAAGTGAAAGTATACGTTTAAAGTAGACACATTAGAATTGAAAAATGAAAACGTGATGACAACATTAATTAATTAAGTAGGTATCATTACGTTGTTTTTAACCATAACATCTATCCTGTTATGTATTTTAGAATTATTAATAGAAAAAACCTTTTTAACATATTATTAATTTAATATATTCCAAATATTATTTGGAATCTCTGAAAATGGGCAACATAAGTAAATTTAATGCGAAAGTTCTTTATAATTAAAGTCAAAGAACTGCATGACTTTGCAAGCAACCAGGAAATATACATGCTGTTCGTTGCGATATTATAGGTAATAGTGTTCTAGAAGACCAAAAAATTAAAATATGTACAATTATGTTGAGCGCCTGTGATAGAAACGTTTAATACTTGCAGCGATAATTACAACTGAGAAAAGACGGATTTTCAAGCTGTAAAACCATAAGAAGTAGAACAACGGATACTTCCAGCTGTTAGTAAACTTAGTAACTGAGTGAAAAGTATACCGACAGTGTTTGCGAGCTTTCACTATACAAAATGACAACAGTAACAAGTTTGGTATGTATTTCTTCCGGGTATATAGGTTATTGTTTCTACTTTATTTGTATGTGTGGATTTCTGTGTTTTTTCCGGTTAGTGTATTGTTTCTACTTTATATGTGTTTCGGGCTCTCGGAAATCCCGACACGAAGAGGTCGGCTTCCAAGTGAGCCGCCACAGAAATTGGTAACAATTTCTGGAAATTACGAAATTCTGGAGTCGTCGTAACCAAATATTTAACTTAACAGTTAACGAAATTCTAGACTCGTCGTAACCAAATATTTAACCCTGTGACTTAATAATTAAATATTTGGTTACGACGAGTCCAGAATTTCGTCGTTTGGCAGACAGAGTGACTACCAACCAACTGGTAGGTACCTACCAACCAAACTATTATTGTAATAATAATTTTAATTGGAAATAGGTAATTACAAATCGACATTTACACATTGCATAATATTATATTATTATTATATTTATACATAACAAAATATTTTTCGAAAAACCCAAATTAAAAGATGTTTCTTCAGCATTTGAAACATTACAAAGGTAAAGAATATGATAAACACAGAGGCTTGGGCATAACAAAGGATACAATACACGATATTATCTCATCGCGAATGCATCATTAATTTTAACTGGGAAGATTCCAGAAGTGTAGGTACTTCTGGAATCTTCCCAGTTATGCGTTTATTTTATGCCTTAAAAATCTTAAAATAAATTGTTTGAAGCGCTCAAAGCCCCGCTTGCGACTATCTCAAGTTATTAAACAGGTTAAAATTTCTTAAGTTTCGTGCTTCGGAGGGTCCGTAGAGCCCGTTCCGTTTTTAAATGCTAAATAGTAGTAGGCCATGTATCGGGGACCCTTTGACGACAAAAAACATTGATACTTGACTTGGCCACGAACCTCTCCAATCCGCACTGCAGCAGCGTGGTGGAACATAGTCAAGTCTCTTCAGTTACAACGAGAGACCCGTTATTTGTAGTGGGCCTGGTGACATCATATTTATCAAAGTTCTAAGGATTTGCCAACATGTACATAATTATTACATAGCAACCAGGGAAAATGTTGATACCTACAGCCAAAAGTAGCAGTGAGAGCTGTCTGAAATTGTGAGTAGGAAAAAATCCTAGTGAGTTTCTAGCCGCTCGACTACTCAATAAAAATCTTTCACGTTTTCATATGTTCGCACTAAGTTTTATATTATAAATTAATATTTTTTTAATCTCTCGTAGATTCTTTTGACAATGATTGGTAGACGAATCGTATGATGCATTGTTTACTATAACAGACCGCTGCCGGCGTCGCGGCCGTTCGAAGGTTCATGAAGTCGATTCCCAGCGATGTGAAAATTTGCGAGTTTGAAATTCTGTTCTCGGTCTCGCTACAAAACATAGTTTTACTTTACTTTTGGTTTGAAATAAATTATTACTTGCTTCGGTCACAAAGTAAGTTAAGTAAACTTCGGTGAAGAAAATATCGTGAACTTAGCACTCGCCCAGCGCAGCGTGGTGGACTTAGTCCTGTATTAACAAAAAGAAAACTCTATCCAGTATCTATTCTATTCAGTATCTATCCATTAATAGTATTAATATCTAGATAGAGTTTTCTTTTTGTTTAATTAAACAGTCAATAATTGACTACATTCCTACCTTAAAGTAAATTAAAGTAGGTAATTGGTAATCGAACTAAACAATCTAATTTAATATAATATGTTATACGTGTATTATCTACTTGTGAGATACTTACATTGTGTTTTCATGCGATCTCCAAGTCAATATATATGTTATAGTATTTAAAACATAGATTTTTAATATTTTCAATATAAGAGGTTGTTAGGTTAGCTAAGTAATTAGGTACGTATTAACTTCAGACATATAAACTCATACTTTCTACCAACTTACAACTTTCTTTTATCTCAAAACTTTTTACAGTAGAAGAATTGAGTTGCGAGACTTTGTTTTTTTACATGTTACGTTTTTGATGGCATACGTTTATCTTTCAGCCTTTTGAAACTGACTTTGTATAATCCGCACTCTACGTCTACACAATACACGTATGAGGAGAGGCCCGTGCTTAGTAGTGGGCCATTATTGGGTTGAAGCAAATAAGACGAGAAGTATGTATTTTCCACATTGATTAAAACAAGTACCATACATTATACAAGGTAGTCGTGGAAAATATTGATGGATGATATTATTCAACCAGTACCTACAAAGAGATGACCAGATGGAGGCGATGGAGCCCCATCCCCCTCGTGTACCGTCCACAACACAGATTCGATCGTAAATGTTACATTACGTTTTTATTTATTCTATGTATTCTCTAATATTATTTGGTCTTGCCAGTTAAATTTGTTACTTTGTCGTTATTGGTTTAGTGATATTGTTGAGTTGAGTTAATTAATTTTAGTTTCCTTGTTTAGTTTTAAATATTAAATTGAACAAAAATAAAGCTTTTCGTAGTGGAAAGCGAACAATGATTTTACGAGTCCTACCTTTTTTTGAGGAAGTGAAATGACGAGGCATGTTTATTAATTCCCATTAATCAAGTTTTAAAAAGGACGTGTGTTGCTTCTGCATTTAGTTTAACAATGATTACAAGGATTAAAAGTGAATAAAAAATATTAAGTACCTGCTTAATATTTTTAATAATATTAAGTTGCATTATTCCAGCCTTTATTTATTTAATTATAATTGTTTATAGAAAGTGATAAAGGTACGTAAATGAAACCTTTGACAGCTAATTCGAATTTGTTTATTAATAGTAATCCGAACATTAGGACATTTAATTATAAAAATGTTTACGACCTTAGTTTTGTACTTTTTTGCTATCGGTAGGTACCAAAATGTGCAATTTTACTGATCATATCCTGGTTTGACAGTCGTCTAATTACACCGATTGAGCAGTATCAAAGTAGTAATAATTTAGCTTTCGCCAACAGCGAATCGCCATACCTTGCTGCCGATCAAATGAAATTGGATAGTAGGTACTTACTATTCTGTGAGATTATCTCTTTGTTTGTCTATGACAGCAAAGTCCATGCATAGCCCCGTGACATAATAAACGCCTGTTCACATGTGTGACTGCTAAACGATACGATTTTTTGTACAAAAATGCATAACTGTATTCACACTGACATTATTTTGAGGTCAAATTCAAAAGCGTCGACGATACTGGCGATCAAGCTATTATTAAATAGACTAAATAGTAATTAGACTTTACTGTCGCTACTATTTATTAATTAGTAACCAGTGTCACAGTGACATTATCTAAGTGCATAGTTAGTATGAAAGTTCTCTGATTTTATCAACTTTTATGTATTTACGGATTTTTGGCGGACGAAGCCGCGGGGGAAAGCTATGCGCTTTGTGCCATATCGTAATATTTTTTTAACTTATAGTACCTACGAAATATATGGTACAAAGCGCCTCACGCTTTTATTAAGAATTATTGTTTATTAAGTTTATTTTTTATTTATTTTTAATTATTATTGATTTATTATAAAAGCGTGTTTTTTTAATTTTTTAACTATATTTTATTTATTTATTTTGTAGACTGCGAATGAACATTTTTCTTTCTTTTTTCTTTCTTGCCATCCGTCCTTGATAAGTACGCCAAATTTCGAGATTTTGAAGGGGTTCAAATTCATGTTAAATGTTTCCGTTTCATACTAAGTAACATACGTCTGAAGCTAATCAAAGCGTATTCAAAAGTACGTAAAGTGGCTTCCGGCACGGTAATAGTATGATACAGTAGTGCGACTCGGCCCTGTCCTTGAAATAAATCTATCTACTGACACCGCGCTCTAGGGCCGCCTCTTTCTAGTTGTAGTGAATGTAAGTGGGTAGGTAATACGCACGCTTCCTGATTACAAACCCACACGTTCGATCGTCCCTATGGCGCTTCTGTGGCTGTTGTATACTTAATGTCTACTAAACTCCGAGGCGCGTAGGTATGATTCACGTTCCGACCGTTTGTAATAAGATGGAATACTGTATGATACTATTACCGTGCTTCCGGCCACCGTTGGCTGCGTGGCCCCCGCGCTAAGCCACCGCTGGCTGTGGTTGGTCGGAGGCCAAGAAGCCAAGTACTCGAGATAACAATACGAATTAATATTAAGTTAAGTGCAGGTAGATGTGAAAATAGTTGTGTGCGTAACGACTTCTTCTAATAGAGAACGTGTGCACACTGTTACGCCATAGTGAATGCTAAACTGTGTTTTAATTGTATAATAACAGTACATCATCCGTGATGTATACATTAAGTTAAGTACCTAGACAGCCTTCCAACCTATTCCCGAACGCATATCGATATCTAGAAAGTATAATTCTAATATTGTAATTATATTATGTAATTAATGTTGTATAATTTTACTTTTCTTCAAGTCAATAGTGAATAGGATTTTTCTAAGTTAGCGCGCTTCACCCTGAAAATCTCTAAAGGCTACGTCGCCACTTACCATTAGGTGGGATCGTCAAGCGCTAACTTTTATTCATTAAAAAAATCTAAATGTGTGCAATTCACACGTGCTAGTTATTTCCACACAACGATACTGTCGATACTAAAGAAGTATTCACTTCAAAAAGTAGTATTACCCGCGCCCTCCCACAGTGTGTTCGAGCCCTTACCGCCTGCTATCGAAACTGCAGTCCAGATATTCCTGCTGCGCATACAGTAGACAGGCCCCCGGGCCGCCGGGCCGGCCCAGTCTTTCTGCATCCTTTGCCCGTGTAAGCCGTTGCGTGCGCCCTTTGTGCATTCGCGCGATTTTGTGTTGTGAAATTTATTCGCGCGTCCCGGGGGTACCTACGATGTAAGTTTCACATTTTTTTAACCGACTTAACTTTCAAAAATAGAAGAGGTTCTCAATTTGACTGTAATTTGAAGTATTTTGTATGTATTTTTTTTATCAATTAACTTTTTAATGATTTTGATGATTTTTTATATTCGAAAGCTGGTGCTTGTCTTGTAGTCACATTTAAGCGAGATCACACTAGTAGGTTTTGAGTTAACCCTAATAATGCTTGTTTAATTGACTACGTTGACGATGTTCTCATTTTAATACCTACTTGTCGATGTAAACAATTTTTGAAGTCGGGTTTTTGGTGTGAATTATTTCTTTCTTATTAAAAGTGTACTTACTTCTAATTAAAAATTAATTTAATAGCATTAAGGGGCAAAGAATATTGTTATAACTTAGCCCATGATAGTTGGGGACGCAGTACTGCTTAGGTATTTCAGTCAATTTTTCAGTAGTTGGGCGGCAGATACCTACTTAACTTGAACTCCCTAAATTGTTTACTTGTTAACCAATTATAGTTTTCTAATCCCTCCGCCTCGCTTAGCTTTGAGAAACTTGTCCCTTAGTACCCTCACTCCTAAATTGTTAAAAGTAAGCCGCGCAACAATTTATTTTCGCGCGCGTTATGTGTCACTTTGCGATAATCCTAAGATATTCATGTAAATTATATCGCACCCTTAGTAATATAATGCCTAATTCAAAAAAGTAGTGTTATGGGAGCTCATGTTTAAAAGAATCCTGACATGAATCGAGACATTTTAGCTTATAAACGAAAAATAAGCTGAAATGTCTCGTCCAGAATCGTTGAAATGTGATCTCCCATTAGGATAACCCTTTACACCATGTAAAGGGTTATCATAATGTGCCTAAAATGCTAATAGTGACTAATAATATTTAAGTCGATAAGGATTAATTCTGTATCCCTCTAAATAGCTTTCTAATTACCGCATTGTACGTGACCATTTTTTTAAGCCAATAAAACAGGAATATTCCATCCATACATTGTTTCAGCGTTTTCGCTGAAAGCTCCCAGGCGGCCTGATTTTTTCCGACTATCTCAAATATTTCAACCAATTTACACAAAACTTTAATACATTAGGTATACATAATTATAAACCTTCCACTTGAATCACTCTATATATTAAAAAACCGCATTAAAATCTGTTGCGTAGTTTTAAAGATCTAAGCATACATAACACAAGACAAACACAGCGACTGTTTTATACCTACTAAGTATGTTAAGATTACACAATTTATGTATATGCTATAAACGCTTGTCGCGATGTCAATGATCATGCATTGCCATCCAAACTAAATTCACCAGAATATGGTTATGAAATGATAACAAGCCGAAATGGTAACAACCGGGACCGACGCCTCTACGTGCCCTCCGAAGCACGGAAGCGCCCAAGACATGTTGCCACTAGCGGTCACCCATCCAAAAATCAGCCGCGCCCCCTGTTGCTTAAATTTGAATACTCAATTATAGAAATAGCAGCTGACCCTGCGAACGTTGTTCCGCTATATAGGTACTTATTGTATTTTTCATACTAAAAAATACAAAGAGCAGGGGTGGGGGAAAGAAAGTGAAGGAAGTTAGGGTTATACACTACGTTAAATTACTTTAAAATTAGTTACTGATATTAAAATAAGCAGTTAATCATATGTATGCAGGTAACACCTAATATGTATATCGATAGATCCTGTAGGTACTTATCTTATCATTAGCTTTACGAATGTAACGGCTTTACAATAAACATCTATACTTAATTACTTATGTACCTAGGTACGAGGAAGTTAAAGTAGGCCGGGAGAAAAATGTTGGATACAAAACTCCCGGTATTCTTTTTTATAAACGGTCAATGTATCAGATATTACAAATAAATTAAGTGTGACTCTGGTATGGTAACGACAAATGCGAGACAGCAATCGCGTGTGCCGAAATCAACCAATTGCCAACTGTTCACCAGCTGATCTAAAGCTAAAACAAAGAGATAGCTATAGCCTCAAAGATATTAAAAGTATAGACGTAAACGTTATATTCTTACAACGTAAGTTGCACTTTTGGATCCGCTCCGATGACAATACTGTAACTGGATGTGAAAGATAATTACGGAACGCATGAGACAGGCAGAGATAGCTAAATTAGAAGAAGGACGCTTAGCAAAGTTCAACTGTCCCATTTTTCGACTTTTTTACTTATAGACATTGTATAGTATAGACTGGTGGGAGTGAACTTCCTTTTTGACAATAACTTTCTGCAGGTCCTTGTCTGGTTAATGTTAAGATTAAGTTCTTTTTGTATGGATTATTTTAATAACTGTAATGTTTGTTGGACAGTCTGCTGCGATGGCTATGCAGGAGGGAAATGACCCAAACCAGCCGCGGCGAGATTTTGATCTATCGTCATCATCATCATCTGGAGAAGAAGATTTCCATGATGCGGTAAGAATATCTTCATATCTTTAGCTCTGACTTTCCCATAGTTTAATGCGAAACCCCCGCCAACAAAAAAGACCCGCAACTCTAGAAGGACAGTTGGGTTATGTTAGGTTATATTTTTACGCGAAAAAAGGGACCCCGCAAAGCGGGGTCCTGTCGACGTCTATGACGTAGTCACACAATTATGACGTTGCTTCACTTGCTTGTGCTTGTAACTGACCCCGCGCAGCTGTTTTAGTTTTAGAACTTCGATGTTAGAATCGTTTTTTAAGGGCCTGTTTCACCGGTTACATATAAAGTTCCGGATAGTTATCTGACATTTAATGCTATCTACCTATTATAGGCTGCTAATAACTTTTTTCTGTTTCACCATCTAACTCCCGGATAATTTAACTGATACATAAAGTTGACAGTTGACGGAACGGCAACGTCGCTTTTTTGCGTTTCGTTACTACTACGTAAATTATCGTCATTTGAAAACAATTTTAAAAACCTAAATAATAAAATACTTTTTGATCAAAATAATCCAAGTCAAGTTTTATTATATTATCAAGTTTAATTTATCAATAAAGAACGGAAATAGTTGGATTCCTATGCTTTACTAGGTATTCAAATTCTAAATGTGTTTATAGAAACAAAACGCAAGACATGTGTCATTTTATTTTTTTCGTTTCCGCCATTTGACTTGACAGATTTTTTATCCGTCGCATAACGCCTCTAACAGCCACTTGAAGTGGCAGTTATCATAACCAACACTTTATTTGTCAGATACTTCTATCCGAGACCTGTGAAACCAAAAGTTGTAGTTTATTTGGGAGTTAAGTTCCTAATAGGCTATCCGGAACTTTATCCGTAACCGGTGAAACAGGCCCTAAGTCTCAAAAACTGTGCGAAAGTAGATTGGCCGAAGACCACATGAAATATTCAAAATTTCGGCGTAAAATGATAAATAAGGATGTTCAAATTATAATTATTTAGTGCGCCCAAAGAAGCTTGTCTTAAAATTTTAAATTAAAAAGAACTAAAAAAAATATCTACAATTTACTCAAAATAGCTAGCAGAAGCAAAATAATAGTCTTAAAAAAATCAGAAATAAGCAACTTTAACAAAAGAATGATAATCAAATAAACATTGACAAATTATTACGAATTAAAGTAAATTTTAAATCTCACCGTGAAACAGCTCAAGTGCAGGATTATTCTTTACTTATTCAAGTTATATACATACTAATAAAGTATTTTTATTTCAGATAGATCAATTCGACGTGCACGAGGAACGGCGAAGGTAAGCAGTAACACTTTTTAACCCCATGGCTATCTTTCAATCTACATAATTATGGCTTGACTACGAAACACTCGCCACCACACTACAGTCTCTTCCGTGCTAGTCACGCTGTTCCACTGGTGACTTTTTAACGCTACGAGCGTTGTCATCGTTAATATCAATTCACATACTAATAATATCGCTAAAATTTGCAAAGCCATTTCGCAGCCTTATTATTAGAAGGTCAAAGACACTTGTGTTAACTTGCAGCGTAGAGCCAATTCGCTTTGAGCATTGCATTGCGGCCCTCGGATTACTGTGGCGCCATATCTGCCGATACCTAATCTACCAGATTATAAAATGCTTTAACGCCACATTTAAGCTTTAAAACAACATGAAAACCTGTTCAATCTTTTGCTGCGTTTACTTAGATCTGGCGCTTAAATATTGAGTAGGTAAAGTAACTTATAACTATCCATAAAATGCCAATCACCATACGTTCAGTCCGGTAACTATTCAATCAGGAGGATTAATAATATCGTTACAATTTGCAGCGCAATTTCGTGGTTTAAAAGGTCTAATACATTTTGTTTATAAAGCTTAACGCTTGATAATTAGTAACATGCAACCTAAAATAGTACCTACTCAACAGGCTTTGAGTAGCTCTACGTAGGAGAAAAAAAATGTTTTTTGTATGGGAACAGTATGGGACACTTAAAGTTATTTGTTTACATTATTTTGGAACTCAATAGAATTGAAGGGCTGCTGCTCACATGGAATATCTTTCAGTGCACCAACACTTTGAAATTATGAATTTTTGGCCAAAAAGTGTAACCGGATCCTCACTTTTTTAACTTGAACACAATTACAGGAATTGTGTTCCGGTAGGTAGTAATTATGACTTTTCAAATAAATTCAATTTGTCCGCGATGGATTCCTAAACTACTTAACTGATTTTAAATTAAATTGGCACACTGTGAGCAGTCTGGTCCAACTTGAGAGATAGGATAGCTTAGATCTTTAATTATAGTCGCATAGAGCGGTACGAAGTTCGCTGGGGCAGCTAGTGATAATATGTAATGTTAAAGATGTCGTTATTTGAGCGTTAAAGACTGTAAAAGTTACTTAGATTTGCATCACATGCATATTCTCTATTAGATATAGGTAGTAATTATGACTTTTCAAATAAATTTGTTTGTTATTGGCAGCTATTTTATAAACACAAAGCATATTCGTAGAAAATTCAGTCACATTAACGGAGTTTTCTTGGAATTTTATGAATATCTTTGTTAGAATTACTTAGAATGTACCTAACTGTTGAAAACAATTCTAACTTCATTTATTTTAACTTCAAATCTTGGCGTTGATTAGTTCATCAGAACAAACCTGTAACAAAGGAATTTTATATATTAGACTAGCGGCCCACCCCGGCTTCGCACGGGTGGACATTTATTTTTTGTCATTCGGTGTTATATCGACAGCAGCGCCACCGACCGGGTCCCATTGTGAATCTAAACCATTCTCGGATCCATCTAAAAAAACACAAAAAATCAAACTTCGTACCGCTCCATGAATAATTTATTTATTTATTTTCAAGGATCAACAAACAGTAACACAATGTATCTTAAGTAAATGAGATGATTCAAAGTACAGAATAAATAATTGTGAAACCAACACCGTTGACCACGTATTACTAGTGAGAGTGAGAGTAGATAGTGCAACAACATACTAGAGGACGGGCCTTATGAAATTAAGTCAATTCGAGGTTGGCTTTTAAACAAATTTGGTGACAAATCGACAGCAGCGACACCAACCGGACCTATAATGTGATTTTAAATCATTCTCGGATCCACCTGAAGACACAAAAAAGTTCAACCATATCGGTCGAGGTTCGCTGGTACAGCTAGTAATATTATAGTTCTTACGCAAAGCCCTAGGTACCACCAAACGTAAACGAAAAATAAACTGAAATGTCTCGTCCAGAATCTTTGAAACGTGAGCTCCAAAAAAGGACTTTTTTGAATTAGGCCAATTTTTAAGAATTACTGATGACTCTGGACGTGGGTGGCCACTGCCCATGTGGAAACTCTTGTTCGCTCGTCTGCTCGTTTGTCAGCTATTTAAGTAAAATAATAAAAATTATAATTTTACTTAATGTTTTTACGTCAGTCCAATCGCAAATTGTATTTGCATCGACATACCTACATCGTATACCTACCAAAGCCCGGGCTTTCAATCAACCAATAAATCAATCTTTATTTGCATAAAACAAGGCTAGTTTTTTAACCACTAGTCACACTATATATTGACAATTTCCGAAGGTGTCCGATGGATTTATCAACGTCCCTGGAGCATTGTGAAGTTGCCCTCAACAAATTTCTCAACAATGACCTCCATGGTGCGATGGCTATCATGAAACCCTGGTAAGTGCTCTGCGATATATCTGAGTGAGTTTCGAGTTTACTGACGTCATTTTGTACTTGCAACTCTTTAGTTGCAGGTAACTTTTTACACACTCACCAATGCCCTTCTTTTCCAACAATTAAGTATTTATTTTATTTATTTATCGGGTGCGAGATTCTTTTTTAAAACGACATAAAGAAAGTAACTTTAGATCGTATGAATTTGTGTGCGTGTTTCGATTTTATTCAACAAACATTACCCCAAACTAAATTTTATTTCGAAATAATTATAATTGTGAAAGGGTTACTCTTAAGTCGTTTGAAACCCTTTCGAAACAAAATATCTTTGCACGAGTGTCTTTCCAGTTAACCATAATAATATGAAAATAACCGATCATTTTCACCAATGCAAAAAGCTTTAATTCGAATTCGATATAAAGCTTATTAATGAAAAATAATTTTTCGAGGCCTTATGAAATCGAAAAACGGAAAATATTTCACAAGTTTTTTTTACAATAATCTCGCACTCCAAAAATATCAGCAAGATATTATTATGTGTTGCTTATAAAATTAGCTTAGTTTACATGTTTTTAATATTATGACTGTGTTCTTAGTTTTTTTTAAATAGTCGCTTGTCGAATGTACTAAATGTTGTCTTTTTCTCACACCAATCGCTGTTGCATTGTGTGCAATCGCACGTCATCAGGTAAGATAGTCATCAAGGTTAAATGGATCTCAATAGAGTCATTCATTGGGCAAAATACATAATATATGTACGTACGTCACCTACATCTGATTTCTAGACGACGTGCCGATTTCTAGCTACACATCTTCAGACTTGAGACCACTTGAGACAATAATATCATTAATAGAGGCATTTCAGTAGAAATCTTCTAGGAACGATGCAGCTTTGGCAAATATGAATAACACAATTAGTTTTGCACGAAGACTAATTTTATCATTAGCATTTAAAAACTTTCTTAACTTTATGAGACCGCATAATAATTTATTAATTTCACAACTTTTTGAACGAATAACAACAAGGTGCCAAAAATTGGGTGTCCACGCGCGTATTTTGATGGTTTATTACAACCTTTCCTTTCTTTTTAACTACAGTTTTGTTGTTTAGAGTTTTCTCCTCAACTTTAGTTTTATAATTTATATCGTTTGACGGTTAACTTGTAATGCAACCGTCTTGACTCCAATTTGTTCTTTGTTTGAAATATATTTAATTGCCGACCCTTACTAAGAGTGACGACAATTGGGTATCACTAGAACTGCATCTTTGATTTAAAAATAGATTTGCATTAGCTACTGCCACACATTCAAATACAAAATGTGTATACCTAATACAATAGGTGAGTGACGAAAAACATGTGATGGAATCATTCACATACATATATCCAGTATTATAATTGCTCAGCGCTCTTTTTAACCAGATGTAACATTTTCAACCGTTATCCGAAAACATTCCCAAATATAATTAAAAATCATTTTGATTACAAATAAGTATTCATGCTTTGAGGAGTAAGGGTCTTCACCAATTTCTAGTCCAAAACCAGCTCGTGGTGCACCCTACTGTTGGACGTCGCTGGGCTCTGTACCGGATAGTTTAAACCGTACGGACCACATGCATAGCGACTTGCGTAGAGAAGCCTTTTTTGTAACTCGATTCGCTAGCTAGCTACCGCTGCCAACTTCCTTCTAAAATCGACCATGAAATGTATACATGATTCGGTCGCAGTGTTGTTTGACCGACAACATACCGTTGATGCCCTTGACTTTACCGACATCTATGGGCGACGCTGACCATTTCTGGCTCGTGGGCTCGTTTGTCGGCTATTTATAAAAAAAATTGTTAAAACTCAGTTATTTATAACTATTTATTTTATTCATTACAAGTAATTTAAATAAAGATACATTTTTTTCTTATATTCGAAGATGTTCTTGAATTGTCTACAATACAAGGGCCAAATATTATCATCCCACTTCTGATATTGACGTAGGAGTCAAACATCGCTGTACCACAGCCTGGCTACATCGATATTCGAGTTCATCCCGGCCGTACTGACCCTGGACCCGCGGCAGGTTGGCGTGGCCCTTGCCTCAATCAAACACACCGTGGCCCTGGGCCAGCAATACCGTCGGTCCTACTCACTAGTAGAATCTATAGGCACCATGATCAGAAAGGTGACCAGATTTTTCTTATTTTTTCTCGGTTTTCGGTAGATTTTTTTAATGCCGTTTAATTTAAATTCTTATTGATTACTATTATGTTAATAAAGAATAAGTAACCTTTTTTCGTAGACAAAATTTCAAATCTATCGAAATTTCATAAATCGAGGACCTTAATGATCATCATTACGTGTTAATTACGTTACTTAAACGCGCAGCTGTATTATTCAGAAATAATGGCAATGAAGGTTATCAAAGCAAAGCTATAGTGACTAAGAGTGAGATTGGTGTATGCAGCCGAATTTCAGCACATTCACGGAAATGGAAGCACATGCGGAGCTCTGCTATGCTGAGACCCTTCTTCTCCAAGCCGCGTTATCTATTCTGGAGGGAGAGGACTTAGCTGGCCTTGTGCGCGCCGCCCTCAAAGTCAAGGCCTCTCACAATAGCTACAAGTAAGTCCACACGGGCCTCAAGCGCGCGGTAATGCGACAAAACGACAGTCTGTGACCACAGGTTTGTTTCGTAAAATATACAGGATGATTTTTTAAAGCATTGGTGTAACTAACAAGCTTTACCCTAGTCTTAGTGTATCTAACTGTATATATTTTAATTGTATAACTAACGGTTTTTTAACATACTAAAAACATTATGATTTTAACATTTTGCATGTAAAATGTGTGTAGTGCGTCTTAGATATTTATGTTGTGGCCAACATACTATTCTTCTCACTATGATAACAAAAGTATACATCATCGAGAGATCTTAGAATTGTGCTACTCGAAACTCACAGATCAATATCGCCGCTACCACGGTAAGATCATTAGATACTGATCTTAGTGGTCATTGTTAATTGGACCGTGATGGTTAAATCGATAATTAAGTGTGTCAATTTTTAATAATTATTAATTAAATACCCAAGTAATTAACCTTATATTAATTATTTAACCTTGTTATTACCTACGAGTGTCTCTGCGTAACTTGGAATTGCTTGTAATGAAGTGAAGGTAGTATGGCAAAAACGGAGCTGGTACTTACTTACACTTTTTTTAAAACTTAGAATGGGTATAGTAAGATAACCTTAAAATATATAGTAGTTGCGGCAATAACGCTTACTTACTTAAAAACTTCAATAAGAAAATTCTTTAGCGGTCTGTAGAAAATTCTGAGAAGTATTCTAATAATGTTTAACTAAGTAGGTAGAGGGTAAAGTTGCCTAACTATACCTTTTTAGGCTTCGCCGTAGTTATTCAATCTAAAAACAGCATCCAATTTTTCGTTGACTTCAACTCACGCGTTCGGGTACAGCATTGTAGGGGTTCTTGTAACAATTTTGTTGGCTTTATTTACTTACATTTGCGCGGCATTTGTGGCCAAGACACTAGAATAATTTTCTTGCATTTATTATTTATAGAAATTGGCTCAGTACATTGTAATAGTTTCGAATATTAATTCAAATTATGAGAAAGTTACACTTACGGCCGACTTTGCGGTAGTACCGACACCCTGTATGAAATTAATGGAAAAATAAAAATAAAATAAATAAAATAAAAAATAAAAGGAACATCTATTAGGTATGTACCTACATATATTAAATATTTTAGCGAAGGATAACTTTCGTTACTTTCAGCCTAGAACATTAAGTGTATATACCTAAGGACGTTTTCCGGTAGAACTTTAATGAATTGCGATAAGTTGGCTTAGCGCTTTTTGTGCTGACATCTGGAAAATAGATGTACTCGTATGTAGAACGAAGTTCCTTAACGCAGCTTACAGGTAGTGGCAATTGAGTTGATTCTTGAAAATCAGGACTCGAAGACTCATAAAACGTATCTTGTGTTTATATACTCTATGGGCAACACCAGTTTCTCCACCCCTTTCCAGGCATGCGCAGTAGCTACAGCTACAGCAGTTCTCCACAGCCTGTACCGTTATTGGAGATTAACTTCCATCGGCCCATTAGCTCAGTTGGTTAGAGCGTCGTGCTAATAACGCGAAGGTCGCGGGTTCGATCCCCACATGGGCCACATTTCGCGTTGTATTCTTGTTTTGGTATTGTATTTTTTGACAGTATGTCAACCATGCCATACTCCTTGGAGTACTTACAAGTCTTGACTTGTAAGAGGGTTTGTATTGTAGTATAAAAAGACAAAGTGTGTACCTTCACTTTTGCCTCTTTACTTAGCTGGTAGCCACTAGAACTCTAGAATACGTCGTAAAATAATTTAGTATATCCTTCTAAGTACAAAAATCGAAGCATTATTGAACTTAACAATGATAAGCGTGCTTAAGATAAAAAAGTTATTTTTTATTATTTTCTAAAGTTTTCTCTTCTGTCTGCAGTTCCCCTGACTGCCTGTTTTTTCTGATACTGACACATCACAAATATATCAGTTAAGTTCACAAATATAAAAGTTTTGATTAAAGTGTATGGTACGGAAACCGGAAACTTTAACACTTTCGCACCCAGATCCAACGGAGTCTGACTCAACTTTCCTTCATTCTTAAAACACACGCTGAGGTTTACTTGCTAGTGTCAATAGTTTGAACATTATCTTACCAAGGTTAAACAAGACGCAGAACGACACTGAAATGTAATTATGTGTTATTGATTAGGTATAAGTATTATTATCCTAATCGTTTAACGACGAAAAATGCCAATATGAGCTATACTTACTTATCTTTTAACTAGCGACCCGCCCTCGCTTCGCTTCGGGAAACTTATTCCTTCGGTTTGCAAAGATTTAGTTATATATTTTGGATAATTCACAGGATATCTTTATAAATGATAGCTTTCCCCCGCGGCTTCGCCCGCCATAAACCCCTAAATATATAAAAGTTGATAAAAATTTGCGCCCCCCCATTTACCCCCTTAAGGGATGATTTTCGAAAAAATATTTTAAACATGTTTCATAACTCTCAATGAAAAACCTTCATACTGAATTTCATTCAAATACCTTCAAAAACGGCAAAGTTTCATACTAACTTTGCACCCCCGTTTTACCCCCTTAGGGAGTGAATTTTCAAAAATCTTTTCATAGTGCTCCCCCACGTTATAAAAGTAGCCCCTGTGCAAAATGTCAAGTTTCTAACCCTTATAGTTTAGGCCCTGCATTGACATGTCAATCAGTCAGTCAGCTTCTCCTAGTGCAGAGAAACTTTAAACTCGTGATATCTTTCGAATGGAATGTCCGAATAGAATAATTTAAAAAGTTATTTATAGGTAATTAAGCAGTCTTGAATATGAATTAATTTATTTTGATAAGGATTAATACTAAGATACAAATAAAAAACGTTTTCCAGCGGCAGTATCTCAATTAAGTTTTTTAAATAAAAAAACACTTATTGTGGCATAACTATATTAGTTAGACATAATATGCCATCGCGGACTTTATTGTAGATATTGATGTCCTTTATAAAACTGTAGTACATCACTTTGCTCTATTATCCATAGTTTTCGCAGCGCACGCGATGTAAAGAATATTTTAGGTATTTTTTTTACACCTTGGGTTACATTATAAGGATCCCTATTTTTTTACCAAAATAAAATTTAGCCTATGTTACTCGTAGATAATGTAGCTTTCGAATGGTGAAAGATTTTTTAAAATCGGTCCAGTACTTTTTGAGTTTATTCGTAACATACAAAAATACAAATCTTTCCTCTTTATAATATTAGTGTAGATGTCCAGATTCTCATTTGGAAATGGATTTTAAGTGACATGGTTATTTTAAGAGTAGGTAGGTGTATATTATTTTGTTATTTTATGAATCGTCCGGAACTACGTAGTATACTTTAATCTATGTCCGGAACGGTCTAAAATTAGTTTACCTATGTGTTCACTTACCACTGCGTCACAACCACGGCCCGTGCACTGTACCGCAAAGCGTTTAACTAAACCATTTATTAAGTCACAAGTATATATACAAGTATACAACATAACTAATTAAAAATTCGACTATATAGTCTCGATGGTTTGGATCTAGTTACTGTAGGTACAGGTATAGGCACACATTTATTTACGACTAGATCGTGTGTGCACAAGCATGGTAAAAAACATGAATGGATACAGATGTGACGATGCAGTTATTACCCAATTAACTTAAAAACTAACTCAAAATCACGCCAAAATAAACATAGAAAAACTAGTCCACCATTAACTATTTCACGGTCTGATGATTTGTCATGGAGTCAAACCGTGCAACTTCTCAGCGGATGGAACCTTGTTATAATATATTAATTTGTTGTTGATAACATTTACAGCGTAAAATCAGTCTATCATTGACAATACTAGGGCTGTAGCGCGAAAGTGTGGTGACGGGGTGTGACTTTTGGTGACGGTATGTGACGGTGTGTGACTGTTTGTGACGATGTGTGTGAACTTTTTCAATATACCGGCTGTAGCGCATAATCCGTGTGTGACGGTGTGTACGCAGGTACGCACTATGCATTCAAACCCTGCGTTTAGAACACAACAGCTGTAATGTAACGTGAGTGGGGTGACGGTGTGTCTGTGTGTGAATTTAAGTTCAACGTTAATACAACGGATATACCGCATGAATGTGGTGACGCGTGTGACAGTGACAGCTCCCTCTCTTATGCTTTTATAGTTGTTTAATAATGTTTATACATAAGTTAATGTTGTTATTAAATACACACAGACATACAACAATTACGTCATTTCTACAACTGAAATGAAATATTATATGTATAGTGTTGTGAAATGCTGCCGCCAGCTTTTGCTGAAGCCATGCATCGAAACATGAGGCGTAAGGTGAGCGGTTATGCTTACGCATACTCAATGCATACGAATACTATTATTGATTAGAATCAAATCTAAACAATACTTAACTCACTTAAATCTATTCTGCTGTGCTTAATTACCTTTGTTATCTGTTTCGCAAGTCAAATATTTTTCCGTTTTATTAATCTTTGCCTTTAAATGTGGCGGATTTGATAATGTTTTGCGGAGTTGAAGAGAAGCTTACTAACCTAAGGTAATAAAGTTGTAGAATATCTGAAAGTTAGTGAGTGAAGTGTGATTATTTTAAAGTTTATTAATAAGTTCGTGTTTCATGATCAGATCAAGAAATAAATTAATTAAATGACGATTCAATAGCTTATACGTACGTAAGGCGGTCAGCTAGAATCCTTACTAATATTATATGTGAAAGTAACTCTGTCTGTCTGTCTGTTACCTTTTCACGCAAAAACTGCCGAATGGATTTTGCTGAAACTTTACAATAAGATAGCTTACACATCAGCATAACACATAAGCTATAATTTATAAAGATATAGTGTGAATTATCTAAAATATATAACTAAATCTTTGCAAACCGAAGGAATAAGTTTCCCGAAGCGAAGCGAGGGCGGGTCGCTAGTAGTATATACCTAATGGTACAATTATTAACCATTTTTTGTCTTTTCTCTCCACATAACTAACTTCGTAAATTAAAAAAGCCGAACCATAACCAAATGAGATCCATTTAAGATAGGTACGTAGGTCGTTTGTTACTCTAGGGTTGCAGCAAAGTGGATATCAAAAAAATATAATCCACAATACGTGCCAACATTCATGTAATAATAACGCTAAGAGTGTCTATGATAGATTTGTTGACATATCAATTCAATCTTACCTAACGAAACATTCTTCGACTTCCTTCTTAAAAACTAAACTGAACTAAAACCATCGTTAAGTTTGACCTTGTTAATACCCTTTTAGGTATTGAGACGTATGATGGTATGTAAAAAACTGAAAATTTACTATCCAAAAGATACTCCATTCATTTGTAATAAGGTTCTCTTTAATCTGTCAGTGGTAAAGTGGTTATATTCTCTTTGGTAATTCAATAATAGATGATGAATGACAGTCGTGTTATTAATGATGCCATGGTAACTGAAACTAGGGTTGACTATAGTATACAAATAGTGTAGGGTTGTTGCTCTAGCCCTAAGCGTTTTTTTAGTTTTTTTTATAACTATATTTATAACTATATTTATTATACAATATGTTCTAAGATGTTATTTTCTTTGCAGGAACTGTGAAAAAATACTTTGTCACCGCCGCTGGGCGGACGGACGATCTCGGCGGGACTTCGAGAGCGGAGTACGGCTTGGTTTAGCTACCTTTAATGTCGTCATTTCAATGTTACCTTCCCGATTGATGTCAATTCTATCCTACGCAGGCTTCAACGGAAATCTCGTATGTATAATCATTTTAGTTGCTTAGTGAGAGACAGTCAATAAGCGGTTTCACTCTTGATGTTCATAGGCGGCCGGCGGCGGTCAGCAGTCACTGATCATGATGGCTTAACAGATATATTAGTAGTCATTGGATCTGTTTCTTTCACTGATACGACACCATTCTCCCCAGTAGGCACGTTTCTAAAATTATACTTGAAATTAGCTTACAAATGTTCCCAAATATCGGTAAACTTCTCAAGGCTATCAATACTGCGGTTGGTATACAATTCGCATAAATGTCTGTTACAGTGGTCTAAGATATTTTTACATAGCATACATATTTATATTGAGCGTGATAGATGAGACTTCTTTCGAACCCAACAACTAATATTAGTCTGAACAACTTGATCTCCGTCTCCTATTCAAAGATAATATTTTTTATATATGTTACGTCTAGAAGCCATATTCACAAGTGTTCACTCACTGGAAATTGCTACGTACTTAACTGATTCATAAGTTTAACTTCATATAGGTACATACGTGCTAAGTAGTGCTATATAACAAGCAAAGCTTTTGACCATTTTGTGAATGTAAACAAAGGATAAGAAAGTTGAATAGTTTTATGAATGAGTTTTTGTGCCTTTGCCTGCCGACTCAGAATTCCTAGGAATCTGTCACAAGTGGTTCATAAAAACAAGTCGCTATACTCGCTATTGACGCTATATCCGAAGTTCCTATTGCTAAATGAATTTCCCACGAAAGTATGCTTTAAATTCAGGGGACGTAAGTTTAACGGTCGGAGTCGGAGTTGAGTCGACGTCGATTTGGTGTAATGTGCGCAGACTTTTAGGCCCCTTAGGTTTTATTACTATTAAACATTAGTATACATAGGTAATACTAGATGGCGCTACTGGTATAAAACAATACTAAACAATACAATATTTTGTTATTACACAATTTTGAAATCATCAATTTTAATAACCCTAAGGTAGCTCACTTGTTCGTTGGTCGCTTATTTACATAATAAAAATAAAAAACGCACCTTTATATGCCTACAATATGCACAAAAATATTTTCAGTTGTGAAATAAGTGCATTCTCGTGCCACCAAAGGTGTTTATGGTGAAATAACAGCTGAGAAAAGCGCTTCTCAAGAGTTCGCGAGTCGTTTCGTGTCAGTCAAGCTGATTCGTTCGGGGCCAGCGTTGCATTGGAACTTCCCCTAGTATTGCTCATATCCATCATAGGCGACGATGACCCCTTGCCATAAGGCAAAAAAGAAGGCTAGCCAAGCCTGCTTTTTCGACTGTTTCGTATATATAATAATAAAATTAGTATTTTTGTGTGCGCTTTTTGTAGATTCGTTGACGACCCGGAACCTATATTTTAGTGCGTGGCTCTGCCTACAAAGCGAGGGGTGCCGGGTTCGATTCCCGACCGGGGCTGCTAAATACATATTTGTTCTCGGGTTAAGGATGTCGGTGATGTGTTATTTGTGTTGTCCATGCTACCAGCGACACGGGGAATCCCAGTGCGGAGGTATGAGTGCGTTAGCGTTTAGCGTTTTACATGCCGCGGCGCGCACACAAACCTAGTTGGATAACGTAATGTTCCATATATACGTTGGTTTTTGTTTGTGTTTGCGAAACGAAGTAAGTTTTACCGATATTGTGCATAGGCGGCTGGTCTAGTGGAGTTGGAAAGAGGTTCCCTCGCGGGCGGACTACGAGCCCCGCTCTGTGACCTAACATTGCTGGCAATTCAGCTAGTTGCCGTCCACTTCGTGGCCGGGGTCCCAGACATGGCCCTCGCCGAGCGCATCCTCGCTGCGCGCCTCCAGGTCAGCACAGACTCCCTGGGTGGACTAGATGGTGAAGCGTAGAAAGGCGAAATCCGAAACCATAGGGTTTAGAAATGCAAAGTAATTTGAGAGGTCTATTATGATAATTTTCTCCTCATGTTCAAAAAAATGTGTTTTCAAATTCGATTGAAAAAAACTAATTTTTGAACAAACTGAATTATATCTAGTAGGTACTATGTATTTAAACTAATTATTGAAAATTTGATCAGCAAAGTGATCAGGCAAAGTGATAGCTCATTTTCAACAAAGTACCTAATAAGCACTTTATATTTTATCCCCTGTAGTTTCGGGTGTGCCTGACAGGCACAATATCATATTGTAAAAATATAGTAGCAGTAGAATTTATACATCATAATAGTTCATTAGTTATTAATTATTATGCAAGTCCACTAACAATTATTATTAATATATCTTATTTAAAAGCAATAAAAATGCCGTGCTTAGCGTTAATAATAACTTTAACTAATCGTAAATGGACCTCAAAAACCGGGCATTGTGGAAGGATTCATCTACTACAACTAACCTAACTACCTTTATCATTTTTGCTATATTATTATTGTTATATTTTATATGCAAGTATATTATTTAATATTTTATAATTTTATAAAATGTTAATCATTACTTATAGCGCGTCCCCGAGCAATGGGCCTTGAGGGTATGCGCCTATCTAACGTGCCCCGCGCATGATTTACGTCCGTTTTAGGTCTTTTAGAAAAATAAAAACGACCAAAATGTTCGTTATTAAATTGTTGATCTATTAGTGTTAGTTGCAAATTAAAACATTATGTTGTTCATGAGCGAATCAAGGAAGCGGAGCAAGGAATCTATGTTTATCTTGTCATTATAGTGGTCTTTTGATTACGAAATTTAGTTAATATTAAAAAAAATTGTTCTTTAAAAATATTTGCTCGATCAATGCGGTAAAAATTAAACTAACATAGTGGATAGTTGCAACGAAGTTCTTGATTTTATTTGGTTTTTGTAAACTTTCTAACTTTTTCAATAACAGTAGATAATAATTACAAAGTGTGTACCTATTTGCTATTTTTGCAACTATGTTTCTAAACTGCACCTACTTTATAATTTGCTGACTTTGTTTAACGAAATTGGAGGAAATTGTGTTTAAAGAGAAAGTGTCCAATGTCGTATGCAATTTGTGACATAAAAATAGTAAATCCGCTGTAGTAAGATAGAGGTTCGGGTGACGGCACTACATAATATAACTAAGTACATTAACTTCCAACTAACATTCTTAACAACACCCACTGCTAACTGGGTTCACCATCATAGTCTTGTTCTGTGTCAGTCACACAACTTACAGGAGTGCGCACATTACAACGACTCCACGACCGACCGACGCCAACGCGACTAAAACCTTGACAAAGCTAACATTCAATTATGAGCCTTATATCTTTGAAGGTAAGGTTGAATTTCGAACTTATACTTAAAAGCCCTGTACGGCTCGCCCTACACCCATAGCCGTTCCGTTTCGAGACCAACGCGTCGACGTTGCGTTGACGACTCACCGTAGACGAGTAGTCCACGCGTCGACCGACACAATGACGTAATGTAACTAGCGTCGGAGTTGAAACGGAGTGGAGACGGAGTCGAGTTGACGTCGATGAAGCGTTGATCGCGGAACGGAACGTCGGAGTTGAAACGGAGTGGAGTCGGAGTGGAGTTGACGTCGAGTTGGTGTAATGTGCGCACTCCTTACAACGATCATGGCAACAGTTTGTTAGCCGTACGTTGTTTTTATTTTCAATACTATTCGAACTAGAAAACTTTTCCATACTCACACTAGTGGTGTATATTTTTGCTGTCATGTCACTGTCTTTATAAAGTTTATAGTCGCTTGGATATATGAATGTTCACTTTACATATAAGGATTCTAAGGGAATATAACATTTAATATTCACCCCGTCACACTGTTGATGAACATTTTGGCTTTTATTTCGTTGCCTTCGTAACGCTTCGATTACAAAGATGAGAGTGTAACGCTTCGTTATGTATAAAACGAGTAGCAGTTCCCGGTGGGCGCGTTCTTCCTGCTGTTCCTGGGTCGGTTGCAATTACTGCGCGGAGAAACTTCCGAAGCGCTCGCTACGTACGCTCGTGTCGCTGCCATACCGAGGCTGTGGCCGCAGCTCCAGCAATTCACGTATTGGGAGTGTATGTGGGCGTGCAGGTCAGTAATATCCAACAGGTTCCCTTATTTCTCTCTACTCTACTACTTCACCCATCGTTGGTTTTTCTCAACAAGCTGTGATCGTAAAGCGAGTGAGTGCATAAAGATTGCTATAGTCATATGGGAGACTGATAGTAACCATTTATAGACTATAATAGCTACTTACTGAAAATAAGGTGAAGATTGATAGAAGATAAATGAAGAATTTCAACTACTGAGAATTAAAACTGTGACGAATACTTGTACATAAATATATAAAGCTGAGTGCAAATCAAATATTAAATATTCACCAAATTCCAATTCAACAAAATTAATTCACCATTTTACTTAATTAAACTGATTCTTTCATTCAATTTATCCAGTTTCAACTCACGTTCTTTGTGCTTTGTCACCATGTACATAAGGAATTATAGATAGGTAGAAAGACACTTAAGTATCAGCTGGTGTGTGTACAGTATCGAGTTGCGTTGGAGAGAGGCCGCGCAGTTTGCTGGAAAACTGCTGAACGAGAGCGCTTGGTCGCGTACTGTGTACGCATACACGCGTGCCGCCTTCCTGCTGGAACTGCCCGACCCGACCCCCGCGGAAACCCACGAAATTGCCCAACTACTCGGGTACGTCTTCGCTAGATGCTCAAAATGTTTATTAAGTTAAAATTATATGGAAATTTGTCAAACTTCACTTGACATCATATTTTTTCACAATGCATTGATCGGTATGCTTAAATTTATCAAGCAATGTTAAGAACTGAAAATCCGAAGATTTCGATTCTTTTTTACATAATTTTATTTTATATATTACCGTTGATTGTCATGTCACAATCAATGGTGAAGTCAAATAGTTTTGAGCGTCTAGCTAGTACCTTTTAAAATTTTTAATGATTCATTGTAACACGACTGCTATAATATCACATTTTATGGTATTGAGCTAACAGCATGCAACAGACAACTTAATTAATACCACCCATCAATTAACTTCACTCACTAGGTAACATTTAGTTATGGGCACTGATTAGGTACTATTAATAATTGGTTAATAGGACTTATCGGCTAAAATTATTTAACTAACAAAACGTAATAGGTAACTGTCCTCGTAAAGTATAGTTTGGCTTAGGTAATAGAACCTAATAGTATTCGAAATATTACTAACTATGCACCTGGTAATATTTAGCTGACACAACTAACCAACTCTCAACTATATTCTTTGGTTACAGCGCTTAACAAATAAACACACATACCTATGCACTACGGACGTAACAATTAGCGAATAGCGCATCTGCATCATCATATAGCATGCACTTCAAATTTTGAAAAAATATTTGCGTATATTATCATTTTACAAACATTGCAAGTTAAATAAAAGTTTGTACAAATAAGAAAAAGTATCTTATCACTTTTCCTATGTAATTTTGTTAGAAATAAGTACCACTAACCATACCAAAATGCATAAAACAGAAATCACTTGAAACGTCAGGGAATTTACTAATAAATAGCGAAAATATAATAAATTAAATCATGAGGATTATAATTATAATATGTAGTTTTCCCTCCTGCTAACCGCGATTCAGTGAGACAAAGGTCTACTGCGCAGTTGGCATTTCAATAAATACATAATGAATGCCAGTGATGCCACACACACATGGTTCCATTGGATTTATTCCCACACTGCCTTCAAAGTCGAACAGTTTAAAACTTTGTCATGATACTGTTAATGAATCTTCTATCCATATAATATACTAAGACATACCAACATAAACATACTAACATACGTCTGAAGCTAATAAAAGCGTGTTAAAAATGAATCCCTATTCCCCTTGGTCACGGATTCACGCGTGAACGGCTGGACTGATTTCGCTAATTCTTTTTTTGTATATCTGTTATTATTAGAAGAAGAATAAGAAAGAAAAAATTAAGAAATATGCGAGGAAATTAGAAATTGTAATTTATAAAAGTACACGCGAATGGCGTGAATTCGCATTGTAATAGTATTTAAATAATAGGTATTAGAAAAGCGTAAACAAGTGACCTAGTTAAACTATCGATAGTGTTAAGTTTTAACAAATAAAATCCGTTATTGTGTTATTTTGTTGTGCAGAGATAGGTATTATGATCGAGCTTTATGTTTATCGATTGATAATATCGATAGTGTCGATAGTATTGTGAAATGTCAATACTATCGATAGCCCTATTATTACTTTAAAAGGTACTTATCGATACATCTACTATCGATAGACACGCAACCTTACATGGGTAGTACTGGACAGCGTATAATTTAATAATTTTATACTTGAAAATATTCTGCCAATTTAAAATTCTTTTTCATATATTATAATGACGTCAAAGTGTTCTGTTAGAACGTGACCGCGGCATTGAAACACGCTCCGTAAAAATGTGTATCTTATGTTATTTGTGTTGTTGGAATGAAAGATCAGAAGCATCAAGTTCACAGGGTGATGAAGTGATTTATGATGCGTAAGTCCTTTAATTGGATCGAGATCTGATTATGCAATTGGAAAAATCTATATCTATTCAGTACAATAGAGTTGGTGCTTATTAACTTAACTTGATAAGTTAACACCGTTGTCGACTTACGGTTACTTGTAGATAATTAGTTTTATTTATTATATTTAAAAGTTTAGGCTTTTTCAAACTATAATAAACTAATTAATTGTCTTAAAGTCATATATTATAACGACACATTTACAAAAACATAAGTAGACCTATTGTTTTAAACATGAACATTATTTTTTCAATTGAATATTGTAATTTATAGTTAGGTACTAAGTTTTATTGTTAATATTATTATTACTTAGGTCGCCTCTAAAAAAGCAATGATATATTACACTAGATACGCCACCAACGCTCCTAACGCGTGCAGTGGAAACGATCCTACGTGTGACCCGCGCAATCAGTCGAGCTGTGGGCTGTCATTGTGAGCGCACGTGTCGACTACATATTAAAAAAAGGTAAAATGCCTTCTTGTGTATTTCGAAAGTGCAACAATTATGATAGAAAGGTAAAGAATGATGAAGGTATATCATAACACAGGTAAATGTATAAAAATACTGAAATTTTAAATAGATTAATTTATAATCTGTAATTTTAATGAATCACAGCTTGTTTCCAAACGATAAAAGAGATAGAACATTGCTTCACTCACAGGTGTGACAAAGATAGCACATACGCTAAGATCATAGATTAGAGGCAACAACGCAGACAGTAGGTACAATAGGTAGACAAGAAATTGTTAGTGTAACTGAATCCACACCTTTCTAACTGGGACACAGAACTCAGTTGCTTTTAAACAATTATTATGGTGGCGGGCTATGGTACTACCCCGGGTGAACTCTATTAACTCTACCACCTATTAACATTATTATATTACCTAATAAATAATTATTGTTTTGCTTTGTATTTAATTGACAGCTGTTTAAACGCGATGGTAAATTCTGACTAATGTTTTAACACTCGCACCATAACTAAACATTACTAACACTGCATCGTGCCATTCGTGCCACCAACACTCACAGATTTGATATCTTCTCCGCGCGACCTCTCGTGTCGTCATTGGTCAAATTAAACTTAATATGTTATATTAAAACTGTATATTAAGTTATACACTATATAGATTTTTTATTTATCGACATAATCTTTCAATATACACTAAATTCCCTCTAATGCGATTCTTACAGACTCGGTTTGAATTGGCAACAACGATATAACAAATTATAACAAATTAATTTATGATCTGCAAACACTTATTTTCTGCAAAAACTGTTGTTTTATAAAGTGTAACAAAAAAGATTTTCCCGAAATTGGCCCAGCGAAGTTATATTCGACCAAGTGGCTATTAGCTTCGCGACACAGCGGTCTCACGGCGCATATGTGAAGGTGTCATGCGATCAGCAAGTTTCATCAGCTGCCTGCAAGACTCGCCCTGGCTTATGTATTTTGATTCACCGTGTTCATACACGTCATGGAAACAGGAATATATTCCACGTGGACAGGAGTTTCCACATGCACAGCTTCCGAAGCTTGATTGCCGTACGATGTCTACTCGTTATGCTGCAGGCGTGCGGCGACGTACAGGCAGCGGTTTGCTGGGAAGTCCCTACCGATGGAGAAGTTTGTTATACGTCGCTGTCAGCGCTGGGCTGCTAGGGGCAAGCTGGTACTCCCCGGCCTGGAGTTGCTGTGCCTATGGAACATGTTCCCCTCACTGGCTACCGATGAAAATCGCGTAGAGGAAGCCTTGAAGGTAATTTTTACGATTACTTGGCGGCGGGAAGTCCCACTAAGCTGATCATAGTAGACGCTAGACCTTGCGTCATTCCTGCAGGGCTACCTCATTATCATCATAAACTGTTCTATGCCTGCACGTGGAAGATGTTTGGGTAAAAGTTACTGGGGGTGTTTGTTAAAGAAATAAATCCCATAGAAATGATTTTCACAAAAAAAAATGTGTGTTTATACGTTTGTACTGACATAATGATGCTTCATCAATTTTTGTTTGGACCCCTTTAATTTCATCAAATGCACTGCGAAAATTACTTACTTACCTATGTATAATATTATGTATAATATAAGTACGTGTCTACATACATATATTATAATCTTAGCATCTGGGTACGTGATTTTAGTAACATTAACCTATCATCACACCTCAGTGGACAACAAAGCAATTTCTGGTCCCATGCGGCTTTGCGATTTTATTAAGGGAGTTAAGATGTCAGCAGCGCATGAAATGATTCACGTTCCAGTTAATTTCCCAGAAAGCAATGCTTTCACTACCGCAAATCATATTAGTACCTACATAATTATAGTACCTGTACCAAACTTATGATGATAAAAAGTGACAGTATCAAATGCAACATTGCTTTTTACTTCTGCTTTTACTTCTTTTTACTTCTTCAAACTTTTTACCACTATTTAACCCAGATGGCTAGGCAAAGGCGATTAACTATAAAAAAATTGTTCTTAGTTAACAAAATAATATATTAAAATTTTATATTAAATTATGGTAAATAATACATTTCCCGGTTGAATTGCCTAGCTGGTAAGAAGCTAGTGAGCTTCTAGGTAGTACGGTAGCTAAATACGGTTCTACTATACAATAAGCGTTCTACAAAAGTAGCGAATGCTGACGCGAAATTTCTAATAACAAGTTCTTGATACTATTTGGGTATTGGGGCCACTGCTATCGAATTCTCGGCTCACATTTAATTTCTTGTAGGCAGTAGTTGCGGATAGCGCCCGCCCGAATTCAGCAAGTCTGCGAGTGTACGATAAAAACCTTTTTGTAAGCTTGCGTTCATCATCACAACCCATAACTGTCCCACTGCCGGGCAAGGGTCTACTCTCCCATAATGTTCATGATATTATTAGTTCTCCATAATGTTATCAAAGATATGTAAAGTCCTCCAATCCGCACTTGGCCAGCATGGTGTCCTACAGACCGAAGTGGTAGCAATTCGATCGACAATTATTTATTACTAGCGACCCGCCCTCGCTTTGCTTCGGGAAACTTATTCCTTCGGTTTGCAAAGATTTAGTTATATATTTTGGATAATTCACACTATATCTTTATAAATTATATTCTATGTTATTCTGATGTTTAAGCTATATTATTGTAAAGTTTCAGCAAAATCCATTCGGTAGTTTTTGCGTGAAAGAGTATCAAACATTCGTACATCCACACAAACTTTCGCATTTATAACGAAATATAGCAGCAATCATAAGTTTGCAAAAAGCCATTTCAGTGGACCAAACGAGCAAGCAGACCACCGACGGTAATAACGTAGCCCATACCTCTGTGACATTCGAAGGCTCCCAATGCGACGGAAAACGAGCAAGCAGAGTAACCGCTTATTTCTCACACTGCAACCGTGCGCTTAAAAACATTTCACAGTTGAACGTGGTAGGGCTTTTTAGACGGGAAGGTAAAAACCCCTACCACTAACGGTACCTGTGTATTGCGGAGATTTCCGATTCATGAATGTGTAGTTTCGCCAGTTGTTGCATGCACCATAAGGCCACGTTCATAGTATCATACGGTAGTGAGACTCGGCCCTGTCCTTGAAATAAATGCATACTGCCCCGCGCGCTAGGGCCGCCTCTTTCTAGGTGTAGTGAATGTAAGTGGGTAGGTTATACACACGCTTCCTGATTACAAACCCACACGTTCGATTTTCCCTATGGCGTTTCTGTGACTGTTGTTTACTTAATGTGTACTAAACTCCGAGGCGCGTAGGTATGATTCGCGTTCCGACCGTTTGTATGAAGATAGAATACTGTAATATAATCAAAGACTGTATGATACTATTACCGTGATACGGGTGATATTAGAGGCAGCATGCGGATGATATTAGAGGATTGCATTGCTTGACATTTTAGTATCATTATTTATTTTATATTTAGCTAGCAAATAAATATGAACGAATAATGTAACTTGTAATTGTTGGTATTGTTTTTGAATTTGATACAATACCGATGTAATTGGAGACGGCTGACCGCAGTCAGCCGTCGCCATGTAATTTTTTCGCAATGTATTAAATATAGTGAAATATCGTAAACTATAACTATAGCATTGCTAGCCTCGTAGTTTGAACGTCGGACTCCCTAGCCGGGTGGCCCGGATGAAATCCTGCACACACAAATTTTCAAAATGTATGTGTACAAGGTGGATACCATCATACGACATTAAATGAAAACACAAGCCCTACTCCCTCCTAGGAACATGTTGCATCAATTAAAAAACTGTTAACATCAAATTAAAAAAAAACAAATTTTCAAACAAACTTAATAGCAAAAAATGGGGTAAAAAATAGATCATCATTTGTAAACACTGTTCACTAACCTTTGATAAGAGCGGCAACAGCGCACTTTCGTCACGTGATCTTTTGCCGCCATCATTGCTGAATTCGTAAATACCTAGTTTAGTCACTAAACCATTAACGACAACAATTACTATTAAATTTTCAAATTTTCGATATGTCCACCACTAACCCGAATGCACAAATCATAACATCTCCTGATAATCCTGATATTATCTGTCACTCTTGTAAGGAGATCGCTGTTAGCCGCCATATTCTTTAATTTTTGAAACGATATGACGATTCTATTTTTCAAATCGTCTACCGACACAACATCCGTGGCGTACACGTCATTTTTGATGTAACCACACAGAAAAAAGTCCAAATCATATCAGCGTACTCCGCAGCTGTATAATTAAAACGAGGCATCGTTCCTAATTCGCACTAACTAAACTAAACTAAACTAACAATAAATAAGCGTCTTATTTCGCGTAATCACTTCACAAAAGGTTTAAGTGACCTGTCACTGTTAAAATAGCACAATTATTAACACTTATATCGGATGAGGATGCGTTAGCGCACACGACACGGTTGCGGCCGACTGACCTAATTCCAAAAACGTTTGTTTATCGCATTCGCAAGTGTCCAAGGACTCCAAGGACAAGGACGCAAAAGAGAAAGTTCGCTCGCTCGTGTCTCTTTCGCACACTAAATTTTCGTACCATGAGTGCAATGGAAGTTAAAATTTTCACACGCAATGTGATTCTTATGACTTTGTTATAAGGTTCAATGTGCATTATGTATTTAATTTGATAAATTTGCTTGTTCCGTCTGGGGTCATTAAACTTTTATGATAGACTGATTTTAGACACAGCGTGTAGAAAATTTCAAAAGTGAAGAAAAATTCCTGTGCCTAAAGTATTGAAGATATTTGATTGAAAATTTGTTTGTAGACTTGGAAGATGGATAGGTACATGCAGTTAAATTTAATGTCGTATGATGGTATCCACCTTGTATACGAATTTAAACATCACTTCGGTGAAGGAAAACATCGAGAGGAAACCTGCACACCTCAGAGTTCTAAATAATATACTCGAAGGTGTGTGAAGTCCGTCGATCCGTTTGGTCAGCGTGGTGGACTATGGCTTGTAACCCTCATATTGTGAGAGGTGACCCGTGGCCAGTAGTAGGACAGTTATGGGTTGCGAGCATGAAATTATAACTTGATATTTCAATGGAGCTGTGTTTACAGGTGATCAACAATGCAGCAGAGTTGAGGGAAGGCGAAGCCGCGGAGGGTGCTCGACTCCTGCAGGCTGACGATATTGGACTTGTGAATTACTTACGTGGAGCTCTTTGCTTCGCCAGTCGACGGGTACCGGAAGCACTTGAGTCACTAGACCATGTAATCGAGTAAGTGTAGGGTTCAATAAAGCTTCAGTGAAGCTACTGCTACACCTGCGTACACGTAGTGTTAAACATCATCATAAGATATATGATAAAATTCTAACTGAGACACGGATATTTGAGAGGTATTTATCTGGGGTAGGGGTATCCCAGTGCGAGGATATGGGTGTGTTAGCGGTAATTTAAAATGAGACCTGTTTCGAGTGTGGCAACTAAGGGTTTACCCAAGCAGAGCGCGATCAGTTATTTATCGCCACAATGCCAAAAGTGCCAATTTGCGCGCTAACCATATCTATGTAATGTCATACTCAGCAATATTGCAGGTGTAGCAGTAGCATTAGGCACTATAAATCACTATGGGACTAATGGGAACCTCCTTGCCAATTCATTACACAGTTGTCGCTAGAC